>JAJEJO010002323.1:258069-440410 GCA_020662805.1 Glaucomys volans
CTGTCCAGATCCTTGACCCATTTATGATTGGGTTCTTTGTATATTTGGTGCAAAGTTTTGTAAGTTCTTTATAAATTTTGGAGATTAGTGCTCTGTCTGAAGTGTGTGTGGAAAACACACTTCAGACACTTTTCTCCCACTCTGTAGGCTCTCTTTTCACATTATTAATTGTATCCTTTGCTGAGAAAAAGCTTTTTAGTTTGAATCCATCCCATTTATTGATTCTTACTTTGATTTCAAGCAATAATAGGTGTTGGTGTGGATGTGGGGAAAAAGGCACATTTGTACATTGCTGGTTGAGTTGCAAATTGGTGCAGCCACTCTGGAAAGCTGTATGGAGATTCCTCACAAAACTTGGAATGGACCCACCATTTGATCCAGTTATCCCACTCCTTGGTTTATACCCAAAGGACCTAAAATTAGTATACTGCAGTAACACAGACACATTAATGTTTATACAAGCTCAATTCACAATAGCTAGATTGTGGAACCAACCTAGATGCCCTTCAACACATGAATGGATAAAGAAACTGTGGTATATATACATAATGAAATATTATTCAGCCATAAAGAATAATAAAATTATGGCATTTGCAGGTAAATGGATGGAACTCGAGAATATTATGCTAAGTGAAATAAGTCAATCCCCAAAAGCCAAAGGCTGAATGTTTTCCCTGATAAGTGGATGATGATACATAATGGGCGGGATGGTGGGGGTTTGAAAGATGGTGGGTGGAATGAGACAGACATTATTACCCTATGTATATGTATGATTGCATGAATGGTGTGAATCTACATCATGTGCAATCATTGAAATGAAAATTTGTATCCCATTTGTGTGCAATGAATCAAAATGCAGTCTGTAAAAACAAAAAATAAAAAAATATACAATTTTTATTTGTCAACACATAAAGTAGATTTTACAAATTTGCTTAGTTATTAAAATCTGAATCAATTTTTTTTCTTTTACCGTTAATTTTCTGATGACTTTGAGATAAGCTGTTTCATTTGCAAATGGACAATTTCTTCCCAGAGTTAAAGACTGTAAAACTAAAATATTTAAAATGGTGTTATAATTTAATTCAACTTAATTCAAAACCCTTAATTTACAGATGAAGAAACCAGAACTGTTCAAGTTTGAGTGACTTGTCCCAGATGAAAGACTTGATTATGACAAGGTAGAGACCAGATCTAGTTCATGAGTAAAGTGAACTCTACTGCTTCCTCCAGACACAGACATTGTGGGTGTTTTGGGTGATTATCATGAATATTGAACTCATCTCACTATCCTCCCTTTTCTGGGGCAGAGTTTGGTATTGAGATGTCCTCTTTTGATTATAGCTTGGAAAATTTCTAGCTATTTTTGAGAATAGGAATTTCTTAGGAGCATGAAGTAGGGGTTTAAGTGCGTGCCTAGCTGGTACACAAACCACAAACAGAGAGACACCAATGTCTTATATTTCCTTAACTTTTTTGGTTATTCAGGTATATATTTTTAACTGAAGGACTTCAAAAACACTTTCCATACATTTCCTCCTAACCACCCTGGGATGTCTGGAGGGGAATTGTTGTGTCCTTCAATTCTAGAAAAGGAAACCAAACTCTAGAGAGATTAAGTGGGTAGAATGGATTGATTTTATTAATGGCTTCAATTTTTCTGTTTTAGTTAGCTGTGACCAAATGACCTGACCATTATGATTGTAGAGGAGGGAAAATTCATTTAAGGGCTCATGGTTTCAGGTTTCAGAAGTCTTAGTCCATAGAAGGATAGCTCCCTTCCTCCCAGTTTCAGGTAAGTTTGAACCTCATGATAGAAGAGTGTGGCAGAGGGAGGCAGTTCATAAGGAGATCAGGAAGCAGAGACTCCACTCTCCAGATACAAAATATATACCCCATAGCCACACCCTGAATGAACCACTCCCTCCAGCCACACCCCACCTGCCTCCAGTCACCACTCAGTTAATCCCATCAGGGTCTAATTCACTGATTATGTTAAGACTCTCACAACCCAATCATTTCTCCTCTGAACCTTCTTGTGTTGTCTCACATGTGAGCTTTTGGGGGACACCTCACATCCAAACCATAACTTCTTCCCTATTTTTTTTTTCTTTATGGTGCTGGGGATTGAACCCAGGGCTTCCCACATGACAGACAAGTGCTCTACCACTGAGTTAATCCCCAGTCCTTTTCACTTCATTTTGAGACAGGGTCCTACTAAAATTGTGCATCTTGTCTTTGAACTTGTGATCTTCCTGCTTCAGTCTCATAAATAGCTTGGATTGCAAGTGGCACCAGCATGATTGGGCTATTACTCTTTTTTGATTCATACCCCTTGCCACATGACTATGAATGTACCCTCTCTTTGTCTCTGGTCCCAGCCATGTGACTTGCTTTGGTCACTGCAGTGTGATGCCAGCATAGAATTGTGTTTGCAACTTTCTGTTTGTGTTATAGCCCCTGCTATTACCATGGGAAGGACGTGCCTTGATTATCCTATTGGAAGTTTGGATATGTAGGGCAGTGTCATATCACCCCAGCAAATCATTGAAGCTATCCTGTATCATCCAAACCCAGCTGATCCTTAAAAAAAAAAAAACAGTGAGTTTGGATTAGGTCAGCTGAATCTGGCAAACTTGAGAGCTACATAAATGCTTTTTGTTGGTGCTTCCACTGTGTCACAGTTGCCTGCTACGTGTTATTATTGTAGGAACAGGTAACAAAGGTAGTGTTAACAACTCTGAGGATCTAGAAACTGAACCAAGATCTTCAGTTCCTGGGCCCAGGGCTCTTGCCATTTGGCTCAGTGTTGCCTTTTACTGTTTGCATAAGGTGTTACCTCTATCTGGAATTTCTAATTTTTTTTTTTTTACCCCTGAGCCATCACTTTTCTTCCTTTGAAATCCTGTTAAGTACTCTTGCCTTCTTTGATCCTCCCCCGAAAGTCGATGATCCCCATGGGTCCCATGTCTCCCTCTTACCTACTTTTGTTATTTCATCCATCACAATGTTTTATAATGGGTTGTTTATTTACATGTCTTTCTGAAGGAAATATGTTTCTCTGAAGTCTTTTAGAGCCTATTGTAGTGCCTCATTCTTAATTTTGGAATTCTATTAATTGGTAGAAAAAAAGACTATGAAAAAAAGAAACAAAGGATTTCTTGATGAAAGGTTTGAAGCATATTTCTGATTGGTCTCATCTGTCACCTTAGGATCCCAGGATTAGGTGACATGTTCAAGAACAAAGAACCCATCAATTAATTATATACATACACAATTATGATGGGGAAAAGCGGTATGATGTGATAGCAAGCCTGGTGGGGAAGCCACTTTAGGATGGACAAGGATATGACATATTCACTGAATGTCCGAGGGTGAACATACTTTTTTTCCTATTTCATTGAAGTATTTTAATCTTCACTTGATTATAAATTTTGGGGGGACAAAGATTATGTTCCTTATTCTTTGGATCCTCCATAGACTTTGCACGTAAGAGAGTAGCTTGCTGGTTGATTTATTAGCCTGATAAGGAGGAGTGCAAAAAGTTCACTTTATCTCTCCCTCTGTCTCTCTCTCTCTCTCTGTGAGTGTGTGTTTTTCTTTCAGATTTAAAATTTATGTGACTTGCTTGGAAGGTTATTATAAGTCAGTAAATTCTACAAATAAGTTTCATATTCCTTGGTAATGCTTCTGGGCTTCTTCTGAGATTCCCCATTTAAAAATGGTCACAAGTTTTATTTTAAAGATGTATGTCCACACATAAATCCTGAATGCCATGAATGTTGGCTGTAATTCTTCCTGGAGAAGTCAAGGATGTATTTGGTCTTGTCTTATTGTTAAAGGTATAAAAAAAAAATGACTAGAGTGGGTCCTCAGGTCTTATATTTAATATAAATTCTCCTTCATTCACCTGGTCACTACAGCTGAGGTTATAGTGAAATAGAGAATTTAGGTTTAACAAATAATTATGGGATTTTATATGTATTATAATCACCTAAGGGCAGTGCTTAGGGTCACAAAGTTAAATTATGTAGCAGAGACAAAATTCAACCTCAAAACTGAGGAATTTTGAAATGGAATTTGGTAACTTTTCCCAGTATTAAATGTTTATCAGGTGCCAGGTACTTTAAATTTTGGAAATAGAAAGTTGAGCCAGATGGGATGAGGCAGTTCTCATGAGGGACTTTCCATGATACTCCATAAACCTCAGAAAAAGAGAGGGAGACAAGAAACTGAATGAAGAAAGAAGAGTGGATCTGAGGTACTCTGAGTAGTAGTTTGTCTATTTACAATGGTGACTTTTGTGTTAAATTTCCAGGACAGCCTGTGGTTCCCAAATTCCTCCTCCCACAAAGGTATTGTTCCCAGTGATGGAGCTGACCTCTACCAGATCATTCAGGGATCCCAGGCAGGAAGCACTGGAGTTTTCATTCCTTTTTGAACCTCTTTGGACCAGGTGCACCTTGGACAGGGGCAGCCTAGTTAGCTTTCACATTTGCCATCAGGAAAAACCAGGTGAGTAAACTTGTCTATTATGAGGCTTGATTTTCTATCAGTGTTTAGTTTTTTATGTATTCAAACTTCCCTCTAATATGCATAATTGCTGAAAGAAAAAAGCTGTAGAGCAACCATGAATTATGGCTTTTAGGGAAATGAGCATTGCAGTTAATGTTGCAAGACAGCTTCCATTATATTCCTCTGTTTTCACATCCTTGTGATTTTTTAGGTGGGGGATGGAGAGGGAAGGATTTTGTTCTGAGCTAAAATTTTCCATGGTTTGACTCAGTCCAAGGTGATTTTTGAAAATGAAACATTTGCACAAATATCTTCTTTTATTATTGCGTTTGGAAAGTGCTGTTCATTTTTACTCCAAGTATTATTAATGCATAACAATTCCAAGTATGAATGGGCTATTAAAACTTGTCATCCACATGTCACTTGTCTTAGGAATGATAGCCAAGGAAGATTTTAAAAGAATTACAATTCCCAAAGGATAAGTTCTTATTTTTTTATAAATGTATTAAAGCCTTTAGTACAAAAATGGCTAAAATATTTTATTATATTTGTATTTTCATTGTAGTACTTGTTTAGCACACAGCCATTTAGAATAAATAAATATTTAGGTATTATTTTAATTTTTGGTAAGCTCTTAAAAGACAAAACACATTTTATAACAATTTATATACTTTTTGAACTATATTCACCAAGTTTTAGATTTTTTAGGTCAAAGTTCATCTCTTATAAACGGCACATTGCTGAGACATTTTCTAAAAAATATAGCTCTTTACACAAAACCAATTTTTAGGCTGTAGGATTACCAATAATTACTAAAAACAAAACCCCATGCAACATTTTTTTATATCTACAAATATCTATTTAGACCTTGGGGCACATATTCAAATAAGTGTTTTGATCTATTGATTTGTGTCTAATTCATTTCCTCCTTAAGATGTTTTGAGATATAATCTTTCTTGTTTCTATTTTTAATTTTCTGTGTATAATTTTAGATAATTTATTTATATTTATGCTAAAACTATTCTGTTAGTATATCTTGTCACTAAGCTGAGAAAGCATATGATATTGTAAAATGTGACACAAATGAAAATTGCATCACTGAAAATAATATAATTTGTTTGAAGTGATATCAAAATGTTATTCAGAAAAGACTTGTGTAGTCAATTACTCTGAGCTTTTCCATATGGTGGTAATCTTTGTATTCTCCTCCAAAAGAAATGACATCTTCACTTGGTAAATGTTTCACATTGAGTAACCTCTTGGTCTCTTTTAGAATCCTGTACCTGCTTTTCCATTCAATGCAGTATTTTATGATCTTATCTGATTCTGTCATCCCAATTACTCTTTGAATATTATCTCTATAGTCTTTGCATCTTAAAATATTTTTTTCCTTGTGACTGCAAATGAAGCTTTTTATAGAAAATAATTTGGTGTTTTTTCATTGCAAATTCTGCTCTGGTGCACACACATGAAAACACACATATGTACATACATAAATCTATCTATGTACATATACATAAAGTATATATAGCTTTATATACTATATTATACATACCCTAAGTTTCTCTATATATGTGCACAAAATTATATATATGGTATTTGTATACAATATAGTACATGTGATATACATTTATATCTATATATTACACACATGTATACACAATGAGATATTTATCTATTTATGTATCAGTTTTAACTGATGTCCTGGATGCATTATTTTACACATTATTTTGATTCTCTCCCACTTTTCCCTATAGTACATCCACACAGCTTTTCCTATTAGTTAGAGGGAAGTTGGACCTCTCTGTTCTCTTTCCACAGTCTCTCTCTTCTTTATTTTTTCTCATTTTGGCTACCTCTTGTTAAGAACGAGCATTTTTCTTTTTCTTTATAATCTGGATCCATTATTCAGAGTTCAATTCTCTGTTGACTTCCTCAAGGAGGTCTTGTCTGATGATGTTCTGCCCCTTCCTCCTCAAGTTGGTCAGTTCCTGCAAATGCCCTTGGCATAGCATTCTGACCACCATCTAGATACTCATCTTGTGGATATGGGCATCTCATGAAGTCTTATGCCCCTGCTGGAATGAAAGTTCTCTGAGGGAGGGGTTAGGGATCTGACTGGTTCACTGCTATAATCCTAGCCTTTATCTTAGCGCTGGGTATATAGTGACTTACACATATTTATGGAATGGATGGATGAATGGATTGCCTGCCTTCCATTCTCGTTTTTGAAAATAACTTCTATATTTGAAGTCATGAGTCAACATGACTAGGCATTTAATATAGTTTTCCTATAATTGCTATAGAGGACAGGCTAGTTATGGTACTCGATGGCTGAAAGCCTTTCAACAACTTTTGCCCATGGGGAGCTATAATTTCACCTCATGATATCATAAACCACTCAAGGATTTCATGTAGTTACCAGAACCTTGGGCTGAAATTATAACCCTGGGAGCCCTTGGTGCCTATTAGTCATTTGGAACATGACATAAAGCAAAATATATTCTGTGTTCTTGGATTTAAGTTTGGTTCTCAGTGTATTGACTGCTTGATTTCATATTTGACCTGCAAAATATTCAGTATCCTGAAAGTTAAACCATCTAAAACCTTGTGGTAATTCAAAAGTACTTTATGTTCATTGAACAACAATTAAATGAACATAGCATGAGTTTCTTATTTGTTTTGATAGTTATTTTTCTCAAACAACAATCTTGAAAATCTGAATAGGGCTTTGGAATCTGGGAGCATGCCTACCATTGTATGTTTTTTTGAACATAGCTTGATCCAGAGCAGCACATTATACTGGAAATTGTGATGGATCTGAATTTAGGAAACTTGAATGTAAATAGCAGCTTGAGCCCTGGAAAAATCACTTCACACCTTTGAGCTTCCATCTTCTCCACTGTTAAATGCCTTCTCTGCCTTACAATGTTATGGTTTAGATATGAATTTTCCCCAAAATCTCATGTGTGGGACAATGCAAGAATGTTCAGAGGTGAAATGATCAGATTTTAAGAGCCTTAACATAGTAGTGGATTAATCCACTGATGGATTAACTTGGTGGTAACTGTAGTCAGGTAGGGTGTGGAAGGAGAAAGTAGGTCATGAAACATTCCTTTTAGGTTTATATGTTGTCCTGGTGAGCAGAGCTCTCTCTCTACTTCTTGGTTCCCATGTCCTGAGCTGCTTCCTTCTACCACACCCTTCCTGCCATGATGTTCAGCCTCACCTTGAACCCAGAACTATAGAATTCTTTGACCATGAACTGAACCTCTAAAACCCTAAGTCAAAATAAACTTTTTATCCTTAGGTTGAACTTGTTGGATCTCTTGTTCCTAGCAATGCAACACTGACCAAAAGAGAAACTGGCACTGAGAAATGGGGACACTGCTGTAGCTAACCTGCCTATGTGGTTCAGAAACCTTTGGAGTTAGTTTGTGGGGGGAATTTTGAAAAGCTTAGAGATACAAGTTGGAAAAGCTTTGCAATGATATAAATGGCACTTAAGGGGTTATTCTATAGCAATTCCGAAGACAAGAATGCCAATAAAACTGTGGACAGTAAAGACTGGCCACATGAGGTTTCAGAGGATAAGAAGGACTCTGTTGGAAATTAAACTAGAAATCTGTGTTACATTCTAGCAAAGAAGTTGTCTACATTTCACCCATGTCCTGAGACTTTCTGTGAGACTGAATTTAAAGGAGATAGACTAATTTACCTGGTGAGGAAATTTCAAGGTAGTACAGCATTCAGGCAGTGACATGGATACTGTTGGTGGCTTTTAGCCAAGTCTACTGTGATCAGGTGCACAAAGCAGAGCAGAAAGATTTGAAAAACTTGCAGTTTGGCCAGAAAAGCATGAGCAACACTGGGGCTAAAAAAAGCATGGTTGTTGAAGAGATCATAGTAACGATAGAGATGCTAAATACTTTGAACAGAGACAATAAGAAAGATGACTTGAGGTTATCTCAGGATTGGCAAGACCACACTTTCAGGCTCAAGGGTGTATAAATAAAAAGTCTTTTGAGAAGAGATCATGGGGCAAGCTATTTTCACAGTGGCCCTATAAAGTTGTTTTATTGTGACCAACCACTCAGGCGTTAAGAGGTGGTTGCAGCCATGGTTCTAGGAGGCTTGACTATCACTTGAGAAGGTAGCAGACTTCAGTATCCACAACATGATACTGATTCTGAAGGAATGCAGGATGCTGGAATTGTGGGTCATGGAGACTTCCACTGAGATTGCTAAGGCCTGGGTGATCAGGCAAGTGTGTCAAAATTGGAAGCCCTCAAGCCAGCCCCTGAGAGAGTGAATCATGAAGATGTGAGAAGGAAGCTAAAGCTACTATGGAGAACCCAAAGATAAAGAGATGCCAGTGATGGGGAAAGTCTGTTGAGAAAAGTTACAGGAATCCATCATAGACAAGCCAAGACAGAGGCCATGTGGATTGCAAGCAGCAAGGCCATGAGGGTGGAGCTACATAAGCCCTTTGGAGAGGATATCATGATGCCATGTGCCTTATTTAGATGCTGGATATGGAGCTATAGGACTTCTTTGCACAGCTGGATTTTGGTCTTGTTTCCATCCCACTCCTTCTTCCTGTGACCCTGTATCTCCCTTTTGGAATAGAAATGTTATTCTGAGCCATTATATATTGGACATATGTAACTTTCTTTTGAGCTTTACAGGGGCTCACAATCAAGAGTTTGTCTTGAGTCTCAGTTGAGATTTTAGACTTGGACTTTTGAGCAATACTGGTAATGTTAAGACCATGGAGATTTTTAGAAATGGACTAAATGTGTTTGTAATTGTGAGATAGACATGAACTTCAGGAAGTCAGGGTTGGAATGATATGGTTCAGATGTGAGGTGTTTCCCCAAAACTTGTGTGTTAGAAAATGCAAGAATGTTCAGAGGAGAAACAATTAGATTATGACAGCCTTCACCTAATCAGTGGGTTAATACCCTGATAGGGATTAATTGGGTGGTAACTATAGGCAGATAAAGTGTGGCTGGAGGAAGCAGGTCACTGGGGTTATAACTTTGGGGTTTATATCTTGTCCCTGATGAGCAGAGCTCTGTCTCTCTCTTTCCTTCTTGTTTTTTTATGTCCTAAGCTGCTTCCCTCTGCCATGCCATCCACCATGATGTTCTCCCTCTCCCTGGGCCCAGAGCTATGGAATTGTATGACCACAGACTGAATCTCTAAAACTGTAAGCTAAAACAAACTTGTCCCCCTCTAGGTTGTATTTGGCCAGTCTTTTGGTCACAGTGACATAAAACTACCCAAACACACAAGGATGTAGGGAATCAACTGAATACTGAAGTGAAGGTGCTTGGGAGGTAATGGAGGGCTTTACAAGTGGTGTATGTCATTATTATCATAGTAGTGAAGCAAAATAATTTTCTAAAAGCATGCTAAAATGAAAAGAAAATCACTGGATTGGGATAAAAGTTTCTATTTCTGATATGCAACACTTTTTCCTCTTTTAACACTCAAGTATAGATGAGAACCCATGTCCAAGTGTGCCAGTGGTAAAGCTAATTGAACACAGGGGCAGCACCTTCCATTTCTAGAGGAGCTAAAAACAGTGATTTGTCAACTGGTTTACAAGATGTGATGAGCAGGTGAGAACTGGGCTAATAATTGTTCAACAAAGAGGCTGATAAAACTGGTTTCCACAAAGGAAAGAGAAAGAGTAAAAAAGTCTTGTGAAGGAAATCCTGTCTGAAATTTTTTAGAGGAAGGATCAGTGTGTTGCTGGTTTGACTAGAAGGCCCAGAAGTAGAATGAATTGGTTTGTTAGAGGGGTAGGACAATTCTGGGTAGACAATGTAAAAGAGCAATGTGAAAGAGAATTGTTTAGGTTTATTATCTAAGATATCAACAAGCTGGGATAAAATTTTCACTGGCATGTTAGGTCTCAGATGCTTAGATAGGGCCAAAGCCAAGCAGGATCTCATTGTGGAAGTCACTGGAACTTGGAACTTCTTAATAGGGCAGAGAATCAACTCTAAAGCATAAGGAAAAGTTCAAGTCTAGAAAATGTCCTGGTTTCAAGCATAAAGAATGAGAGTAGAGCCAGCAGCAAGAGGATCCTGAGACTGGGTCATGTGGGAACTGAGCAATTGCAGTCATTTTCTGATTATATTGACAAATGAAATACCCAGGAATCTTGTTAAAATGCAGATTCTGGTTTAGTAGGTCTAATAGAGAGAGTGAGATTCAGCATTTATAATAAGCTTTTGGAGGTACCAAAACTGCTAGTGCTTGAACCACACCTTGAAGAAGAGGTGTGGTAAATTCTCCCTGCATGAGAATAGGGTGAGTTCTTAGGCCTAGTTGAGGGAAAGGTAAGGAAAAGGGTAATGCTTCAACCTGAGGGTGAAGCAGCCTCAGTTATGAGAAGCAGAGTGACAGGGGGTCGAGTCTTGGCAGGAAGCTCTACTGCCTGCTTTCTACTGTGGCCTCTCTTTCCATAAATCCAGTGGTTGATGTCTTCTCCATAAAATTCATCAAACTGTTCAGTGGTACATGGTTTCTTGCTCTCAATGTCAGCAGAATCATCTTATCTAAATTAATAACCCATATAAGAAACTAACGGAAGTCTCACCTTTTTCAGGGAACATTTGCCTTACCTTGAAATGCATGCAGTATAAGTAGGGGCCTTCTGGAGGAAGATTTCTTAATACAAAGAAATGGCTGTTACAGGAGATTTCAGAGTGTGGCAGAAGGCAAGGTGCCTCTTGATATCTTTATGATTTAAGGGCAAGCAACTCTTTACGCCAGTGACAATTCAAAAAAATGAAAATGTTAGCAGAATGTTTTTACACAATATTTTTATTTTACAATCACATTTTGTATGATCTATTTTTAAAAATTTCTCATTTTTTCCTCTTAATAGCAATACTGGATTCCAATGAAGGAATGCACCCCACTTAATACAACACATGTACTCTTGATGACTTTAGATTATTTCTGACCCTTTAATAGAATAAATAGCATCTTGATGAATATGAACTGATTTCCTGCTTTCAACATGTATGTGAATTGAACACAAACAGTGCTCAATGCAGGGTGGAGCAACAGCTTGAGGGAACAATATGGAGGTTAATTGTCACCAGAGGTCATGCTCTAATGCTGCAGTTCCATTTGAAGATGATACTGTGGGGTGGGGGGACAGGGGAGAGAAGCTACTATTTCACAGGGGGTGGTGGTCAGGGAGTGCGATAGCATCTGAGACCACGAAAGCATGGTGTGGATGGAAGACTCCATGCAGATAAACACCTTAATTTATGAAGTACCCAGAGGGACTAGTCCCGCTTAATACTTCCCTGGGTTGGATGGTAGTGATCATGATGGTGTGTGTTGGGGGATGAGTTAATCCCTTTTGGGTATGTCTCTCTTTTGTTTCCTCATCCCCTACTGAATCATGCACTGTGTGCACAGATTCAACGGTCCCAGCCTCTCCAGAAGTCTCTACTTTTGATACTTTTGAATCTTCTTTGTGGTGTGAGCAGCCTTCCCAGGCTAAGTCCTGGAGTGGGGAAAGGACTGGTTGGAATAAATCAGGTTAGGGAGTATATTCATATTGCATGTAAATGAAATACTAAGTAGGAATAATTCATAGTCAGATATTAATGGGTATGAATCCTCTGCCATTTATTAGCTATATGCCCTAGATAAGTTATTTAATTTCTTTCAGCCTATTTTATTTATCTTGTGGATATAGTAAAGTTTAAATGAGAAAAATCTATTTAAATTAGTGGAGTTCCTGAAACACAGTAGGTATCCAATGTGTATTATTGTTTGTTGACATTGAAGTTTTTAGATCCCATTCCTGAAATTACATCTATGGTCTCATTCCAAAGCCAGATCAGTCATGTATGACCTTTGGGATCATGATCAATCATCATCTAAAGCACACAGGTTATAGGAGATATACATGTTTACATAACTATATTCGCTTATATCTTATGTGCCAATATATTGTTACCTTAATTCCAGGCAAAAACAAAATAAAACAAAATAAACAAATAAAACACCCCTAAAAACCAAAACCTAGTTGAAATATAATTTTAAAAAAGCATTGATAAGTGCTGGTTTAGTTGGCATTGTTAAATTTTTTTTCACTCGACATCTTTTAGGCAGCAGCTTCCCGATGAAATACTGTGGTGAGTACCCTTTTTGAGTTTGAAAAATATTAAAGGATTCTGACAAGATGCCTGTCTTCACTTAAGCAAGAATAACCTCATATACATATGTCTGTGCAATTGGCTAGAGCAGCCTTGTATCTACATGTAACTGGGAAAATTGAGCCCTAACTGGACAAATTTCCAAGCTTGAGTTCACAATGGAGCTGAAGTCAGTTATGATTCCTGATTTGTCACCGAATACACCAGTGGTCACACTAGCTCCTGATCTGATTAAGGTTCAAAATATCCAATTGAGGCAAAATCAGAAAAGGCCAACATTCCACTTAGTTTACAGTGTTTTCAGAGCTAACATATATATTTTAGATATAGATGGAGCTCCTTTGGGAGACAGTGTGCAATTTCTTCATAAACACATGAATATTTATTGAGCATGAAAATGAGATTATTCACAGGGAAATGATCATTAGCTTAGTTCTCCCTAATTTAAAGATATGTATCCGTTTAACCTACATTAACCTTTTAAACAAATATAAACATCTATATTTACATAGTCAATAGACATGCATACTAATAATTGTTCATAATTACATAAGATAGATGTGAATATTTATAAATATCTTACAATATAATCATTGGTATAGAAAGAATCTATGCATAGAGATACTGCTTGCTAAGAAGGTTAATAATGTAAACAAAGTTATAAGCCAGTTTCCCCCTAATTTAAGAGAAGGTTTTGCAAAATGTTGGCACACTCTCTGTTTGTATTCAAACGAAGGAAATGATCTTAGACATTCATTAAAGCAAACTCAGCAGGGTGTCTAATTGAAAATACTTTGCTGCAGTTAGTATGAATTACTGTATCTATTTGAAAGTAATAAAACTGCAGTTATTTAAAAAATTATGTAAATATGCCATCTCAAAATGGTTTGGGAAGTAGGTGAAGAAATAAATATATCACATGCTCATTTGTTTTGTTTTCTATCTATCAACCTGAATTAGCAAAATTTTGATGGTTTTCCTAAAGTTCCTTAAATTGGAGAACATTTAGGAAGGGAAGGGAAATAATTTCTTTAATTCCTACTAATTGTCATGCACTGTTTGTCTGACAAATACTGGACTCTAAATAGTTCTGACCCAACTGTACCACCAGGGACCCAAACCCACCCAGGCTGGGACAGCAGTGTGTGTCTCACATTGCCTCAGGTGCCCTCCCCCTTAAAGATCCTACATCTCAGACTCTTGGCCCACTATAGGGATGATGATCCTCTTAAGTTTTCTTTGCTTTGATGGTCTGGTTGTATACAATCTCCTGGCTAAAATACTCTGGGTTATTCTTGGATGTAATTTGAAGCTGATCTGGCCACTGAAAGTAAGAAGTGCTCTCACCTTCTGTCTGTCTTAGACTTATAGTAGCCAATTCTCCTTGGCCTGACAATCACATTAATTTGTTCACACTTAGCTAAATGAATGGCTGTCATATGCTTAGGAATTAGGGATACAGGTCCATAAGGCAAATTTGGTCTCTATTCTTATGGAATTTATAATCTAGTATTAGAGGGAATCAGACATTGGCTAGATATTTCACCCTCATGTTCTCCTTTAATTCTCTCAGATGAGGACACAGCAGCCACAAGAGGATCTGGAATTTGCCAAACTTCACAGAAGCAGCATGAAATTAACTCAGATATCAAACAGACCTGACACCAGAACTGTCGCTTTGTAACATGTTACTGTCCTTTACTCAGGCTTCCTTTCTATTCTTCTATAGCATCTAGTACAAGCCCAATTTTGCAAAACCATATCAAAAGCATTGATTTCAGAGTGATCACTGCAGAATGTTCTGCCTTTATTCAATGCTGCTGCTGTTTTTCATTCATTTAATTGAATGATATTTCCTAACCCTGGGCTGGGTTCTGAGGATACAGTGGTAAGCAAGGCAAAGTAGGAAACTAACAAAAGATAACATGACAATTACAGATTGTGTTAAATCCCAGGAAGGGATGAAATGCGTGGGAATGAAAATTTGCATCCAAAAGTCTCCATAGAAAGTGTGTGTTTAGAATATAAACTTTCCATGGTAATGCTACTCATAGGGGAACTCATCACTTCACCTGGATTTTAAAGGCTACATAGTGGCAACAAACATTGCTGTTGCCATGGATGTGCTTCATGTATGAATTGTTCCCATTCCTACTTGTTTAATTTAGGCTTTCTCATTACATAGTGACAGAGGAACATTGAAGAAATATGTATTTTGTTAATATACATTAATTATGTTACATTCACTGTGTAGTTTACAGTATATGTTTATCGTGTTCTCCACATGTAGAAATAACACTAAATGTTTCTTTTAATCACACTACCCAGGTATCAGTGCTGTAGAATTTTATACATATATTATATTATATTATATTATTATATATTATATTATATTATATTACATTACATTACATTACATTACATTATATATGTTGTGTTGTATTTCCTTCTAGTCATTTCTCTCTACAATCATGTACCTAGGTATGTGTATTGCAAAACTGGAAATGTATGTGGTTTTGTATCTTAAATTTTCACTTACCATTATATTTTGATTTTTTTACATCTTAAAATTCTCTTCAAAATCATCATCACTGGCTGGATTTTTATAGCACATAGGAATATTATAATTTATTAATTGTGCTATAAAACACATGGTTTCAAAGTTTTTGTTACTTTGACTAAGGCTGCAGTGAATCTTTGCAGTGAACTTGCATTCATATTGAAATATTTTGTTTGCACTTATTCTTGGAAATGGAAATCAAGGATGAAAGGGCGTGAACCCTTTTAAAACTCTTGATAACAAATGAACAGATTTATGAACACACAATAAACTTATTCTCCACTAGTGGTGCTTACTGGTGTTTGTCTTATTGTGTGTCTACCATGTGTGAGCACAGTCCATAAAAATTTCTCATTTGATAGGTAAAAATATAATCTCATTACTGCCTTAATTAGTTATTTAATTATGAGCAAGATTTACATTTTTGAAATATTTATTGGTTAATTTTATTTCTTTCCTGAATTGCTATTAATATTATTTGTTCACTTGATCATAACATTAGTTATACAAACACACACACACACACACACACACACACATACACACACCTTGCTTCATTCTCAAAAAGATTTAAGGTAGTTTAAAGTCACAAAAAATACAGAACAGCATAAATTAAAATAGAATGAACTAAGAAGAAGAAATAACAGGAAACAAGGAATCATGCTTAAAATGCACACCACAGGGACAGTAAATCTGCTATTAGTGGGCACGAAAATAGTTTCCAAGCTTTATTCTAGAACTTAGCTCAAAAGGGGAGTCTTTCCATTTACTCAGTTCACCTTGACATGGTATATGTGTGTGTGTTAGAGAGAGAAGGAGAGAGAGATGGAGAGGGGTAGAGAGAGAGAAACTAATTGATATAATGTTGATATTAAATCTGATAGGACTTTTAATTTTGGTAATATTATTTTGTGCCTGCTATGTATCAGATACTATGCAAGGTGCTCTACTTGGGGTTATAGTTTGGATCTTAAATGTCCCCTAAAGGTGTTGAAGGCTTAGTTTCCAGCCTGTGGTACTACTGGGAGGTGGTGGAATCTTTACGAGGTGGGGCCTAGTGGAAGGAAATTAGGTCAGCTGCTCTTGAAAGGGATATGGGAACCCAGCTGCTTCTTCTCTCTTTGTTTTCTGGCCACTGTGAGTTGTGACACTGCTCTACCACATGTTCCCCACCATGATGTTATGCTTCATCAAAGGCCCAAAGTGTCAAAGCCAAGCAACTGTGGACTGAAACACTGAGGCAAAATAAATCTTCCTTCCTTTAAGTTGTTTATCTCAGGTGTTTTATCACAGTGACAGAAAACTGACTGACACACACAGATTGTTTTATTTAGTCTCTATAACAACGTAATAAGGGAGATACTATATTTGTTTGCACTAGCGCCTGATATGTGAAGAATGGTCAAAAAAATTAGCTTTTCTGTTATTTCTGCTCATATTAAGTATTTCAATATCTAGAGGTGAACTAAACAGACTTATTTTTTTAAAAAGATTAACATTTATGTATATTTAAATCAGTATATATTTATTTAAGATTTAGCAATAACTAAACAAAAACTCAGAGAAACCCTTTGGGGTTTTGATTGGATTTTCTTTAAAACTTATAAACTAACCAAGGAAACTTTGACAGCTTTGAATGTTGAATTTTCCAATTTATTTTTATTTATTTCATCCAACCATCTTTAATGCCTCACTTCATTAATTTTTTTCTCTTAATATAATACTTATACAGGGCGCTTCCATATCTGCTATGAACTTTTGTTGTTAAACCAGATGTTTTCCTTGTGATATTTTCTATCAGGAAGTGTGCAACACTTGTGGGAAGTGCAGTTATTCCCAGACTATGGCATTTCTTGACATTTTTTTCTTTTAAAATTGTGTGGTCATCAAAATCTTCTCACCTTGTTACTTGTTGTACTTTCATTTCTTGTCTCGGCTTTCCAGCCAGTCTTGTAGTTGGTGAAGGAGTAGCCTCAGGACTTCTGCATGTGCTGCCCAACACCCTACCATGCACTTCTCTAGCATCCCCACTCAAATCTCCTGTAGCTCACTGACTTCCTGCAGGGGCTTCTCTGACTCTCCATTGGGATCATGTCTCCAGCAAGGCTCTGAGGTTGTGTTGTGTTTTCCTCCACAGTAACTTTACTATGGTTTTAATCCTTACTTGATTTATGTGCTCCCTTGATTAATGTCTGTCTTTCTCATTAAATTCCACATTTCAGGGACGGTGTCTATTTTGCTTACTACAAAATCCCCAGTCACCTAGAGTGGTTCCTGGAATAGAAGTTGCTATTATTGGATGAATTAAAGAAAGAATGAAGGATTGTTGTACTTGCCTTTTACCTACTCTCAAGCCCCATTTTCAGCATCTTGTTTGCCTTGGAGTTATGGCAGCCCTTACTTCATCATGGTCAGCTTTTATTATAAGAATTTATATGTTTTATTGGGCAGCCACATGCTGTTATATGAGGATCAATAAAGGTGGTTTTTATTATTTTGGAAGCATTTCCCACTATGGCTATGCCAGTGTCCTTTGCTTCAATATTTTTGATTAAAGTTTGCTCTTGTCTTCACATCAGGTTTATTTAATTTTTAATATTTACTTGAATGTTCATCAGAATTGTTTTTCTAAAGCAGGCCTGCCATTTGCCTTACAATGACCCCAGCCTCCTATTTGCTCTAAGGAAGGAGCTTTCTTTCTTTCTTTCTTTCTTTCTTTCTTTCTTTCTTTCTTTCTTTCTTTCTTTCTTTCTTTCTTCTTTCTTTCTTTCTCTTTCTTTCTTTCTCTTTTTCTTTCTTTCTTTCCTTTCTCTCTCTCTCTCTCTCTCTCTCTCTCTTATATTAGAGACTCAGGGATAAGGGGACATTATATGTGAGAAGCTGGAAAAGAAGTATGAGTCTATTAAAATCAACAACTCATTTTGAATTCTCCCGTGCCCTTTCACCTGGGTCAATTCAGTTCTATGAGGGGTTTTATTTTCCAGTGTACTTCATGATTTGTGAAATGATTCTCTTATCTTGTCTTTTATCCCAGCACAGTGGATGCCAATGGCTGGAAGTTTCTAAGAATTTCCAGATCCACATCTTAGACCATAAACCCATATGGAGGCCTCGCTAGATCTAAATAATAATGTAGTTTCTGTCTACCTATCAATCATCCCAAAATGCTGAAAGGAAATGACTTTGGATGATAGGAAATATATGCTTGATTCCATCTGTCCACACATGGAATTATTTTCTGTATCACCTATAATGAAAACTGCTAGTTTTTGTTGGGGAAATACCCAAATAAGCTCAATTAAATATATCACTCATAAATTATTGCTCACATGGTCTCAGGCTTCAAGAGCCCACTGACTTTGAAGCAGGAGCTTGCTTCCCAGAGGAATGGGTGGGAGGCTGTGAGCAGCTTTACATATTTCTTTTAGAATAAAATAAATTATTCTAGAAAAAGACTTAAATAAAGACAGAACCATCTCTTGAATTTCATGTGCGTAGCAGGCCAGTCCCTATCCCTTGGGGTTATCTACAGGAGCAGCCAGCAACAAGATTATCTGTTCTCTATGACCACATATCAGGGAAAAAATGTCCAACCTTTATGGGCTGCTACAACATTCAGTGAATTATGAATCAGTCTGTGTTACACAGTCGTTTGCTTTTAATTTTTTTTTCTGATTCAAAGCAGTTGGTTGAAGCCATCTCCAAAACAGTGATGAAATATTCATCCTCTTAATTTTTAACAGTTTTATTAATTGTGTTAAATGTATAGCTTGCACGCTGAATAATTATGATCAAGGGAAACATGGAGCTATTAAATTTATTGTTAGTTATTTGAAACCAGGATTACAGATACTTCTGCTGCCAGGACTCAATTTGCAGAAGAACCTATATAACTTCAGATCATCATAAATCTTATACTTTAAGTCAATAGATCTTTTGTTCAAACACATAAATTTCCCATAGTAATATTTTATAATTATAAGACTAGTATTAAAAGAAACCCAGAACCATAGCTAGAATTTGGGGCTAGAACCACAAACTACACAAAATAAGAGAAAGATGTTATTAAATTTTAAAGTATTATATAGAACAGAAAAGTAGTTTAAGGAGAGTATATGGAATTCTTGGTCGTCCCTTCTTCAGATTTAGGGTGCTTAGATGGCACCCTAAATAAGAACTAATGGCATCAATTCCTCGGAGCACATTTCTCTTTTCCTTACTTCTTTGATCAAATATATTTTAAAGCTGATCCATGAAATCATAAAATTGCATGTGATGTTTTGATACATGTTTACATTGTATAATGTTCAAATCAGGGTAAACATTTATGTCCCCTCAAACATTTATCATTTCTTTTTGGTGAAACACCCAAGATCTTTTCTTATAGTTTTTTGAAATCCACATCACATAATTGTATTTATAGGCACCTATTGTGCAATAGCACACCAGAACTTACTCTGGTGTAACCAGAGCTTAGTTCCTATTGATCAACCTAGCCACCTTTCTCAATCAAATGCTTCTAGGCAAGTCTGCAGGTTGTTCTTCTCAAAGGTCTTGGGTATGCAAATATGGGAAACAGGGGAAGTGTATCCCCAGACAATTAAAGAACAGTTACAGGAGAAGGAATGGAGGCAGGTGTTCAAGAACATTAGTGTGAACACACAGGAACCTCTGTCTGAGGTGAGGTAACTGGGTTGTGAGTAGCAAACACGGGAAGAAAAAGGCAACATGGTAAAATGGGAACCCTCCTGCCATCTAGCAGATGAGAGGACGAAGGGTGTGATGAGAAATGAGGCAGACAGTGCATCAGAGGTGGAACAACCTTCAGAGTGTGACCAATATTTCACATAACAAGTCATTTCTGGTTCAGATGGGGAGGATTTTCAGCTTCCAGCAGAAAAACAAATGTCCCAAAAGAACCACAAGAAATCTGTGACTTCTATGTAAATAAGCTCTCTTTCATCAGAACTAGCATGCTGTGAAGTGAATTTGAAGAATGAGAAGGGAATTTTAAAAAATACTGGAAAATAATCAAATCACATAAATTTAGTTTCATGAGACATTAGCGTGTGCGTGCATACACACACACACACACACACACACACATACACCCTAATGCTCCTGGTTTGCACTAGGCACTGATCCATCTCTGTCTTCTCTCATAACCATGGTAAGAAGTTAAGCATAGCAAGGAAGGATGACACCAACCTTCTTAAAAAGTCAGTATCCAATCTACAGAGTGGCACTGAAGGGTCCACAGGACTTTACCACAGGGCGTCTTTCCCTCTTCTCTTACACCTCATCTCCCCGCAGATCTTATCCACCAGCACCTGGGGTTAGTCAGCTTTCCCTCACTGTGAGTAAAATACCTGACAAGAAAAGACTTAAGAGGAGGAAAAGTTTACTTGGGACTCATGGTTTCAGAGATTCAATCCAGGGTCTGCCAGCTCCATTGCCCTGAACCCAAGCTGAGGTGCAACATCATGGTGAGAAAAAACTTCTCAACATCTGGCAGCCAGGAAACAGAGAGGAAAAGGAAAGCATCAGGGACAAAATGTAAACCCAAAGACATGCCCCCAGTGACCTGTTTCCTCCAGCACACCCTACCTGCCTACTGTTTTCACCCAGTAGAGTAGTCCTTTCAATAATCCAACAAGTGGTGAAGTCACTAATTAGGTTATAGCTATCATAATATAATCATTTCACCTCTGATCATTGCTACGTTGCCTCCTGAGCTTTTGGGGGACACTTCATATTCAACACTTGGGGACTTCTGATTCATGGTGCTTTCCCTCAAACAGCAATTTTCTCCCTACTACTTTATCCCTTTGAGGTTCTTACATTCCTCTAGGGCTTTAATACAGCTCCACGTCGTGACTCAGGATTCCTATGAGCTTCAATCTCACTCCTGAACTCCAGCTCCATGTTTCCAAATGCCAACTAAATTTCATCTGAGTATTCGAAATAGATTTTGAAATGCCATGAATGACACTGGCCTGGTCACCATATTTCCTAGCCTATAAACTGCTTTGTCTGCCTCCCTGAATAGTACCATCTTTTCTCAGGCACTCAGGACTTCATCTCAAAAGTTTGACTGTTACTTCTAGGCCCTACTTGCTGAGTCCTCCTGATGCAATCACCACAATATTTCTCGTATCCTTCCTTCTTCATATTAGTGACTATAGCTATAACTTCAACTCTGTTTATTCTGTTTTTCTTTCAGTTTGGATTGCTTGGTGGCCCAAAATCAGTCTTCTTTTTGTTGTTGTTGGCAGTGGGGGCTGAACCCAGGACCTCTAGCACAAGAAGCAAATGCTCTGTCTTTGAACTACACCCTGACTCAAGCAGATACATAAATGGATGCTTTTCCACTGTGCTATTCCATTGTTCAAAAGTGGCAGTGAAGACCTGCTATCAGAAATTGACTTTTCTTCCCTTGACATTCAAGATCCTCTGTTACCTCACCTCAACTAGATTGGTTGTTTTCAGACTTGGATCTCACCTCCCTCCCCTGCGGTAACACCTGCTGTGGTTAAATCAGATTCCATCTGATTTCCTGAACGTGCTTCATCCTTTCCACCTCTAAGTAGTTCCTTCTGCTCCTTTGTTTGGAATGTCCATTCCTCTTCCCCTGATGTCTATGTCCAAATTCTGAGAGTTCTTCAGGAATAAGCACAACTTTGCCTTGCTAATTGAGCTTTCCACTTAGTAAATTACTGAGTTGAAGGTGATCATCCTTTCTAAAACTTCAACAGTACTAGATCTGTTTCTAAACTTTGACATGTTTATAAATTCTAAGTTGTTTCTCTTTGTATTTATGTCTTTTGACCTTACTTACTCAAGTCAAAGTATTTGAGTTATTTACCTTCAAATTTCTCCACATCACTCAGTGTAAGAAACAGGAGGAGCTCTCCTCAATTTAGCATTGGCAGAAGCAAAAAACCTCATGCTAGTAACTATGATATACTTAAGAATGAATGCTGAGTGACCAGCAGGTATAGAAATTATTTTTATCTCATGTCTCTGTGGGAGGGTGAGGGTATTATGTAGTTTCCATAACACTGTGTCTGAAATGAAAACTAAAAAATTCTGTGACTAACATTATTTCCCAAAAGTCCAGGTGTCAAGTAGGCATACCAAAATTTGACATAGTCAAATAATGTGGGTGCCTTCAGGTGGAAACCCTACAAATGAGAGATTTTTTCTTTAATGTGGAAACAATACTGTACACACCACAAGTGTGTGTGCACACACACACATTATTCTGATCCTTCATTGGAAATTCATTCATTGTCTCAAACTGAAAATGATTTAGATTAAGGCATGATCCACTTCATCAACCACCATTTGACCCAACTATCACATTTCTTGATATTTATCCCAAAGCACTGAAGTCAACATACCACAGTGATACAAGCACACCTATGTTTATAGCAGTACAATTCACAATAGTCATTAGCAACCATCCCAGCTGTCTGTCAACAGATACATGGATAAAGAAATGTGCTCTATATACATGACTGAGTTATGTTCAGCCATGAATAAAAATGAAATTATAGCATTTGCTGGTAAATGGATGGAACTGGAGAACATCATGCTAAGTGAAAGAAGCAAGACTCAAAGAGTCAAGGGTCAAATCTTTTCTCTCATATGGGGAAACTAGAAAGAAAAAAGCAAGAAAAAGGGGATCTCATGAAAATAGAAGGAAGAACAATAGAGCAGAAGAAGGGAAATGAGAGGGAGGGAAGAAGAGAGGGCATGGGAAGTACTGGAGAATGAAATATACCAAATTATGCTATGTCCATGTATGAATATGCCACAATGAATCCTGCTTTCATATACAATTATGATGCACTAATTAAAAAATAATAGTAGAAGGGAGACCAGTAGAACAGAGCAAGGGAGTTAGGGAGAGGAAGGAGAGGAGGGAAGGGAGGCAATGGGGAATGAGATTGATCAAATTATGTTATGTGTATGTATGAACATGGCATAATGAATCCCACTATTGTGTATAATTGCAAAGCACCAATTTAAAAAAAAGACCTCCTATAACACTCAGTTGACTTTTTCCAGTTTTGCAGACATTTCTTATGGGCTGGGTTAGCTTTCTAAAAATTTCACTTTTTTATTTTACTGGAGTTAAGGATGGATGAATTATTCCTTTTTGATTAAAAATTGTTTTACTAGCACGTATGGTTTATCCATCTGATTTCTTTTTAATTCTCTAGAATAGTCACTGCTTCAGGCCTTTCATGCATCACATCTATGACCTAATTTGGCAATCCCTGGTACTGATGAGTGAAACTCTAGTCAGTATTATGTTCAACCCTTTATATCAGATGATGTTTTGCCCAAAGGGAATATATTGTTTTTCTGAACTAGATACAATTGAATGGTTTTCATTTTGAGTTTATAATTTAGAAGTCAGTTTGGCAAGATACTTGCAAAAAATCTTTGTAAGTCTCTAATAAGACTAAGTCTTCAAAAGATCTACAGGACCACTGGGGAAAAGGACAAATATGGGAGGCTAACACTGCTGTAGAGTATGAATGCTGGTTTTTCACCAGAGTCTCTCTTTGGGGTGATGCAATTTTTTATGTTCAAGAATTTATATATCCTAATTTGAAAACATATGATGGGTTTTCACCATTTGAAGGACTCAGCTTAGTTCAAATTGCTTTTAACACGGTGTGTTCTGAGTGAGTTCACTGAAATGGAGCATTCTCCAATCTTTACAAGGTTTGTCCTACACATTTTGAATGTATTGCTCAGGATCTGTATTCTGCTCCCCATCAGGACTACAATATTACCTTGAGACTCATGCTGATGTTCTTAGGCTTTGACAGCCTCCTCTTTATTCCCACTGGATTGGCCAGATTCTCCATGTGTCCAGTCACTAATAAGGATCTTGCTTTAATCCAGAGAGAACATATATATGACTGTCATTACCTGATTTTCACCATGTTCTACCTGTTTCTCTGCACTCTGCCCTCTACCCTGCTTCTTTCTACTTGAAAGATCAGGTATCCCTAAGATATAAAAGTATCCTAGATAGATGCAATTTTCTTGTCTGCACTTTCCTTAAATATTCCAGGACCTGCTACTGTGGCTGCTGGAAGCCTTCCTTCAACCCAAAGTGGACAAGTACATAAGTTCCCTCACTCTATAAGGATACCGTGTCCTTAGTTAATTTTGCCACCCCACTTTAGTACTCCTTGGTCAGCACATCTATTGTCATGCTTATTGTTGAATGTTAGTTTCTATTTTATTATTTTTTGGCAAAAATGCTTAACTATGTAAAATATGAACACTCATTTATTTCCATTAATTTCAAAGAGAAGTAATTCATCAGTTTTGGAGGTCTGCTTTGCATAAAAATACTATGGAAAACTATTTTCTGATGGCTATTTTCTATCCAGTGGTCAACTAGCATAAGGAGAAGCTGCATCAATAGATGTTTGTGTTAGAAATATTTTATCTGGAACAATCACCCACTGAAACACCTCACTATTTTGTTTCATTTAATAAAACAACAAAACATTTAGTTTAACTAGACAACAGATTTTAGATAATCTCTTTGTTATCTGAGGGACCATTCTTGCATTAGGGGAAGAAGATATGCATATTATAACATAAGACACAACATATGGAGTTATAGTGGGCAATAACAAAAGCCAGGGTAAAAGGAAATATTACCTTAGGGTCATGTATTCCGGAAAGCTCTTCATAGATCTTCTCACCTACCATGACAGCAGCCAAGTTTGCCGTATATGTAGAAAGGCAAAACATACAGAAAATGGCCCAAAGGTTCATTAGGAATCTTCCAGTCCAGCATTTTGGGGGTTTGATGGCTGCTGTTCTACCAAACAAGAGGGCATAACAGACATTCAGGGCTGAAGAGAAGGAGAAGACTTTATTTCTATTCCGTCCCTTGGGAGTCATACCAAATGGACTCTTCCATTCATACAGAGTGAGAAAGATGGCAGTGATATGCAGAGCCACAAAAATCCCCAGCCACATAGTCCAGTGGAGTGGCCACATGAAGGCTCCAATGGGAGCTGCAGTATCTCGGGTCCTTACTAAGATGCCCAAGCTGGTGGAGAAGAAAGGGCTGGTGAAATCAATCACTTGGCTCCGTGCAGTGTTGATGCTGAAGGAAGTGACTGCCATGTGGGCAGTCCCACTTAAAAGATCACCTACCAGCCCAGTCCAGTGACCGTTTTTCCAAGCTCCATACTTTCCATCCCCAACAATATAGAGGTCAAAGTCAAAGTTCATGTCTTCTGCTAGCTTTTCCAGCAGATCAATGCAATATCCATAGCAACACTTCTTGAATTTGATTGGCACTGTATCATTACTGCTATGGAGGCTACTAAATAGGCTGTCCAATAAGGAGGAGTCATTAGTCAAAGGGTCTAGACAGAGTTGGCCAGCAGGGCACAAGCCTTCATCATCTACCTCCCTTGTGAAGACGAATGGGTGCTCAATCAGGGTAACCACTCTTAAGTGTAGCTTACTTGGGTGCTGGAAGTGAGTTTTATGCCTCTGGGCCTGTTCTGGCCATATGCCATAGTCCATGACAATCTTCCCACCCTGCCAGCTGCCCAAGCGGGTCCACATTGGCTTTCCCATAGGGTCATGTTGCAGATTCCAGATGAAAAAGTTGTTTTCAGAGCTGATGATGACGGAACCTTTTACTTTGATGGAACCACTGAGGCCTCTGAAAGTGGTGTTGGCTAGAAACCTAGTAAAGAGGAGCAAAGTCAAAAAATAAGGAAGAGGTGACACAAAGGTAGGAAGCCATGTTCATCTTTGCCTCTGTTAAGGCATTGTTCATCCTCTTTCTAGGAGACTATTCCTATTTTTCTGAACTAATGAGATCTTACCCTCAGGTTTTAACACCCTAGCCAGGTGCTTGACAATTGGTCTTACTCCAAATCTTTTAATTTTTAGTTAAGAGATGTGTAATCATTTCCTGTTATAAACTGTTACAGACTTTCAGCATTTTTAACCTAAACAAATTCTACCATTCACTATATTTCATTGCAACTAAATCTCAATAAATATTTCTGATGTTGGAGTGAGTTTTAGTCATATTTCTACTTTTATAATCACTTTAAAACTGCATTCATAACATTAGGAAATAGCCAAATCTTGTTACCCTGCTTCTCCTTGTAGAGTGTAAACAATTAATATATCTCTCCTCATGGGGCCAGTTCAAGGCTGCATGTTGGATATAATCCACGGAACAAAGAAAAAGATGATAAATAAACTTGCAGTCCTCTGGATAGCCTCAGGCTACCCTCCCTTGTCATTAGAGAAAAACAATTGGCGTGGCTCTAGGGAGACCTTCTGCCAGAAGTCAAAGAAAGGAAAATTACTGACTAAGTGACAAACCCATTCCTAACTCTATGAATTCAGGCACTTTCAGTATATGTTCTGATATAAACTTGACAGGAAAATGCTTGGTCATAGCCTCTGTCTTTCTTGAGCCTGAGAAGATGAGGAAATAAGAGGTAACACAAAAACTGTGGCATCTCCATACTTGCCCTCAAGGCCTCATGTCAGAATAATAGCCCAAACTTGGCATCAGGTTCAACTGCATTGGAATATTGGCCCAGCCATCTGCTAGTATTGACCTTGGTCAATTTACTGAACCATAAGCTTTAGTTTCAACCTCAGCAAGACGGGGAAAATAATCCTTCCTCCATTATAAGGGTTGGACATAATGCATATAAAGCACTACCACACTTTCTGATATGGAAAAATATTCTAGAAATGGTAGCTATCATTTAATATCATTTGAGTCATTCCCAGGTCACTTTTTCAAGTCTTTTATTAGAATTTTTCTAGTACACACACACACACACACACACACACACACAAATGCTGCATTAAAATGAACTCATAGCAGTGACTCAAGACACATTTCAAATGAAAAGGAATTAAATTGAAATGTGGAATGTCACATAGTAGGTATTCTGAGGAAGCGGATGATCTAAGTCTAGGTACTTAGCAAAACACATTCACCTATTGACTGTCACAAACACAACTCCATAATTTACAATTGCCAATAGAAGTAGTACAATGTTATGTTGCCACAGAAGGGACATAGAAAATCAGAAAGTGTGAAGTATGCACCAATTTTCATTAGAGAGAAATGTAAATCATATTTGAAGATGTTACTATCATTAAATGCAATGAAACTCTTCATTTTGGTAGATTGCATGTAATAGCAATTATTCATGTTAGCACTCCCTAGTGGGACTCTATCACTTAAAATAATTTCTATGATGCAACAAGAAATGAAGTCTCAGCTATCTTAGACTTTAAAGCAGTTTTCTGCTCCTTCAGAGAAGCAGGGAGCCAAATCATTTAAATACATAGATTAATCAATTGATAATTACCTAAGTCCTACAAAGGAAGGGGGACTATGATTGTATTTCTGTTAAGAAATCTACTTTCAGATTTCCTAAAACATAGACATTCAAACATTTGCTGGCATAACCTAGAGAATTAAAAGGCCAGTAGTAAACAGGTTAATGTTATTTACTCAATTTAGTGATCTGGAAAGCACAGTGAAAGTTGTAGAAAGGGGAGTCTTTCACTATTTTAAGAATGTTTGGGGCTTAATGATTATAGATTTTTAGTTTGATGAACCTTTGAGAGATAGCCTCTTAATAAGCACATACTTAAAGCATCTCAGAAGGCAGCACTAGAAGTCTTCAGAATTTTTTCACACATAATACAGCTCCCTCCTTTCAGTAAAGCCTATTCTTTATTATCAGTGATAACATTTAAGATGACCATGACAGGAGGACAGTGCTCAGTTGACTTTGAGACAGTCATCCATAAAAAAAGCAAAGCAATCAGAATGGGCATGTCTCTAGCTTTCCCAACCCAGAAAAACCAGTGCCTGTTTCACTATGCAATTGGCAGTGAGAAACTGGGTTCCAGAGAATCCCCATTTATGACAGATTATTTATGCCTATTTTATTTTCAGACTTAGGGTAAATTAAAATAATCTCATTGATAGCTTTTCAGTGACAGTTGCCTTCTCTATATATTCTCTGAAATATTATGATAATCAAGCAAAGTATAAATGCTTATTCTATTAGTTCAGAGATTAAAAGGTTGATATCCTACTTTTGCTTAAATTGAATTTTACCATGCTCCTTTTAAGTCTTGGACTCTTGGATGAACAAGAACAAGAACAAAAACAATTAGGCATAGTTTTAATGACATGATGAACTGAGAGAAATACCAGGTACCATTTTAGCACTGATAGTTACAGAGATAAAAACTCATTGGTCTTGAAAAGTTCAAAGTCTCCTTCTGGGGAGAAAGAAAGCGAAAAAGCAATTCACAGCAGTGTAATGACCACCCTGATGGAGGGAAACCTGGTGTCACTGGAAGAGAGAACGCAGGCACCTCCAGGTTCTACTCTAGGGGTGTCCAAGAATGCTTCATCGAGGAGGGGGTAGCAGAGATGAGTCTTAAAGAAGGAAATACAGTTATTTAGGAAGATTAAACTGGAAACTGAAGCTGTCAGCCAAGGGAGACACATGCACAAAGTCCACAGGTGGAGAGAAGCCAAGCTGTGTGACAACAGGCAGTGGAAATTAGGCTACAGATGAGGGTGGGAAATGAATTACGTCATCTCTGAGGCCACATGAGGCAACGGGGAGACATTGAGGACATTCTGTATGGGAAGGAACATGATCATCAGAACTAATTTTAGAATACTTTTTTCCCCTTGCCATCTCTATAGGAAATAGTTTGGAAGGAGGAGGTCCCAAATGTAATTCCATGTGCTAAGGCAGAGTGCTTCTTCCTTCTCTCTCCCTCTCTCTTACTTCTTCTTCCTCTGCTTCTTTTATAAGCTAGTAGCAGGAAAAGTTGAAAAAAGTGGTATGATCAGAGATATTTGTCTTCTTAAAGAAAGGCAGTGATTTTAAGAGGGCCAATGCACAGATCAAATTTAGCTCACAAACCACATCAAGAATGGGTGAAACTCAGATTAACAAAAGGTCATATAAATAAGACCTTCTGTATTCAGTATTTTAGTATTAAGCTCAGTATAAGCTCAGAGAGCAATGTGGGCATAAGAAAGGATAGAAGTAATTATTTAGTCCTTTAATAGAAATTTATAACTTGAATCCAAGGGAATAATACCATTTGCTATGCTGATCAAACAACTACTTAAGCCTCAATATACACTGTAAACAAATCTTCCAGATTCAGGAATGTTATAAAGATAAGAAGATGAAAAGCAGAGTGAGGGATGTGGCTCAGTGATAGTGTGCTTGCATAGCATGTACAAGGTCCTGGGTTTGATCCTTAGTACAACCAAACACACAAACAAAGAAAAAAGATGGAAAAGGAAGGGTCAGGAACCAATCTGATTGGAAAGCAAGGTGGAAAAATATTTGAGACAGAAAAACACATAGCAACTATACTGCAGAGAATTTTTACACACTCATTTGATGATACTGGATTTTATTTTAACAGTAAAAAGGGAGCCATGAAGATTTCTGAGCAGTGTAATGATAAACCAGAGGGCCACATTAGTAATAGTGACCTGCAAGCAAGTAAAATGTGTGTGCAAGGAAAGAAGAGATGGTGACCCAAAACCACTTAGAAGAATATCACTATACTTTTGCCATTGTATGAGGACGTGGCTCTCACTCTAGGAGTGAGGACCTAGTTTAGCATTGTGCCTTCCACACAGTGATGTTTTAGAGAAAGTCCAACACCTCCTCATACCTCTCTGCTTAAAAGAATGAGGCTCTTTATTCAATTTTACTTTACTAAAAGTTCCTGATTATGTCGCTAGTTAAGAATAAGTTTGATTTGGATGGCAACTGAGATAAAATTGGCACTTTGTAAATGAAAGGGTTTTGAGACAGTTCATAGTGTAAGCAAGATCTTTAATTTACTGTTTATGATCTACTTTAGAAGCCATATTAGCACACAAAATCCCAACATACTAATTAAAGGATTTTCATACTTATTCAAACAAATGAGCAAAGATATTAACAAACAACACATTACTCATTCAATTATTTATGCACTCAATAATACTCACTAAATGCCAGGCTCAGTTCTAGACATTAGGTGCCTAGCCGTGAATGAAGACAGGCGTCTATGCAGTTTATATTCTATGGAAGGAGGTAGAACAAATCTGCTAAATGAATAATATGTGTGAGATATTAGATGGCACTAAGTGCAAAGGGAAAAAACAAAGTAGGACAACCAGGGAAGACCTTCTCTCTGAGAAGGTGATATTTGAGTAAAGAGCTGAAGAAAGGGAAGGAATTGAGCATGAGGATATCTGAGTAAGGAGCATTTCATGCATAGCAAAAAATGAGTCCCGTGTCACTGAAGTGGGAATGTGTCTGAAACATTTGAGGTGAGATGAAGGCAGAGCAGCTGAAGATGCAGTCAGAAGAAATTTGTAGGGGACTAGGTTTGGGAAAAATAGGCTTTTCTAGGTCATTGTAAGGACTCTTTTTCCTTGATGTGAGATGGACAGTCATTGGTGGAGTGTGAACACAAAGATGACTTGATATGACTTTTGCTTTAACAGGATTGTCACAGTGCTGTTAAAAATGGACTTTGGTGACAAGAGCTGAGACAGAAGGAACAGTTAGGAGGTTATTTCACATATGTAGGCAAAAGGCGATGGCATTATGGACTGGGGATAGTTATGGTGATGGGAAGAATTAATTGGATCTTGATATGTTTTGAAGCTGAAACCGACAGAATTTGCTGATGGCCCAGACATGGCTGCAGGACAAGGAGAGCGAAGGATGCCACTGAGGTTCTTACCCTGAGCAACTGTAGTTGCCATTAATTGAGACAAAGGAAACCACAGGAGAATCAGATTTCAGGTGGGGGAGAACGATCAGGAATTCAATTTTGTGGCTGCTAAGTTTGAGATAACTTATAAAGATACAAACTCAGATGTCAAGTAGGTAGTTGGATCACCTGGAGCTCAAGAATAAGGTGTACACTGCAGATACAAATTAGGAAGCCATCAACATATACACAGCATTTGGGACCAAATGAGATCACCACATGAATGATTTTAGATGAAGAGAAGGTCAGTGCATAAGTCCTGGGACACTCCAACATTTAGAGGTGGCACTGATGAGGAAGAACTACCAAAGGATACTGAGAATACCCAGAGGTGTACGAGAATAGGCTGCAACGTGTTCTAGAAGCCACATAAAAAGGTGTTTGAAAAAGGGGACAGTAATGGAATGTAACAAATGCTTCTAGCAGATGGTTGAAACAAAGACAGAATTGACCATTGGCTTTAACAATGTGTAGGTCACTGGTGATTTCTGCAGGGTAATTTTGGTTAAGTGTTGGAGCCTAATACCTCAGTGGAGCAGATTCAAAGGGAGAATGTGAAAAAAAAATGGGAGGTAACTCCTTAGAGTGTTATGTTGTAAAGAGAAGGACATAAATGGGATAGTGATGGAGGGAGAAATCAAGTAACTCCGTGAATATGTGTGTATGTGTGCATATCACATGTGTGTATGTGTGTATATATTTCAGGTGGAAAATGATGCACTGGCTCTTTTGCCAATGGAAATGATCCAGTAAAAATAGAGAAATTATTGTATGAGAAACACTAAAGAGTTTCTTGGACATTGCTCTTGAGAGGCAAAGGTGGTGTGCTCTAAGGCACAAGGTAGAGGTGATGGTCTCTGCTATGAGAAAAGTTAGAGAGAACATATGTGGTAGTTGGATGTGACAGGAAACTCATGTTTTTAATTCACTTAGGACATTTTAAAACAAAATGTGGTCTATAACACAATGGAGTTTTACTCAGCCTTAAAGAAGAATGAAATTATGACATTTGGTGGTAAATTGATGGATCTGGAGACTATCATGCTAAATGAAATAAGCTAGACCCAAAAGTCAAAGGCTGAATACTTTCTCCAATATGTGGAAGCTAATCCAAAATAAAGAGGAAAAACAGAGAGAGAGAGAGGGAGGGAGGGAGGAAGAGGGAGAGAGAAAGGGGAGGGGGGCAGGATTTCATTAAAATAGAAACAAGGAGAGAGAAGGGACAGGATAAGAGAAGAACAGAGAAATGAATCTAACCTAATTTTCCTACATACATATATGAATATACCACATTAAGTCACCATCATGTATATCTGCAAGATACTAACCCCCTGGACACCCACCACCAAAAAAATCTAAAAGTAAATAGCAGAAAGATCAGTAGAGGAAAGAAAATAGGGAGAGGGAGGAGGAGAGGGAAAAGGGAAATACTGGGGACTGAATTTGGACAAATTATATTCCATGCTTTAAAAAATTACATCAAAATGAATCCAAAGGTTATGGATAACTAAAAAGAAACAATAGAAATAAAAATTTAAAAAGTAAACTACAGATCTGATTATACTTTCTCCCTATAATTCATTGAGAGAGGTTTTGTTGTACTTTCTAAACCAGGCAGAAAGTAGTCTTAAACGTCCAGGAAACAAAGGACTTTCCAGAAGAAATGTTTTAGATAAATTTCAGTTGAAATGATTAGTGTTTGGCTTTTCCACTTTCCAGTTTGTGGGAGTCAGTTCTAAAACCATCTGGAGCAGGCATTTAAAAACATATAATTCTTTAATTAATTTTTCAATCTCTTCTATTAAACTTTTTACTTTTCATGGTCAATTTTGGCAAATGATATTCTGGGAATTTATTGCTAAAGAGGTGCATAAAAAGTCATTTATGCTAATTTAGGAATTTCTCCTCAATTAATTTTGACTTTTAATTTAATTTTACCTCTTTCTAGTTTTTTTGATGAGGATACATTTGTATTCACAATTTATTTTATAATAGTAGAGGCATTTAAATTTACAAATATAACATCAAATATGGAATCTTTATTTCTAATTGTATTAGAGGAAGTGGACTATAAAATATTTACTTATTTATTTACGTATTTATTTATTTATTTAGTTATTTTGTCAGTGCTAGAGATCAAGCTCAGGGCCTCATGCCTACTTGGCAAGCGCTCTACCACTGAACTATAACCTTAGTTCCTAAGATGTTTGTTTTTTATTTTTAAAAAATGTAGTATGGTTTTCTTTGTGGGAAAATGCTTAATTGAGTTCATAAATGTTTAGTGAATGAACAAAAATAATTTAGTTTTACATCTTAAATAAAACTTGCTGACTGTGTTTTTATATTTTCTATGCTATTGATTTTAATTTTCTTAGATACTATGACAAAGGGAATGTACAAATCTCTCACTTTTTCTGTATATGTTTAAATTATCTTTCTGTTATTTAAAAAAATGCCTTAGCTGCAATATTGTTTGCTACATAGATATTTAGTGTAAGTAGTCTATAGTGTTAAAAAATATTATTCTACTTTCTTTTTTGGTTATGTTTTAATAAAAACAGATTAGATAAATCTGTACGTTTAGAAGTGCTTTTTGTTGTTCTTTTAGATCAAAAGTAGTAAAGCTAGTAGACCAGAATTTTGCAATACATGGTTTTTTAAAACATTTATGATAACATAATGAATAATCTTCTAAGACATCACTTAAAAGTTGATGGATAACAGAACTAGAAGTAATTGAAAACAAAATTAAAAATAAACAGAACTCCTGTGGCAATAGACCTCTATTTTAGAAAGACAGCAAACATCTGGAGCTGCTCTGTGGGTGGGGCATGGCCTGGTCCATCCTTAGCCAGTAGGTACATATGCACCTGTGCCAAATAGCATTCTATTTGTTAGTATCACAAATAAGAGTACAATGTCTGGTATTTCAATTTGTGGCTACTATTTAACATGGTCATAATATTCCCATTAATTATGATAATGTATGGAGGTGTCTTGGCATGGTTTTAAGAATGAATATTTAATATATGGTAACAGAAATTCTTTTTTTACATAGCTAACCTTAAATTATGAAGTAAGCGCATTGATATATAATCAGGCTGTTTTCCATCTTTTTTTTTTTGCATCAGAATTGTCTGTTTCTTAAAGATTTGAAAGGCTATATTAGTGACTCATCCTGTTTAAGTATTTTTTAATTCTATGGTCTATTTTGTGTGATCTTTGTGTGGTCATAGGCATTTTATAATATCTATATTAGTTAATTTTTTGGTCTATTCAAATTTTCTACTAGTTGATTTTAGTATTTTGGGTTTTAGTAGAAAGTCACACACTTTTCTGACATTTCCAAATCCTCTATGCGTTTTCTTTTATTATAACAGAAAAACCATTTTCATATGCTATGTTCACCCTATTATTGGCAATTTATTCTTTAATGAGGTTTAAAGCAACTTAAGTATTTTTTTAAAAGAAGCAACCCTTGGATTTACTTGATTTCATTATTTTGATATTTTATAATATGTCTTTTGTCTTCTATCTTATGTGTTAACCCTCAAATTTCTTTCTTCCTTTATCTCATGTTTACTTTTTTCTTTTTAGAATTCAACTATTGAAATCTATCAGTTTAACCATGATTATTGCTTTGGTCAGGTGTAAATGACTTTTGTATGTTGATCTTTTGTTTTCTAAATAGCTAGTAATTGTATTACTGAAATGGTTTGACCTTTAATTTTTTGTACTTTCCATATAACAGTGCCTAAGCTGCCTAAGTTTAGCGCCTGTTTTGAGTGGTACTGGGATTTTTGGTAAGTATTGCATGTACTAATTGACGTGAGTATAGGTTCTCTGTGCAACATTAACTGCAGCGTTTATCTTAATTTTTTCTAATCAATTACATTATTCATGTTTTACTTGATTTTTATTGTTTACTTAATTTGCACGAATAATTTACATTATCCATGCTTTGCTTTTTGTTAATTTGCTCTACAATTTACAACAGCCTGATAATAAAATTTCCCACTACCAATAGTGTTGGTTTTCTCATAGACTTTCAGAACTGTTGCCTCCTGATATTTCTTCTTATTCAGTCTATAAAGTTTCAGTAGTCTTAGATTTTATTTATTATAAACCAGTACTTTTCCCTGCTTTTGAAATGGTTCTGTAATAATCCAGTTATTTCTAATTTTCGTTTGGCAACATGTTAATCAACTCGTGTTGTTTAAAGGCATGGCCATCCTCAGGTGCCCCTTTCCACGTCCCAGCTGTTTACAGGTCAAGTATTTATTTCTACTTTGATCTTTTTTTCACTTATCAACCTCTTTGTGTATCATCTTCTCTCACTTGTTTTCTGTTTCTTTGAAATTGCCCTATTATCTCTGCCTTTTCCTGTACTGTTGCCTTCCATTAACCATATCTGTACATGTGAATATCTATTTTCTCTGTAAAGCCCTGAAATTTATTTTTCCCTGTGGGAAATTTCTTAGTATCATTAAAAAATTCTGTATTCTCATTCTTTCATATCTTGAGAAATGATCTGAATTTCTTTTCCGATGATCATCTCATCATATTTAATATTTTCCCCCTGAGGAGTGAGAGATTGGTTCATTCTCCATAAGGCTTTAACATTTTTTTCTTCCTGTGAGAACTTAATTTTGCTTTTTGCCTCTGCCTGATTAGAAATCTTTGGCAGTAATTTTACCGTTAACATTCTCTCAAACTCCTCCCACCCCCCACAGCACCACCTAATTCTTGTTAGTCTACTGGGTTCAATTGTCAGTTGTACTGGCTTCTACACACTGAATCTAAATATTTGTTTCTTGTTCCCTTTTTATTGAGCTCCAGATATATCAACTCTTGACTGTAGTAGAAAACCCATTTCAGAAAAGGCCTTTTGTATGACACAAGGAATGTTCTGAAGGTTTCCTATTCTTCTTTTTCTGGGACAGGAGGCAAGCTGAGAAGAGACCCATGGACACTTAGAAATCCTATCTTTTCTTCTGGTGACTCATCTACAATGAATTTTCTGATCAAGAACTCACATCCTCCAGGTTCTGCACCTTTGCATTTCTCACAAACTCACCCTTACACACACATTTCTCTTCTTTTTTCAACCAAGAGCCTCAAAGTATTCTGTTTGCATAGTCTTTTAAGAAATGCTATGCCCAATTCTGGTATTTCACAGCCTTCACAGATCTCCAGTTGTCTAATTATTAGCTATTCATATTTTCTGTTTGTGTTTAATCTGTGTGTGTGATATTTCTTCACATATCAAGGATTTTCCCTAAACTCTCCTACTCCCTAAATTCTCATTTCATGTCTCTTTCTTGGGCTCTTGATTCTTTTCCTTCATTCCAGTATTTTTAATAGTTTCTGGCATGAGGGTGAATCTGCAATTATCTCATTATTCTTTTAATAACCTTTATCTTATTTTTCCAAATTTTCTCCTTTCCTCCATTCCTCTCTCTCTGTCTTAACCTTTGGGTGGACTCCATGCAACATTCTGTCTATGGAGAGCTTGTCTATGTCAACTCTTGACCATTCCCACTTGAATTTCTACTTAATTGAACTTTTAGTCCTCCCTGTTTCTTCCAGCCCCAGAGGATCCTTGTCTACTCATGCTCCATGGTTACTAGTTCATCTCTCACTTGATGGCTTGTTCACAGGAGTGGATCCCTGTGGTATCCGCTTCCTTGTATTACAATGTGAATTTAACCATCTAAGCCACAGAGCTTATCTATTATCCTACTTATATATTGCCAACTCTGTGTGATTTTGTTCTTCTCACACAGGACTGCTCTCCAAATGAAACAACAAACAGATGTAGATGATTTCTTGACCTACATGTAAAATGACTCCTTGAACATCCTAATCCTCCTTAGCAGCCTGAAGTGCAAGTATTTGGCAGTTGATTAACCTCAGCTTTGACTTTTTAGACTAAGATCCTCAAAGGCATGGACTTTGACAGACTGCACATCCCCAGAGCAGCATCTTCAGAGTTTCTGTCATGAATGAACACCCCCTCCCATTCCTATTACTCTGCCCCATACCACAGTGTGCTGCTAGGCTGAAAGAGACTTCAGCGTTCATCTAAGCACCAAGTCATCTGAATCTTAGGCACAACACAGTATCTGACTTTGCAATTAAATACATGTCTTCTGCTCAAATCAGACATATATCTCCTAAGGAGTTCATCACTTTCCAAAAGAATGAGGCTCAATCAGCCAGGAAGCATTTGCATTTGCAATTTGTAGGTTGTTCGAAGCATTAAGATTCTAATACATTTTCCTCCTGAATAATGGATAGTTTTAAAAATAGAAATTAGCTCAATGGGAAGCCTCTCTGATAAGAAATTTAACAGGAATTTAAAACTATAAATTTCAATCCTGAGTAGAGGGTCCCATACACTGTAATCTTTTATTATGTTATCTTTTCAAATAACACACAAGGCCCATTTTTTTTAAAGTGGATTTCTATCAGTTCATGGGCATCAGTAATTTACTAATATATAATATATGTACATATATATGAATCATTGGGTCTGTTTTTGCCAATATCTGCCAAATTCAGTTACTTACAAGTAAAACTGTGTAGTGGAAGGAGAACTCCTGGCATTCTTGAATTTTTCCCCAAGAGAAGGAAAAATGACCTATGTGGTTAAGTCATAATGTAATACATGCGTTGGGCAGTGTTGTTAATGGTGTATGTGAGGAAGTGTCTACATCAAGAAATCAGACATGAATTTGGTGCCCTCTTTTTCTTGCTTCCATGTGTTGTAAACAATACTGTTCCTGTGTTTTCTTCTTCCTCATGGTACACAGCAGTTACCTCTGTCCATACTCCCAGTCAGTGATTTTACTCCTTGGTGTGGACCTTGACTCTTCACCATAATTATCTGTGCTTACTCTTGAACTGCTCTTCTTCATTATGTACAATAGCCCAATTATTTTATTCTGACTCTTTTGACCTGACCCCAGTGCTAACCCAGGTACTGATATCTCCCAGTATTGCCTTGGGACAGCCCTGACTATGGAACACTGTTCAGAATTTACCAGTGGAACATCCCTCCAAAAGATTATAGGGTATGGTGATTGAAGTGGTGAAGAGTAAAGCTACAACTTTATCCTCTATAGCTTCACACTTTTTTTTTTGGCATATTTCCAAATTTTACAACATGCCAAGTAAAATGTCGACAAAGAATATGATTTCTTCTCAGGCAAATAAAAGCTTGGGAGTTTCTCTACATTGGAAAAATGCCAGTTTAAAGCCTGGTGGAAACCTGGATTAAATTCATTTGAGCTATATTTATCAAAAGAAGGTCATGAAAGAATACATATTTTCCACTGTTCCTTCTTAAGGACCCCATGATTAAGTGAAAATTTTAGACTTAACTCTCGGTATGACTTAAATGACCAGAATGGGGGAAAAGTTCAAAGGATTTCAGCCAGTTAGTCCACTGACATGGGATCCTGTTGGAAGCATCCGGAAATGCAGGCATTTCACGTTGCTCCCTGTGATCATGCCATGTGCCAAGTTCCTCTGCAGTTCTGGCTGAGTTAGTGAACATAGGAGTAAACCTGGACATTGGTAGGTCACTCACAGCAATGTATTTTCCATGGGGCTGCAGGGAGCCTGTGTTAAGCACCATCTAACCTCTGGCTTCTCGACTCAATGCAACTTCTTCTATGTACATGTTGAAACCTATATAGGCTAACTGTTTGGTTTTGGCAGAGATCCTTAGAACAAGAATGCTAATACACAGGAAATTATACCCCAGAGTTAATATCACTTTTGGATAAAAGAATATAAGCTGTAAACTAATAGGATCCCAATTAAGGAAGATTTATATTAATTCTGAAAGAGTCCAGAATGTGGATCAGCAAGCTGGTTTCAATCAAGATACTAGCTTAGTGTCTGTAGGCAAATAAACTTAAGTTTTTGAGATAGGAATTCTATAGTTGAGAAAATTAAGGTTTAGAGAGTTTAAATACTTTTACTAGGGTCATAATACCACTATATTATAGTTGTTGTTGGACAGGAATATGCAAAATTAGAATTATACCATGCAAGCCGGGCACGGTGGCACACGTCTATAATCCCAGCACTTGGGAGGCTGAGGCAGGAGGATCGCGAGTTCAAAGCCAGCCTCAGCAACTGAGCGAGGCCCTACGCAACTCAGTGAGACCCTATCTCTAAATAAAATACAAAATGGGGCAGGGGATGTGGCACTCAGTGGTGGAGTGCCCCTGGGTTCAATCCCCAGTACCAAAAAAAAAAAAAAAAAGAATTATACTATGCAGTCTGAAGTGTTAATGGAATTCTTCTAATATCCAGGAATGAATTGTGGACCATCATCCAGTTATACCTTAGGTTTTTCAAACAGGTATTTGCTTTAGAATTTTTTCTGAAACTTTTCTAGGATCTCAACATATCCAGAACATAATAGGTTCTTTTTAAAAATTTTTATTTGTTCTTTTTAGTTATACATGATTCTACAATCATTTAGTTATGCATGATAGTAGAATCTATGTTGATATATTTATAAAAACATGGACTAGGTTCTTAATAATATGTGCAGAATCAATAATTAAAGCATTTGCTATTAACAAAAGGTCAATTAATCTCTGTGTTGCTTGACCATGTAAGCAAATGGTCAGGGACTTTGCAGGCCAACGATAATGAGGTATCTACTCAGATCTATGCTCATGGAATTTTAAAGATGCCCTTGACCTGACTATGGGTAACCCATGGAGGTCTTTCTCTAAGAACAATGGATTCATTAGCAACCAGGGCCTTCATATCAGCAGATATCAAATCTTATTCCTAGGAATAGTAGCTACATCCTCAAACTTCTGTTCACTTTTCTGAGTTTGGCATTCACGGTGCAGCAAGGAAGGAAATGTGGGCAAAGCTAAAATTAATTTTTGAGAAATAAAAATGTTTTCTTGTATCCTAATGGTTTTAAAATTTATTTTCAAGACTTGTATTGTCTCATTTTATTTAGTTAATGTGTAATAAGACTATAATTTTATGAATGTGTCATGGCTAATGTTCTGCCATTCTGCAGATGTCTACTGTGCTAATGATGCAAATGCTTTTGCCTGGCATAAAAAACCTGGGGGCTATGCTGTCAAATTAATTACTTTTCCAGAATCATCTAAAATCCTCTTCATATGCAATTAATGCTCCAATAGTACTAAATTTCCTTTTCTGGTCTTGAAAAATTTCATATGATTTTTATATGCCTATCAATTTGCTCCAAACCTGAAAATTCCTACTCATTTATCAGAGTCGATCACCAAATATCTAAAAAGAGTTACTTATTTCCTCTTCTGTATTTCTGAACATATATGTATTTATTTATTTGTGCTATTAAGGATTGAACCCAGGGGTGCTTAACTACTGAGTCACATTCCCAGCCCTTTTTATATTTTTTTATTTTGAGACAGGTTCTTACTAAGTTCCTTAGGTTGGCCTTGAACTTGGAATCCTCCACCTTGGCCTCCTGAGTCACTGGGATTACAGGTGTGTGCCACCATATCCGGTCACATCTCTATTCTTTTCTTGGGGGAGGAGGGTGGTACCAGGGATTGAACTCAGGGGTACTTGGTCACTGAGCCACATCCCAGTCCTATTTTGTATTTTATTTAGAGACAGGGTCTCACTGAGTTGCTTAGTGCCTCACTTTTGCTGAGGCTGGCTTTGAACTCACTATCCTCCTGCCTCAGTCTCCCTAGCTGCTGGGATTATATACCTGGCCACATGTCTACTCTTGAAAAGCACATATCCCATTGTTTTATAACCCTTGCTTACTTAACCTCATGTGTTAGACTGTCAACTCCAAAATGGCAAGATTCAAGTATTTTATTGGCTTCTCCCCAGTTCAGCAAATGGCCATTGGCTGGACAGAAGCATCCTGACATGTGCATTTATGGAATTATTATCAGAATAATGTGCCAATTATACTGGCTCCAAATAATTAACATTTAGCACAGCAACTTGTAAATAAATTATTAAATATCACACACAAAACTGGGTCGTGAAACAGTTTCGTTATGATGGATATTTGCTCTGGCATGCAGGGAACTGGAAAGAATAAAATCTTTTATACCTGTAATTATGTCTATGTAGTCTGCCATGTGAAATTATTTTTCTAGTCCAAACGTCTATGCTGAAAATGCCATGTTTTGGGTGATTTTGTTAACATCTTAGAATGTTAACAATTCTGTCAGCCCAAACTGGAAATGACTGTGTGAGAAATGAAAGCTTGCATAACTCTGACATGGCTCATTATCCTCCTGGTTTTTATTATGCAGTGAGGTAGTGGGGTCAGCCTCACAAAATTTAAGAACAATTAGGAAAATTACTGTATGCAGATGTGACTTATGGACTGAGAATAACTAACTTTCTAAAAGACTGAATTAAACAAAATAAATAAGGATGATGAAAGATCCAAAGATGTTTTATGGCTTAAGGCAGATTTTAAGTTATTCATTATAAAGACTCCTTCCAAGGTTTCACCCACTTCCCTTGACCCTTTCCTGAACACTCTGAAACTTTCTCTTTGACTGTATTCCTCAGGGAGTTTAAAAAGTCCTAGGCATAGTTTCTGAAGTTCTTTGAATTCATTTCTCAAATATGTATATGGGGATGAAAATATTATCAGTGACCCTAATACACTGTGAATTGCTGCTGGTTTCCAAACCTCACACTCTTCTTTTACAGCTTTCAAAATTTGTGGTATAAAACTTTGGAAACAGTCATGATGAGGTTAGAGGTAATCCACTAATCTAACATTCCACCAAAAAAAAAAAAAAAGAGAGAGAAAGAGATAACCAGACAGTAGTATTTACATTTAAAAAAGGCATTTTTAATTTAAATAGTATTTTTCTACCAACTACCCATTTTCTTCTATAGTGACAAATAATGTAGGATATGCATATGATAGAAAGTTTCCTTTCCTTCTTCCTTTGTCAATAAATCTCAATAAATACCTATTAAGTGCCTGCTGTATGCTAGGTTTCAGACTGGGCTGAATCACTTAATAGAATTTATATTCTAATTCAGAAGTAAGACACACAGACAAATAATGATGACAGAATAAAGTAAGTGCCATCATATACTTTCAAAGTACAGGGGATCCTTGTGGAAGGAGGCATATCATCTTGAAATAAACTACATCTTGGAGAACCAGAAATATTGGTTCACCTTGATAAAATGAATCCCTAAGATATATGCAACCTAAGTCAACAAATATTCCTCCCTGTAGCTTCTAAACATGTTTAGGATCCACACAGAATTATTTTTCTTGTGTTCTTCATTTTACATGAGACAGAAAGATGCTAAATAACTTAATGTAGCTTTCACTAGTGGTTTTTCTTGCCTACTGTTTGTGATTCTCTTTCCAAAATAATGCCTGTTTGAAATTATAAATCAAAGCTTTGCTTATGTGTTTGCTGTGAAGGGGAATGTTTCTTGTTTTAGATGAAAATCCTGAGCCTCAGTTATATGCTAGTACACAAACAGTAGATTAAACCTGGACAGCAGCTGTAAAATAGAATATGCATAAACTTTAATCTTATGGAGATTCAAATGCAATATGGAGAAATGGAAAGTTCTGATGATGATAGAACATCTCATTTTGTCATTAATACATTTTTTAGAAATAAATCTGAATTATTTTATATTTTATCAACAACATTCTCTAAGGAGTTTGTAGATTTTGTTTAGTTTTAAATATGGCATTTAGCATGTTGCCTTGACTGTAGTAGGTATTTGATTCACATACATACAATTAAATGTAAAATTCTGAGGACCCCTGAACTTTTACCAAATGTTCACGTCTTCTTTAAAGGTAAGACACTAAGAGGTTGTCTGTGTGTCTTAGTATTGTCAAATGTCATTGTTCTGAGAGGATTGCCTAAAAGCAGGGCCTAGACTACAGGTAAGCTTTTACCTCTGGAATATCAATTATTCTCTGATTTGGCCTCTCTGACCATAGGTGGTCCTTTATTAGAAGAAAATCTAGGCCCCTATAAAATATCCCCTTTTCCCAGGGATTATGAAAACCATTTCCATATGCTGAGTTATTCTTTATTTCAAATAAGCTGTTTCATTCTAGCTTCGGAATCAGGTTGAGGTACTAAGCAGAAAGGTACCTAATTTGAATATACATATATGTAATTACTTATGTCACAAATAATAAATAATAATTGCTAAAAATAAAAATAATATTCTCATGGAACTTGTAGATCTATCATCCATCTATCTATCTATCTATCTATCTATCTATCTATCTATCTACCTATGAAATTCATTTATCTGTCATCTATCCCAATTCCATGGTAAGAGGATCTACTACCATATCCATTTTACATAAATAGATACAGAATATAGGAAATTAAGCCTCAGAAAAGTTGACTAATTTGATCAAGCAATGGAAGTGTAAGTTGCAGAGCTAAAATTCAAACTCGGTCTAACTCTAGATTCTGTCTTTAATCTATACTGCCCTAAGCATGAGGCCTGGGGACAGAGAGAAAAGTAGATTTCCTGCTTGAGTAATTTTTTCTTCTGTAAATACTTAGATTTTTTAAAGTCTATCAGTAGGAAAAAGATTAGGCAGGGGAGAAATATTTTTATTTAGTTACTATGAGTCAACAAGGTGTTAAGTACTTTTCATGTTAATTTCATGGTGTCTTTTTTATTCTATATTCAGTTAGTTAGAAAACTAAGGCTCAGAGCTTTTAAATAACTTGCCAAAACCAATAGTGAGTAAGGGGCTAAGCAAAGGTCTAAAAGCAGGACTAAGTACTTTCTCTTGCATTTATACATGAGGTACTATGTATATTTATACATAAGTATAAGTAATATATACATGTATATATTTTAGCTGATAGATAAAGATACTAACCTTATATAACCAGAAACACTCAGAAATATTACTAGAGTTTAAGATGACTCAGAATCATAGGGGATAGATAGGAAAATTTTACCTACTCTCATAGCCCTATAATTGGGAATATAACCCGGGTCTTGAATCCTACCTTGATAAATATTGTCCTGAAGTGAGATTTGTCGTTTTCACATCCATGCAGTTCATGGTGCTGGGAATGAGAGCAAGTTCTGGCTGGATCATGGTGGCTGTGGCTACAGCTCTTGCAACCAGTTCCATGGCATCTTGCACGTAGTGCTCAAACACAGACTGTGTAGTTTTTCCATGAGCAATGAGACCTAAGGGTAGACCTTCTGTCCTCAGCTCCTCCACATTCTGGGAATCTCCCAGCACCCAGTGAAGCTCAGGGGGTGTTACCCCAAACTGGGTGGTAATTTCAAAAATCTGCCGGATACTCTCCATGTTGCAGCCAAACATCACCATTGTGGGTGTGCTGTTCTTAACGCTCTCAAGTTGGACCTGCAGGAAGGCTAAGAGGTCCTTAGTGGAGGAGAGGTTAGCAGTGATGTTGATGATAGACCCAAGGTGGAACTTGGAATTATTCTGGGTGAGGAGGAGGAAGTCGGTGATGTTCCAGTCTTCCTGGCACAGCAACAAGCTAAAATTGTACCAGTTGTTCATGGTCAGGATTGACACAGTGACATCAGCATCAGAACTTAATGAATTTTCTAAACTCAGTTGTAGGTGAAGGGGATTCTGTATTTAAAGATATGAAAAAGAAGAATTAGAAAGCATTGGCCAAAGACTGTAACATTGGGTACTTTCTGCTTTCATATGAAGCTAAAATCTTTATTTTTCCCTGTGGTATTCAGATACCCCTGTGATAAAATCCCCATTACTGTGGAAAAATATGCTTTCTGTCTGAGGGAACCATTGATTCCTAACACCTTATTTCCTGACAATTTTTGCTAAGAACACCAGAGGGCAGATGGTTCTTGGTGCAAAAGCGAGAGGTGACACACCAAGCGTTTGATCATTGATTTTTATCAGGTTTCTCGTCCTTACAGGCAGTCCCCTTTACGCATTCCATTTCCTAGATTTCTGTTAATAACTCATTTGTTAAACTTTCAGGTGCAGTAATTGAAAGAAGTTATTTTTACTTTTTAAAAAAATTAATAGCAGAGAAATCCTTTCTTCGTCCATTTTTTTCCCCCAGAGAAATCTTAACACAGCATAAGTTCTTATACAAGGAAGTGGGGAAGATGAATGGACCATAGTTCCCTAAACTTCTAGACCCTTGAGAAGAGCACTTCTAATATATGTGGAGTTGTGAGCAATATGTGTTTCAGGTTCAAGTGTATAGTATGATGTTGAAGACTTGAGTATATTTCTGTATCTACTAAGCCTGGATTCTTGCTGTGAAATGTAAAATGTGTGCCATTAAACACATTGATGTAGCTTCCATTACAATTTCATCTATTTATAGAAATTATCAATTCAACAGGGGAAGAGTATCTTATTTGAAAAGTCACAATTTTTTTAATAATATGGGTGAAGTACAAATGATCTTGAGTATTAATAAATATGTGAATTATTCTTCCCAAGAGCAGACATTTGATACATTTATCCTTTAACAATGGCAGCCTGAGAATGTTCATAGCAATGCCTTGTACATATTGTAGAAAAAACATTGGTAAAATTGAACTAAATATGTTCTCATTGGGAGTTATTGGAATATTTGTGAGAGCTTGCCAAACATTCAGGTCAATAATATGTATTCAACAAATGAAGAGGATTTTCTCAGTTCAGTTTTAAACCCTTGCACAAAATGAAATTAGTATGAACTCCTCCTACCCACCAAAAAAGAAAAAGAAAGAAAGAAAGAAAGAAAAATATGAAAACGGTGTAGCAAGAAATAGTGATAGGTATGTAGCTTAAGGTAGAACACCTGCCTAGCATGTATGAGGTTCAATACATACGCTGCCAAAAAAAGAGGAAAATAAAAAAAGAAAGGAATTTGAGCTGAACTTTGAACTTTGAAGCACTAAAAGGTTTTGACTTGTGTGTAATGAAGAAAGGGATTCTAAGGGGATTACAGGAGGAAGATTATGATCACAGCTAGGAATGAGAGTACTCATGAGGGTAGGCAGGATGAGGTTTTAAAATTTATTCTGAGAATTTGACTTTTGTCCTTCCAAATTGAACATTTTTTTGGTACTTGAATTGAACCCAGGGGCTTTTTACCACTGAGTTTCATCCCCAGTATTATGTATGTGTGTATGCATGTATTCATGCATTTATGGGAAAGTTCTAAGTTGCTGAGGCTGATCTTAATACTTGCTATTCTCCTGCCTCAACCCCCCCCCAACCCCCCATCTCAGTCTCTGTGATTATAGGCGTGCCACCACACACAGCCCAAATTAAACCTTTGAGCAAGGCTCCTAATGGTAAAAGCAGTTTGGGGAGAGTGATCTATGGGGGGATTCAGCAAAAAAGAAGAAAGGCCTCCAGGATCTTGACTAGGTGCTGAGTGTTCAAATTGGAAACTCCTGTTGGTGATGGCAGGGAGGGCAATGAGAAAGGTTTTTAAATTTGAAAAAGATTTAGTGACAAAATCAAATGTAAGAGGCAAAGAGGATGATATCAACACTCAGGACTCAGTATACACCTGGTAGCTCTGGTCTCCAGGCTGAGACACCAGAGAAGATCTGGAGGTGAGAGGAATGGAAGTTTCACTTCCTCTTTTCTCCTTTTGATGCACATAAATTGCTCCAGAGAGTTCTTTCTGTTCTCCTTTTTTAGCTTTCTCCTTTTCCTTCTTCCTTTTCTTTAATTGTCTTCTGACAAAGAAGAACAATGGAAGGCAAGCTCCACATTTAGCTGGCAGGAACAAATTATTCCCAACTACTTCCTTGGCTTCAGCTCCCTATTCTGTGGCCAGTTTTTTTTTTTTTTCCCGAAAACACACATATGACCATATCATTTTCTAGCACTGCAACCTCTGAATTACCCATAGGACAAATATCAAAATCAATAGTATGGCATAAGAGGTCATTCCTACCTCATTGCTAGCTTTATTTCCAACATTGCGAGTGTGCAGTAGAAGAGCAGAATATGGCACTCCAAAGCATGTCCTGTGGCATAAAGATTATTTTGGGAAAACCACGGACAAGAGGAGAAACTCTGAGAGCAGAGTAAAAGTCAGCTTCTATAAGGGAAATTTACATCTATGAAGGAAACCTTTATTTGTGAAGGTGTCTCCTTTTCTGTATCGGGAAGAGAAGGATGACTAAATGACCAGAGATTCTTACCAATGGAGAAGGTAGCATAAATCTACCTAGTGAATATAACTCATATTTACTGTGCTTTTCCTGACTATATCTCTATTACTGATCTCCATAGCCACCTTCTGTCTTTGTTTCAGTTGAAGAAGGTATTTAAATACAAACTCAAAGCCACCTCTTAGAGATTTACTCACTTCCCTGGGTATCTCCCATGAGAAACATGTGTTGTTAAATTTCTGTTGGTTTTTCTCTTGTTAACCTGCCATTTGTTATAGAGATCATCCCAACTAAGAACTATGAAGTATATAGAGAAAATCAATTTTCCATTCCTGCAATGCACACCAACTCATCTCATATTGGACAATTTTTTTTCCTTGAAATAGGGCAAGAATTATCATGCCCACACAAATTTGATAATGCCATCTTTCCACCTGGAAATGGATTTGCCTGTATTCCTGTTCAACTTTGAAATCTCAGCTCTTCCCTGAAGATTTTCAGAAACTATTTTATGTTGTGTTTACTACTGCTCCTGCTGAGCTTTTTATTTCCTTATACACAGGCAGCTGAAGTTCTCTGAAGAAGCCACAACTATACTAAGGACACTGCAGACTGTAGGTTTCAGCTCAGTAGCACATCACGATTATGGAGTGATGATATGCTCCATGTTTAGAACTAACATTGTCTTGGGCTATCTTAGGCTCTTTAGAAAAATAATCATTTACTTTTAACCTTTGTATCTGACCTACCAGTCTCATGACTATTAGCAAACCTCTTGGGATGTATTTTCAAGTTTATCTGACCACTAGCCTCTGCCAACTTGACAGTAAGAATTCTGTAAGATAATATCTGAAATCTATCTAGGAAAGATTTCCCTAATCTGCAGTAGCCTGTTTACCTAATGCCCCCACCAATATATTTACTGAATGGCTGTTGTGTGAGGAACAAATTCTCATGGGAGCAAGGATGGGACTGTTAAGATTTTCTGCAGAGGAAGTGAAATTACCTAATTATATTGAGTAGTTAGCACTACACAGAGAAATCAATGCATCTGGCATAAAAAGCAGCATGAGATTGAAGACCCTTCCTCCCTCCCCTCAATGGATAATGATTAATCCGTGTAATCACGCTCTACCCACAAACAATTCTACTGAGAAATTCCAGATGTTGAAGTTAATCGTTTCACTGACTTAAGGGACACAATTCTTCAAATAAATATTTATTAAGTAATAGTTTAGAAGCATCTAGTGATATATTATCCACCTCGAAGCCTCAAATGCAATTTCTTTTATCTCTCCACATGAAATGATAAAGTCACACAGGCACACACACATATGCACAAAGATATGAAAGCTTATAACACTAAAATTCAGAACTAACTTTATAACTTCTGTCAAAGTCTGGGACAAAAACTAAGTAAGTCCTCTACAGGGCCAAATTAAGAAAATTGGAAAATGAAAAATGATAGAAGAGTCTTTCTTAAAGAATATTAAAGCACATTAGAAAATGCAATTATTATAAAGCAATAATAATTAAAACAGGGAAGTATTACCAAAAGGATTAACAGGGAAATAAATAGAACAAATGCTAATGCATGTAAAGAAGAACCTCAAGGTAATCTAGTAAATTAATATATTATACATGAAGAATCATAAAGAAATATGAAAGAAAATACGAGATTTAAAGTTGAGAAAACAGGTTTTTTATAAAAATAAAATTTAAGTTACTAATTATATCATATATTAAAAACAAATTCCAAGCCACTTAAGAGCTAAAGGTAAAATATCAAATCATTAATGAAACCCACCATCCTATATAATTAATATGTACCAATAAAAAGACCAAATAGGTAAAATATATCTTAGAAATCACAATGATAAGGGGCAATATACTAAAGTAAATGTAATGTTATTTCTGGCATTAAACACCTATCATAAACCAAAAATAACATGAAAAATGAGAACATTATCAGCAAGTTCAGTAGACAGAGTTAGGTTCACAAAATATAAAGAAAATTTATTAGTCAAAAAGGTAATAAAATCTTTTACTGAATATTCATTCAATCCAGAAAAGTAATTTAAACCTCCTACAGTGAGCCATAACCTCTGTAAGATATTTTTGGTTGTCTATATAGTAATAGATTATATATAAGAAACTAGACAAATAAGCATTTCATATAATTATAAATTATAGAAATTACTACAAGTTAAACTAATAGGGTAGGACAAGACTGGAAGAGAAAGAAAAACATCCTAAGAACAGTTTTTTTTAGGGGTGGGCAGATGTGGGTATGAGTACTGTATAATCTCTGTCTAATTGGGACATTAAGAGAGCATTTGAGCCAGGTGTGGTGGTCCATGCCTGCAATCCCAGCAGCTTGGGAGACTGAGGCAGGAGGATCTCAAGTTCAAAGTCAGCCTCAGCAAAAGCAAGACCCTAAGCAACTCAGAGAGACCCTATTTCTAAATAAAATACAAGGGGCTGGGGATGTGGCTCAGTGGCTGAGTGCACCCAAATTCAATCCCCAGTAACCCCCCACCCCCAAAAAAGAGAGTACTTGAAAACAATTGATCACTATATTGTTAAATATGTACAATTATTTACAATAAAACATAAACATCTAAGTAGAAATTACATTTAACTAAATGTCTCATTGGGACCATCCATTCTTCTTTGACAGTATTATTTTTCTAGTACTAGATAAATGATTGTATCTACCACCTGTTTCTATATTCCCTCTGTTAGATTTTGCATTGTTCTCATTAGTAGCATCTATAATGTTCTCACTAAGGTCTCAAGTTGTCCTTGCTGGTGAGGACACTGCCTTCTTCAGTTAGTTGATCTTTTCTCTTCTCTTCTGAGAAGCAGTAGTTAGGACTTAAGAGTCAGGGAGATCCATGCATAAATGATGTCTCCACCCTTTATGAGCCATGTGGCCGTCCGTGAGTCATTGAGCATCTCTGGGCCATGCATTCCTCATCTCTAAAATGAAGACAATGCCACCTCCTACCTATACATTCCTTATGAGAATTAAATATGAAAATGTGATAATGCACAGAAAGTGTCTGGAATAGAATGAGGGCCCCGGTAAGTGGTAGCTGCTGCAGTTTGCTCATGGAATTAGTCATTGTGTTGGAAGTACTTGCTAAAGTGCAATATGCTATTTTTCTTTGCTATTGCTCTTTCTCCTGTGTCTCATCTATTTGCACACATGGTCTCAGCAATAGATTTCTTTTACAAATATCAATTACACCAACTTCTTAGCAGGAAAATAGAGGCTCTAACTCATGCTGGGAGAGGTTACTTATTTGGGAAATATTAACTCCACAATACAGTCTCTCTGCCCCTACTAACTCTCCTTTCTTTGGTAACAATTTCCAATACCACTTCACAAATTAAGGAGTTTTTGGCATCCACTTCTGGAGATTCCCCCATCAATCTTTGTTCTCCCAGAGAGAACAGATTCAGCTATTTTCTGTGTCAGTAAAAGTTTCAAAACCAGGATTGGCTTCAGGAAAGAACTTGCCAGAGAGCTTTGAGATATACCCTGACAGAAGAAATGAGGTAATGAAGCTGGTTTACTTTAAGAGTGGAGAAAAGATGAAATTCCCTCAGCTCCATCCAGGACCAGCAAACCCAAATGAGGTAGGGCAAAGCCCAGAAAGCTCACATGAGCCTAATATTTCCACTGCTCTTAACAGAGATGAAAGTGCTTCCCTTCCACAGGGCTGCTGCAGATTAAACACATTAGAGGGCTCAGAACAGGCTTTCCACCCTGGCATCACTTCTTGTCAGCCAAGAGGCCACAGGATGTTTTGTTTCTCATTATCTTACACCTCATTTGACCTATATGATATAGAAGGCGCTTTTTTTTTCTTCTGAAAATTAAAGCTTATTCCTTTAGAAGTCCAAGCTTTTAAATAAATTAATTGTTTTTATGGTTTCACTAAGGATTTAGGCAAACAGAAGGCATAGTTCCTGCCCAGAAATTATAATCTAATAATAATTATAAAAAGAGCTAATGCCTCCTGACGTCTCAATTACATTATGCACATGGTCTTATTTCATCCTCACAGAGGCCTCACGAGGTGGCTACACTGATCAGCCTCCTTTAACAGATGACAAAACTGGGGCTCAGCAAGAGTGAGTGATGTTCTGAAGGTGGCACAATTACTAAGGAATAGAGAGCTTGGACTCCAAACCCCAAGCAGTTGGTCTTGAAAGCCTATGCTGCTGACCACTGCCCTGTACTGTCTCCTCTACTTGACATGAACATGTGAAGCAGACTCTTGGCATTGTGGATTTAATATTTACAGCTCCAACTACGTGCAAGCACTTCTAAACGTTCATGAAATGAAGTCACTTTAAAGATGTGTCATGGCATGCATTAGAATGATATACTCTGTCTCTGGAGGCTCCATCTGCTGCCCAGGATGCACGTGGCCTTCTGGCCATTTTTCTCACTCATACTCCCATGTGTAGCAACTTTTGCAAAATGCTGAAACTTGTATTTCTTCATTGACAATATTGTTTTAAAAAAGAAATATGCTTGCATAATTAATAACATTCATTTTGTGTCTTGGAGAATAAGCTTAGAAAAGCTCACTTAAAATTTTCAGTATGTATAGAGATGTCAAAGGTTTTAGGAGACATATACATCAAGATGTTTGAGCATCTGATAGAACATAGAACAGTGCATATTAGGGTTGTATAACACAATGAATGCTGTTGAAAATAGGGTTATGGATACATGATGCAGTTGGCATAATATTGCAGGGAACCCTAAGTGTGGCCTCTTTCACTACTATAGTGTGGAAGGGCTAAGAAGTGTGAGGACCTAAAGTGTGGCTCATTCTTGGAATAGAGCAGACACTGGTAGAGCAGCCTGTACTAGTTAGGAGGAAGTGTTGGCATGCACAACACCATTGTCTTCACAGACAGCTGTGATTTTTTTTTGTCCCACAGAACATGTGCTGAAAGTCCATTAATATTCCAGGATATCAACACAGAGATGCACATTTTTGGACAGAAGAAATAGCAAAAGCATGCACGCTGTACCTTTGAATCAACTCTTCTGAGCCATAGGGTCATTTTCAGAAAGGAATGTCAGGAGCATTACTAGGTGGTTTTTGTTACTCACTCAGGCCTCCTGCACTGGGCTCTTGATTGTGGACTTTTTTTTCCATTCTAAACTGGTCCTGCTCATCTATATTCTACCCCACTTCTGCTTTTTGCTCTGTATTGTTATACTTTGTTTCTTTCATCCATCCCTTAGTAATCTTGAAAGCCTTTGGTTGAGTCTATTTTTGGGGTCCACTCATATAAGATGTTTCCCACCGTGAAGCAATCACTGGGGCCTAAAAGCATATTGGGGAGGGAAGGGCTTTGATCAGGAGAGTGTGGCTACAGAAGATATTTAGACATGTGGTATTCAGGGAGAGCAGTCAGCTTAAGTAGGATGTATGAACACAGGGAAGGGTAACAAAGGAGCAGGAAGTCATTGGAAATGTGGGCGTTTGACATCAGGAAAGACTATTAGTAAGTAATAAGATTCAAAATCTTGGCTTGAGGTTCAGATATTCACTGAAATTTCCAGGAGAGTCTGGAAGAGAGAACATAGGGCTGCCTTTGGAATCACTCAGATTCTGTTTGAATTATGGCTCTACCACTTATCAGTTGTGTGTGGGACTTTGTGAAACTCATTTAACCTTTATTTTGCCCTTTGTGGAGTGAAAATTATTTATCTGCCTTACAAGGTTCATGAAAATTAAATAACATCATGTATACAAAGCATCATCAGCATATAGGACATCCCCAGAAAGTGGCCCTTTCTAACAATGGTGATAGTGACACTCCTGGTGAGATTAGGAACCTTACACAAGAGGATCAGCGTGCAGGGACTCACTAGAGTGGTGGTACATTGAAGACTATTTAACAAGTGTTTAAGCACCTATTTTGTGCTGAGGTACTGACTGCTAAGACTACAGTAGTGAATAAGATCAATAAAGTCTTTTCTTTCAATGTTTTAAAATCTAGGGGATAATTTTGTCAGTGCTAGGACAGGACAGGAATAGATTTGCAATAAGGAGATGGAGAAGAAACAAGGCCCAAAGTCTGAGCAAGTCTAAAGTGAATAATGATTTGGTTCTTGAGTTTTAGATCATGAGGCAAATATCTTCACAGCTTTTCTACCTATCATTTGGACTATCCCTGGTCACTGAAGCAAGACTGAGTCTGCAAGTGGGAGTCAAGGGACCACAGATGAGTGAGAAGAGAGAAGGAAGTTGGAAGGCAGAATATCACAGTTAGGGACGCTTTATTACTTGCCTGACATGTAGTGAGGAACGTACTATCTCTTTTGCCTATGTAAATGGGCCTACTTTCATTAATCTCTTGCAATCCTATTTAATATGCCAAAAAGTATAATTAGCATGTTATAATTTTATTTCAGATAATAAAACACATCAAGGACTATTCTATAAGAAAAAATGGATAGACTTTAACAGCATTGAGAAGATCAAGGATTTGAGACAAAGGTATTTCTGAGAAACTTTAGATTTCCATTTTTGCAACTGTTATAGAACAGTAGTGTTAACTGTCAATCACCTACTTCAGGGCAAAGTGGTTACCACATGGTATTATGTATATGAATGCTTTATGGAGTGGAAAGCACTATAAAAATAGAAAACATAATACATTTATTTATCTGTTTCCTAGATGATAGGGATGGCTGGATCAATAACCTAGAAAGGGGTAAAAAGTAGGCCATTTGGAATAGTATATCACAATTGTATAATTTGTCGATTCTATGCCAATTTTTCATCTTTACATTACAAAGAAAAGATTTTTGGTTAAATTTTAAGAACTTTTGGAATAAAAATGTTGCTTTAGGGCTGATTTTAGTTTTAATTTCACCACCTAGCTTTTGCTCAAATATAGTGATATCTGAAAGAACACACATTTATATGTATCAGCAGACAGATGATTTATAAGATAATTAAAATTTATCGAATATTCAAACTATTGTTATAGACATCCTCGGTGACAAACTCAGGCATATTTTCTTATAATGGGAACTATTGAAATATGCACCAGATAATTAAGCTGTCTAGCATGCAAGTCAAATTTCCTATGGAAATTTGATGACTTCATGTCAATGCAGCCTGAAACTATTATTAAGAGATGGCTTATGTCACATGCTAATTTGTTTTATTGCACTAAGAATGAAAACTCAGCTAAATGTTGATTATTTCTATTTTAAAGGGGCTCTAGATTGGACATCACAGTTGACATCAACTTTTTTTCCTCACGTGCATAAACCATTTTTAAAAAGTACACATTTTATACATTTAAGTAATGGTTCAACTTGTTATAATGTAATATGCCTTTTATTTATACTGGTTTTCACTCTAGATTAATAATTATTAATTCAGGTTAATTGCATAATGGCTTTTTTTAACTTGGAAATTTAAAAAATGTTATTGACTCGTCTTCTTGCTTGCTACCTGACTTTGACCAGTTTAACACTAGAAATAGCATTAGTGGGTCATTAAACAGTATCTCAGTACATTTCCATTTTAGCACCTTATTTCAAAACTTGTGATCTACTAATTATGATTAAGCTTTGCTGCAGTGACATTCGATTTCACTTGAATTGCTAGGAGAACATTAGCGTAATTAATTTTTTGTACCTTTCAAATCCTTACTCAAAGTAAGAAGGCATTGGCAATGTTGAACTTGGTTCTTAAAGTCTGGTTACAGAGGAAGGACATTCCCATGAATTAGTGCTAAAACTCAAGGGCTCTTTAAGCAGTCTGGTCCAGGACAGCAAATGCTGGATGAGCAGGTCTGTACTCTTTCAGGAAGGTCTATGCAAGCATCATCCAGAATATGCAATGAAAAAAAGCCTAGTTGACTGATTTTCAAATTTAGGACACAGGTTCCATCTGGTCTTTTTGTGAACTCACTTGTCAAATTATCACCCATATCCACTCAAGCCCCATAATCAGATAGGGCTGGAATATTAAGTTTGAACATTCTATAAGATGTCAATTATTGTACCTATGATTTCAGCATTTGGTTTGAAAGGGAGCTTGAAGCTCATCTCTCCCAAACTCCTGTGCAGTTTACAGATGCCACAAATAAAGGGGCAGGAGTGAAGAAGAGTAATTTTTCTTTCTACTACAAAGGTTAATATCTTGTTTAATTGAGATTATTTGTCCTAATTATAATCTTTACTGAATATGATTAAATTTTGCTTGATAAAAAATGTTTAATTTTACCTCCTGAATTAAAAAAAAAAAAGATTCAGGCTCAGCCAAAACTTGCACAGTCTAATACCTCTGAAGTATATAAGCCATGAATAATTGCCCTTTATAAGGAGGTAGAAAGAATACACTGGTTATGAATTTACTAGCCTTATGTCTCCACTGTGACAACTATATACAATCCATGCAATCACATTGTGTCTTACGAGCACAGAACATTAATTACTAATATATTTAATGCAAAAATGATCAAGTAAAATATAATGAATCTTCTGGGTATACAAGTGATTTATTATAGGAACTCTGGAAATATTTATTGTACATATATATATTCATTTTTGTTAGCATTATTTAGCATCTCTTGGCATTATTTTATTTAAAATTTTGGCATATTATGCCAAGTGCTTTTAGACTTTAAAAATGGGAAGAATCTCCAAGGACCATTATTATGTTTCCTAAATCAGTCCAGGCAGCATAAACTCAATAAAGAGAGCAGGGACCTTGAGAGGTTTTTATTTCCAAAAGAAGAAAGAAATAAAAGGAAGGAAGGAAGGGAGGGAGGAAGGAAGGAAGGAAGGAAGGAAGGAAGGAAGGAAGGAAGGAAGGAAAGAAGGAAAAGATACTATTAAACCTTAATATCATAGTACAAAATGTGAAATCCACAATGTTGACCATTTTTTAATTTTTCTTGTCAGAGTTCTGAATGATCCAGGATGCTCAGAATCTCTTGCCTCCCTCCCCAGATTAAACAAGACTCATCAAAGTAGATGGTTGCAACTCTAAGTATTTTAGCCCTGACATGCCTATTCTCCTTTGAAGCACACCAGTGGTGTCACCTTGTCCTGCTTATTCAGTTGTGTAAATGTATCTTTGCTTCTGATTACCTTGAAACCACTCCAAAAACAAAACAAAACAAAAAGCAATACCCCCAAACAAAGAAACAAAAAGCAACCTGGAAATTCTGCAAGTTCTTCTACTTCCACAGGCAGCTCATTTTCTCTACCCACAGCACTCGGAACCTCTTTCTTTGCATGTCAACTCCCAGTCATCTTTCAAGTCTGTATTCAGATTTTTCATTTCTGGTGAAAATTTTCAGATTTCTCACTCCTTGGGAGTGAGACCCTGACCTGCCTCACTCTTAATTTACATTACTTGCCTCTTTGGTTCACTGCTCCACTGCTCTCTGTACATCCATCCCCCCATCACTTATTACATGGTCAGTATTATTTTACTCATCTATCTCCTTCCCTGGACTGATCGGAGGCTGGGGATGCTGTCTTATTGTTGTTGTTGTTGTTGTTATTTGTCTAATAATAAAATTCAGAGCAACAGTGCTCAGAAAATAACAGACTCAGAAGATTTGTTGGTTGAATGAATAAATGAGTAAGTGATGATATGCGGAAGCTAGAGAGGAAAAAGGAAAAGAAAGTGGGGAGGATCTCATGAAAATCAAAGTGAGAACAGCAGAATAGAGGAAAAGATCCAGAGGGAGGGAGGAAAAGAGTGAAAGGGGAAATTCTGGGGAATAATATTGACCACATTATATTGTTATACTGTGTACACATACAAATGTGCAACAACAAATCCCATCATTATGTGCAACTATAATGTACCAATAAAAATATGAAAAAAGTTAGTGAAGGCTGACCTTTGGCTGAGGTGTGTGTCTACTTTTTATGAGTCATTTTCCTTCCAATTTGACTAATATGACTTTTCTCTAGAGGCAAGAGCAATTATTATCTGCTTTCCCATAAAATCTTGTCCTTTCTGATGACACAAATCTTCTCTGATGTCAATCATAAAAGTGGCACCTGAATGTTGAGAGGACTGACAGAACCCTTCAGGTGCACATGTGCCTGTGGCACCTGTTAGAAACACGAGTGAATCATGCTATGTGTAAACTCAGTGTGTGTCAGTCATTTTCTTTGCACTAAAGATGTTTGTGGGGAAAATATTTATTGTGCTTTATAAATTATTCATCACTGAATTTGCTTACGTGCCCAACACTGATGCATTTAAAACCTGATTTGAAGGTCTTAATATTGTGTCAACCTTTCAGTTGTTTATCTGTTAACTAAAGTCATACACACTTGAATGGGAGACATGGTTTTGAAATCTTGGTGACCAACAAAGAATGGTATCCTGATGAATTAAAAATGGAAATGATAGCAAACAAATAAATAAATAAAAGGAGATGGTGTCAAAAGGAAGACGAGGACAGATAAAGGAAGCTGTTCAAAATTAGAATACCCCCCCTATTATCATTATGCATAAGCGGTCAAGCTTCCATTTACTTGAATTTAGAGACACAATCAGAGGATGGGAAGAGGGCGAGTATGGACAACCCCAGTATGAATTTTCCTCTGCCCTTGCCCTGATTAGTCTGGTTTGCCATTGGGTGTATATATCACAAATGTGAAGATGCTTATTCCTTAACAAAGGAATGAACTTTGGACTGCTATGAATTGAAATCAGGTGGTACCAGAGTTCATTCCTGAAGTAACTGGCAACTTTCAACTGTAAAGAACACAGAGAAGTTTCTCATTCTTCTCTGTTACCTCTCCAGTGATCTTGCTCTGGAATTTATCAGTAGGTTCTCTTTCCTCCCTGGGACCCCCTATCAGTTTACAAGTATACTTAAATATCATCTTGTCCAATCACTCTTCCACATATTACTTGTTTTTAAGCACAAATATGAGATTTATCTCTAGGTACTTACAATTGCTAGTTCTCTCCTTATGCTTTCCTGTCTAATCAGGCTTTCATGTTCACCATAAAATCAACTTTTGTTAAACCAGTCAATGACCACATCTTGCAGAAAAGGTTAATTTTCAGTCTACATGTGACTCACCTCTCAAGACCTTCACCTTCTAGTCTTCTCAGTCCCAGAGGCCTTGTTTTCTTCCATCTAGCAAGTTGATCCTTCTCAGTCTGTCATTTCTCTAAATTCAGGGCCAGGGCCCTGTCCTTGTTTCTCCTCTGGTAAATACAGGTACCACCTATGCCTTTCATTCTCCAACCTAGACCTTGGTGTATTCAACTGCCTTCTTGCCCTCTTCTTTGGTTTTCTGTTATGCACTTGAAAAGTCCAAGTGGTGTGTTGCTTTCTTTCTTCTTATTCCCACTCCAGACACTTCTCCAAAACCATTTCCCTCAAAGTTTCTCCACATCACCATGATCATCCCATTACTCACACCAGTGGCTCAGGACAAAAACTAAGAAATTTGCTTTTAATCCTTTCTTGTTCACATTACCCCTTCATTCACCAGTAAGTTCCATTTACTCCAAAATTTATCCTGGGATTCAATCACTTTCATCATCTCACTGCTTCTAGAGTGAACCTTCATGTTCTATCACCAGGACTAAGATGACAGAATAATGTGACAGATTCACTTTTCTCTCTGTCTTTACCACTGCCTGCCCAGCAATCAGTTCAACACACAGACAACAGGAAGAGTGATATTAAAAAACAAATAACAACAACAAAACTTGGGCTGGGTTGTAGCTCAGTGGTAGGGTACTTATCTCACATGGAAAAGGCTCTGGGTTTGATCACCAGCAACAGACACACACATACACACACACATACACCCTTCTAAGATTACATTAAAATTCTCAGTAACTTTCCATTCAACTTAATCAAGATGGAAGATCTTTACCATTCCTTCCTAAATGATATAGCCCTTCCTACTGTCCTAACCTCACATATCACACATGTGGTCTCAAAGCCATGGTTCTAGAGCTCACTTTAGTCCCAGAGCCATGTAGTTGCTGCTTCTGATTGGAAAGTTCTTCCCCCACATCACTACATGGCTGGCTCTTCCTCAGCATTTAAGTTGAGGAACAGTCTCAGCTCAAATTTCAGCACTATCCACCTTAATGTGAGCAGCCTCCCAGTGGACCACCTTCCCATCAAATCCAACATGTTCTTCATATTTTGCCTTCTTTGAAGCACTGTTAATTACTGAAGTTATTTTACTTGGTTCCTTATGAGTTTGTTGAATAATTTCTCACTCCTGAAATCGAAGTTCCTTCAAGCCTAGAACTTGTTCCTCACTATATCCCCAGGACCCAGGATAACGTTCTACACTGTTTGGTAGTAGACTTGCTGACTCAGGATGCCTCTGTATCATGCATTGGAATTTATTTTTGTACTGAAAATGTCAAAGCTCATGTTTGGATGGATAACACACTTCTCACATTATCCCAATACAATTATTTTGGGGTTCGTTGCTATTGTTACTTTGAGATTTAATATTAATTACTTTGAACTGACCTGTAGAAATCAGTCCATATATTCCTGCCTGTCACTCCCTCTGCCTCTTTCTCTATTTCTGTCTCCATCTTGATCTTGATCTCAGTCTCTAAATATTTATCCTCTACCTGAATATTTACCTCCTTTGTGGTTCTATTTCTATGTCTCTTGTTTAAACAAAAGACAAAAAGCTTCTTTTAAAACAAGCATAATAATAACAAAAGAATATATTTACTGAGCATTAGAAACCATTATCATCGTATTCAAACAGCTTGCTACTTTGGCTAATGTTTTAAGAAGATGAGATATTTTAGCTATTATTTGTTTTTAAAAAACCTCATTATGGCACAGCTCTTTACTGCAAAATTGGATATCCTGTGGATCCAATCATGTTTCCTAAAATATTCTCAACTAGGTTTCGGGAAGGGGTAGAGCTGATTCATTCCACCTCTTAATGTCATGTTACACAGAGGCCCAACTTCATCTTTTGGTGTTTGAGGTCATATTCACTTCCAGAGTAAATCATGTTTCTAGGCAATACATTTTAGACCTATTGATTTTTTTCTGTAAATAAATTTGTTGAATTCATAATGTATGCCAGACATGCTAAGATGCATTGTGAATGCAGTAGGAATGTATGGACAGACACGTTCTCTGCCTTCAGGTTGTCTTACGAGGAGGGCAAATGTTAATAAATAACCATTCATAACATCAACAAAGAGCTAACACATATTAGATGGCTATTGTGGTGTGATGGGCACCAATCTGATTGCTTTAAATTATTCATTCATCTAATCCTCACAACTCTATCATGTAAGAACTACTAAAAGTCCCATTTTATGGAGGAGGAAACTGAGGTCACAGAACTGGTAAGAAGCCAAGATGGGATTCAAAATCAGCCTTTGAGGTTATATTTTTAATGAGTACATTTTACTGAGACTTTGATTAAAAAAATGAGAAGTAAGAATCATTGAAAGTGGATTTATAACAATAAGTTCTAAGAACCTAATGTCAGGAATATAGAGAGAGTATGTTCCCCGATTCCCCAGAGTGACTTAGTCTGGAGAATCAGGAAAGATTTTCTTAGGTGTCAGAATTGAGATGGTAATGCTTTAATTAATTTATACTTCATTTCCTCTTTCCCTGTTCTACCCTACCTAATACTACTCAAAACTTCTTTTGAAAGAAATATGGATAGAGACTCCTTATGGAAAATTTGATGTTAATTCATACTTCTGACCTTTCTACTACCTGCAATATAATCATTCTTTACTGTTGCTCAACATAATGCAAAGTCAGAACAATGAACATGGATTAGATGCACTTAAACAACTCCTGTGGGTGGCCACCGTCTGACTCGAGGATGGATATGAATTTCTTTCACCTTTAAGAGTTACCCTGAGAAGTGAACAATATTAACTGATTCTTTGTGATCTGTTCTAGCCCCTTGTAGATAAAGCTGCCATTTGAAGAGAGATTGAAGGTATTTAAGAATGTCATAATTAGAGTAAGCAATCAGGGCTCTAGAAAGATACTATTGCATTCAATTTCTGATATGTACATAGTAAACTATTTCAGGGAAACGCTTCTCCTTTTAAAGCTGCTCATTAGGAAAAAACTCCTCACTGTGCATGTGGCAGAGCACTGAAATGTGCTGCTAGAGAAGGTCACCATAGGTTCTTTTTAAGTAAGAGCTCATTTAATGCCCAGATGGTCCAGGAAGTTTCAATCTGTTCCTTGGACATGAATTTCATTCTTCACCCCAGCACTTATCTAAAAACAGAATGTTGCACACAAGGAAAACCAAGAGAAAGGACAAGAATGAATGTGTTGCCAAATGGTAAGTTTTATGGTCTCTCAAGTATATTGATCCCCTTTTCTTTCCTCTTACTTGCTGATAAAACTCACAGATTTCAGAAATGAAGACTTGTAATGAGCAAGACTTGTAATGAGCCTGTGGGACTAAACCAGCAAATGAGAAGCAAAAAAACTCCCACCAGCAATTATTCAACAGCAGCTAAAATTTGTAAACGATGCCAGTATCTCCCAGGAGAGTAGACAATTGTGATATTGAAATGTCAGCTTGGAAATAGCAGGTTAAAAATGCAGTGCAAAATTTCCCAGCAGTATATTTTGTCATATGGAGTGCTGCATTACACACAATAGTCCACAAGTAGCCCCGGGGTTGTAGCTACATCAGCAGAAATGGTAATCGTGTAATGAACTGAACCCGGGACACACTGGCTAGCTTCATTTATTATCATCAGTCATTGTTTATGTCTAAGAAGGCTAAATGATGGAATCCAAGCCTATACACCAATCTGACTGCTCTTCTTTGTGGCTACTTTATTGTCTAATTCTGCATATCTTTGGCAGAGTCAAGAAAGGCTTCCTTTTGGCTTGACTTATTGATGCCTTCTTTCTAGGTCTTCTAAAATACTCCAGATCTGCTCCTCCTCAGATATAAGGATAGAGATAGGAATCATATTATTTAAAAAGTCAATTAATTTTAATAGATTTTTTTCCTCCAGTTTAAATAAGTGCTTCTTTTGTTTTGTTTTAGCTTTCTACAGTTGTTTCCAGTAATAACAGGAACATTTCTAACCCTGAATATGTGCCCACAATTTTAATACAATTTTGAGACAACTGTTTTCACCCTTGACCCTGGCAGACAAATCATCCGAAGGATTTGAGATTAGTGAATAGTGAACTTTTGCATCCTTCTCATAATACAGTTGTCTCTTGTTATCCATATTGGTCCAGGACCCCATGTGAATACTAAAATCTCTGAATGGACACTCATGTTCCTTATATAAAATGATGTAAGGTTTGTACCTGTCACATCCTCTTTATACTTTAAGTCATATCTTGGTTACTTATAATTCCTAGTACCATGTTAATGCTATGGAATAGTTGTTATATTGCAGGGAATAATGATTTTAAAAGTCTGTATGTGATAAGTACAGACATGACTGTTTTTAAAAATTACTTTTGATTTGTAGTTGGTTGAATACATAAATGCAGAACCCACAGGTATGAGAGGTGATTATAATCCCTCTTGGGAGTTTCTGGAAAAAGCTGTGTTCTACAGCACTTCATGCTTAATGTTTCTGCAGGGAGTCAGAGGAGCTTAAAAGTCAGAATTTTCTCTCTTCTTTTTGGGTAATTCTTTGCCAAGGTATTTTTTTAGTATTTATTTATTTTTTATTTTTTTTAAGTTGACGATTAATTGCACCTTGTTATCAGGTGAGGAAAAGGAAAAAGGTGGGGAGCAGTCTATGGAGTAGTGAACATGTGAGAGACTCAGATAAAAGGAGAATGAGAGCAATGTTACAGTTTGGATGAAGATTATACAATGAATTAGTTGATGAGAGTATTTTCATTCTAGAGGATCCCGAGGGTATATCAGTGAATGACCACAAATAGTAGTCAGGGGGTTCACTGATAAAATAAAATGATCTGATTTTAAGATCTGAATAGCAAGTTGGATTTCATGATTTTATGAGATTTAGTACTATTTACTTTGGGCAATCTGTTTTCCGGTTTTGGTGAGACTGGCATCATATGTCTTTTAAATATTCTTCCAAACAAGATGATGTGGTTTTTGTGATGGCTTTATAAATAGAGCCAATTAAAACATATTTTCCTCCATTGGCACTAGGGAGCTATTTGTTAGTATTTCTAAATAATAGTGGGAAAAGAAAACACTGAAAGGAGAGATGGTTTCTTGTGGCATACACTGCAAATGATTTCAATGTCAGAGGTATTAATGAGGCTGAGAAAATAGTTATAGGATACCTACCATGATAGGTTATATATATATATTGTAGTTAATAAAGGGTCATTTTGGCTTAGAGATAGAGAATTAAATTTATCATCTCTATTCAAAGCATAAATCTTCAGAAATAATGGAATAGCAATTTGTCTTATGCATTGCTATGGCCAGCCTGACATTTTTATGCCAAATGAGTGAGCATCAAGCTCTCACATTATGAGGTCTACACTAACATCTCCCAGATGTTTATTAAAAGTCCTCAAAGTAACTTTGCAGATTCTCATATAAAATTTTGCAGTAAATCTCCAACATATGAATGTGTCATAGAACATATTTTATGAATACCACATAATGGTAGAAAGCTCAAGATTGAATTTTTAACTGTCGTAAATGTTTGCAAAACCTCTGAAAAGGACATGAAATGATCATAACACACAGGCAATTTCAAAGTGCTCCTAGGACCCTTAGCAATAGACTCATTCTTTTAACAGCATCTTCACATATTCCCAGCCATAACCTGTATTCTAGTTTAGTTTTCTTCTTCCTCTCTTTCTCTTTGAAACTTATTTTTCCTTGGAAGACAAGTTCCTTAACACTTCTAGAGGCTGGACATGAGTAAAGGAAGAAAATGGCAAATATGTTACTATGTCTTCAAGATCAAATAGGTCTCAGGAAATTCCAATAAATCTATTTTGGTAAGAAACAAAATTCATTGTTTATCCATCTCTCCACCTCGCGTACTTTGAGATGCTGTGGGGTAATCTAAAGCATATTAAAAGCATATCTAAAAAGTATCTGAAGAATATGCCAGAATATGCCAAAACAGAGTACAACTTGCTGCTTTATGGTTTCTTTGGTAGAGTAGCCCTGATTTTTTGAGGAAGCAAAGTCTGGTAACTAAAGTCTCAGAACCTTTAAATTGTGATACTGGTGTGGCAGCTATTCACCCAGTTTCTACCTAAGCTCTCAGAAAAAACAAATCTGAATGTGCAGTGATTTAATGGAGATAATTAGACTTAAAATTGGAAAATTTCCTTTTAATACTTAATTGGTAAAATAAGCTCCCTGAAACTCAGCTCCTCCATTTGGAATTTGGGGGAAGGCTATGGTTTCAATATGCATTGTCCTTGCTGAAGGTCCTATTGAGGCTTAGTCCCCAGGGTGGCAGTGCTGGGAGGTGGGAAAAGGTGTTTAGTAGAAGTTGTTTATGTCATGGGGACAGAGCCTACAGGAATGGATCATGCCTTTCTCCTCCGAGTTAGCTCTCCTTTCCATAGGACCACTTTACTATGATGGCATGTTGTAATGAAACAAGGCCACCTCTTATATTCTCTCTCTCCTGTACATCCCCACATGCCCTTTCACAGTCTGCCTTGAGTTGTTACAGCACAAGGCCCTCACCAGAAGCTGAGCAGATGTGGCTGCCTGACTGTGAACTTCCAGCCTCCAGAACTGTGAGCTAAAATCAACATCTTTTCTTTATAAATGATCCACCGTTGGGTATTCTGTTATAGCATCAGAAAATGGACTAAAACAGGAAGCAATGTCTTCCTCCTGGAGTTGTTGTATGTTGTTATGTATATGTGAGATTATGTGACTGAAATCACTTTGTAAAGGGTAAAATCCTTATCAAATGTGAGTGATTTTTAAAAATTATATAAGTACTCAAGACCCTATTGGAATGAAACATTATGCCTAACTTCAGCACTGCACTTATTCTTCTTTTAGTTATCAAAGTCTGTTAGAGAACATAGAAATGGCATTTTTATAATCTGCCAATGTAACAGTGTAAAGAGCCTTTCCAAAAGTATTTTTCATATGCTTCAAACTTAAATGTATTCTATATACAATCTACTCTTTTACTATTATTCTTCTAAATGTTTTTTCATGGTAATCCTTTGTTTTGTGAATTCTTGAGTGAATCTCAGTCATGGGGTTTGGGAGAAGAAATTCTAAAAAGATGAGATTTGAAATATTGGTAGTGTCCAGTCTTTACAAATTGTAGAGGTATTTACAGGTGAATGATAATTGTGAGTCTAAGCAGAGTGGGGAAGGGTGTGTGGGAACTAGAGAGCTAAGATAAATAATGCTGTAAGATAATTAATGCTGTAAGTCTCAAACTTCAAGAAATTTTGAGTGACAGGAACTTTTTTGTATTCCAACAAATTTCTCCATCTCAGAAATTTCTTACTATTTTTTGAGTCTCAAGCATAAATACAAATGAAAACAAAACTTCATTAATTTTTGTACAGAGAATGCCAAATATATGCAAATATTAGTAATTTTTGGCTAACATCAGTGTACATATTAAGGTTTGGCAGATGATTGATGCTTTAAGTTTGTACTCAAAAGCAATAGTTTATTGTTTGGACCAAGATATCCTCTAGTCTAGAGATCCCATAGATCCACACTGTAACTCAGCAATTTCTATGGGAAAACTGCATAACCAGTTTACCCAGGTTGCTTTCCTAAGGGAGGGGCTACTGAAAAGTGTAGCCTCGGTGCTGCCTTTTCTAAGGGAGGAATTTTGCCAAAATTATGGGGACATTTCGTGGCACAAAGTCAATTTGCAGCCAGGCATTATTCCAGGCAATCTGAAAGACAAAGTAGACGGCCAAAGCAAATAATTCACATTAATATAGTTCCTCTAAAGTTTGAATTGTCTGATTTGATTATCTGTTTAGTTCAGATGAACTGGAAAATTGCCCAGTCTCAACAGCTCTGAGCAGTTATGCACACAGGCCTAATGTACTAAGTTCAATGTTGTGAAATAATGATTTTATTGAGAATAAAACAAAATCAAACAATTTTGAGCAAAGAGGCATCAATTACTTACAAATGCATCTCAGTATTAGAAGAAACCATAGTACCAATACGATCCACTGGAGGAGGCAGAGCTGTGTAAAGGCTTTGTAGCTAAAAAATTTAAGCTGATTCCCTGGCAGTATCTCTTAGTGTTGTATGATCTAAGCTAGGAAGGTCCTTGCTCCTAATCTTTTTACCACTAAGATGGAGAGAGTAAGAATTAAATGTGATATGATGTGATGCCTATAACATGGTATTGGTGCAAAGAACGCCTACAATCATCAACTACTACTTCTCTGATACTCTGGGGGTGACTCTTTTGTCCTGGTGTGGCTATGGACTCTCAGCTCCAATCCTCCCTTTCTCTTCTCCAATTTGAGATGCTGGAGCTAGCATTCCAGAGTTCTCTGTCAAGTGGGCCTGGAAGGATCTGCCAATAGAGGTTGCTAGGAGGAGAGTGCAAGGGATGAACAAAAGGGGCTTGCCTCTTTCTGTTTTCTGTTTGCTGCCTGTAGGTTGTCCATGGATTTGAGGTTTCTATGAGCATCACTCCAGCAATACTTCTTCATCCCTGCAGAGGTTCCTATCCCAGACAACAGCTGGATTCAGTGCAGCTTTTCCAATATTTGAAAAACCACTTCATCCTGTACCCTCAGAGATTCCCAAAACCAACCAGTTTGAGAGGTCTGGTCCCAAGCCCCTCAAGGCCCTTCCTTGGGCCTCAGAGATGCCATCACCAGCCAACCAGCATGCTTTTTCTTAGATGTCTTGAGTTTCAGCCTGACAGGGCTCCCTGTCTAAGTATTATTATTTCCAGACTCCCTATTGTTTCTTTAACTGCATGCGTGGTAACTGGTTGGGGAATTATCTGTCTTCATGATACTACAGAATTTTATTATTCTTCTTCTAGTTATGTAATTAAAAATTTTCAAACCTAGTTAATAATTCTTTACTTTTACTTTTCTTTCTTTACTGACTGACCTTCATTAAAACATTTACTATCTGACGGTTTATTTGAGCACTTGGGTACATCTTGGTTTTGAGCTCAGTTTCTCTCTTAGTGACCATCACCGTGAGGGACTCATAGAGAACACAACTTTCTTTCTGGAATCCACTAGCTTATCCAATTTTGGGATGTTTCAAAGCAGGCTATGAGTTTCAGCATACTTCAGAGCTGCTCCAAAGTCACAGAGTTAAGTGGAAGAAGAAATGAGGTAGACAAGGCAGCCAGCAGGAAATGGTGTGAAGGCATGGATAAAAATGAAATGATTGACTTCCTGTGCAACCCAAAGCTACAATGATGGATCACCATTCTACAACTTATCCATAAAATCTAATAAAATGCAGAAAGTAATCTGATGCAGCATCCCTCAACTTTCCACTAAAATATCAAATATGACACACAAATATGAAAGCTCACCACTCTAAAAACTTCTATTAGCAGTCAAATCATTGCTAGAATGGAAGAATATTGCACAAACTATAAGCCAGTGGAATTAGAATAAAGATATAAAATTGATATTGTCTTTAAAAATGATAGCAGATAATATTTCTTGATCACAATAAAAACCAGGCAATTCTTAATGCTTTCTATGAATTATTTCTCTTAATCTTTCTTAAAAGCCAGTGAGATAGGTGCTGATATTCCCATCATATAGATGAACAGACTAAAGAACAGAGAGTTCAAGTAACTTACCCCACTGCATTTAGCTAGTAATTGGCAAATATGGAATTAAAAATTAAAATCAAAGTAATTAGGGTCCTCTGACTCTTCATTTATCTAATGACAGTCTTTCTTTTATCATTTAGTCCAATTAAAAGAGTCTCTGTGGCCTCTCTACTGCATGGATTTTGCATTTGTGAGGCAGCAAGAATAACATTCAATCACTTCTCTCCTTTGATTAGCATTTTTATTTCTATATCTAGACAGAAACTACATCTTCAAGGAGAGTGTGTATGTGAGAGGTTCAATCCCACAGGGAAAGCACCATTGGAAGTAGCTGAATCAGGAATTACCCTACTAGACATGCAAACTGGTATCTGTTATTTTTTCTCCATTTTTAATGTACTTAATTGGTTTAGATCATGATTTCCAACCAAGAGGGAACATCAGAAACATCTTGGAATTTTTTTTTTTAACATACTCAAGCCTATGTATCCTAAGCTTTTGAGACAGGAGGACTACAATAAAGTCTAGGTGTGTAGTTTGAAAGAGCTGATTGGGTTGAGGAACAGATTAAGGAGCATTGGTTCAGATGATCAGAAAGCAAAGCAACAGAGTGGGAGCAGATGCCAGTCTGGCTCAGCAGAACCACATCACATGCCTGATGATTGCTAAAGACTGGGATTCGGTATAGGAAATGTGCACAGCAACCAATTGTCCACCTGTATTTACTAGAAAAGGATTCAGCCTGCACTTGAGTGAATGCAATGTAAAGCAATTAGCAAGCTCAGTAACCTGTTTGTTGGCAATCAGAGGGTATGGATTGATTTATTTTCCTAAAATAAAAACTCCTGCTCATTTACCCAATTAAAAAACAAAACAAAACAAAACAAAACAACATGGATCCTTTACAAAAACTATAGTACAAAGCAAAGAAAAGGAAAGTCACATTATGAAATTAATTCTAGAAGCCAAAAGACAATTGGAAACCAAAAACCCTGGCATTTAAAACTAGGCAGGATAATTTGATATTTATGAAACATGAAAAATTCACACAAAAAGAGAACATGTGAAGATAGACCCTAATAGGATGGAATGAAAAGGAATAGGTTTGATAAATAGAAAGAAACAGGGAAGGTGCAATCCCAACAATAAATCTGAAATTATGCTTTGGAAGCAGAAAAAGCATGGCAGATATTGCCCATTAATGAAATGGGGACAAAATTAAGAAAATCTTCCAAGACACAGAATAAAAGAATCAAGAACTATAAATAAAGAGAAAAACAACAGGCAGGTGGCTGTGTGACTTGGTCAGTACTTTGATCACTACTATGTCTCTCCTAATAACGTATTAAAAACTTCCCCTTTTCTCTTTCAAAATTTTCATTTGGATATAAGCAATTTGGTCACCTAGGCTAGACAGATAAAGAACATAGAACCAATATAAGAATTATAGTGTAGTTAAGGGGAAAAAAACACAAACAAAATAAACTAAAGCACTAATCACATCTGAAAATTTTTCTTGGATTAAAAACAAATTGAATTTGATGATGATATCATTCTTGATAAAATCAATAAAACTGAACTATACCTAGACATATCTGGCAAAGTGCTTTAATAAAAAAATTCTGTCAACCATGCAGGAAGAAAGAAAATTAAAAAGGTAACCTTCAAAAAAGATAAATACGAATACCATGGACTTCTCATTTCTGCTACATTAAATTCCCAATGATGGTAAAGTGATATCTAACTGAGTTTGTTTGGAAAAGAATTTTATGCCCTGTCAGTCTGTCTTTCATTTGTAAGAAAAATAGCAAAGACATGCTGGGATACATACAGAAAATATGCCATTCATAAACCCCATACAAAAAAGTCCTTGGAAAGACTCTGATTAACTAGTATTTATTTTCCCCTTCCAGGAATCTATGCTAACAAAATAATCCACAAAGTGGGCAAAAAGTCAGTCGGGGAACAAAGATCTTTGCTGTGGAACATTTTAAGACAAAAATTGTAAAGATTGTAAATGCCAACATTCTAAGCATATTCAATAGCCTGAAATACCATTATTTTAGTCAGCTTTTTCATTTCTGTGACCAGAAGACCGGAAAAGAACAGTGAGAGGAGGAAAAGTTTATTTGGTGCAGTTTCAGAGGTCTCAATCCATAGGCAGCCAACTCCTTGCTCTGGGCAGGCTGTGAGGCAGTGTACAATGGTGGAAGGGTGTGGCAGAGGAAGGCAGGCCTTGGCCACTAGAGAGAGGGGGAGGGAGGGAGGGAGGAGGGAGGCAGGGAGGGAGGGAGGGAGGGAGGGAGGAGGGAGGGATAGACAGCTCTGCTTACTAGGGCCAAAATGTAAATCCCAAGGACACACCCCCAGTGACCTACTTCCTCCAGTCACACCTTACTTGCCTACAGTTACCACCCAGTTAATCCACATCAGTGAATCAACCCCCTGATTAGATCATACCTCATAATCTAATAATTTTGACTGAAAATTCTTGTGCTGCTTTACACACGAACTTTTGGGGAACACCTCATATTTATACCATAACAACTGTGCACTTAATAATCAAATGGTGTCACTGGGCTTCCTATTACAAGAGAAAATACTAGTGATGCCATATTAAATAGAAGAATTTGAATAAAAATTCTCCATATTTGAAAAAAAGTTGCATATGAAAATTCTAAGGAGAAAGTATCTCAACGAGGTAAGAGTGATTATCTCTGGATAGAGGGGTTAAGACATTTTTTCTAAACTTTCACATTTTTCTGATTGTATAGTCAGAAAGTAATCAGAAAAATGGATAGAGAAGTATGATTCATTTGAGATCTGTGGAGACCTATAAAAGTTTTAGGACATAATGAAATGAATAAAGCAGAATATAAAGTTTTATCTTATAATTAATTCAGAAGTTCATTTGTTCATCCCTTAAACAAGTACTTGAGTGACTACAATGTGCAAAGTACTCTGATTGACCCTTGGATTGCAACAGCAAATAAATCGGAAAACAGTAAATTCACAGAGATAAAAGCACAGATACAAGAGGACAAAAACTGGAAATACATGTGAAATGTATGTGAAGGTAGTAAAAGTTTTTTTCTTTTAAATTGTAACAGTTTAGAACATCACTATGACATTGTTTTCATATGAAAATAATTATTTTTTAATATCTGTATATAACAGAATGCAATAAAATGAAGGCATCCTTCCTGGCCCACAGTGTTATCTGCTCTTTCAGAATTATCCACAAGAGCTCCTGAGACTGGTTGTTCAGCAGCTTTCTCTGCACAGGATTTGGAGCCACAAACAGTAGGGGAAAGAAACTCAGGGATGGAGGCAAGAATATTCTCGTATTTTGAAATGACATTTCTTAGGAGATTCTTGAATCACTGTGTTGTTAATTATCTCATTGAGGAAATGTTATCAAGGGAATTTGTCAGCTTTTTGCATGAACCTGCTTTTCTTTGGTGCGTATTGAATTGGTGGGAGGAAACAGAAACCTAAGGAAGGGGAAAATAAACATTCATTTTATTTACTTTTGTGATATTGGGAGTGAACCCAGATCTTCATGTATTCTAGACAAGTGCTCTACCCCTGAGCTACATGCTTGCCCCTGACATTTTAAAAATAATGAATACGTATTGTGTCAGATGCTGCTGTTAATCCACTCAACATAAACTATTTTTATATAGTATTGGTTAAATAATACCTATGAATAAACACATGATTCTTATATTAAGTATACATTATTTATTGATAGGTATTATTTAATCAATACCTTAAATACCACTTAATCGATACTTTCAACGTTATGAGTAGTTATTGTCTCATTATCTCTATTTTATGAGTACGTTTTATAAGATGCATTTGTGGGCACACCAGGAATGGATTATATTCATTATCTTTTAGTACCTTTCCCCACTTTTTTGGCTTCCAGATGAAGGTGTCCATCTCTCTTTCTCAGTATGTACTTATTCTAGCTCTTCCTAGTTGCTCCTTAGAGTTATTGTACTTGTTATGGCTACAGGTCTGTCATCTCCTATTACTTAGGCAGGCATTGAGGCATTTCTGGTTAATGCTGTCTGCTACGAAATGCCTTGACATTTCCTAGACAGAAGGGCTGATCTGGTGACCCTCCAGGGCCAGCAGCCTAAAGTTTGTTTTGTAAAAAGTGACTGAGGAGTCAACATTTAAAGAGTTTTTTTTTTTTTTTTTTTTTTTTTTTGGTATTACAAAAAAATCTGGTGGACTGGGGATATAGCTCAGTTGGTAGAGGGCTTGCCTTGCAAGCACAAGACCCTGGGTTCAATCCCCAGCACCACGAAAAAAATAAAAATATTCTGGCCTGCATTTTTCAAAAAGTCAGGGTATCTGGCTAGATTCCCTGAGAATCACAGCTGGTTGCAGCTCAGTGGGGCCGGCTGCCTGCTCTGGAAAGGTCAGCACTCTTGCTTTACCTGTGATTTGCTAATCCCCACTGTATTATTTGGGACTGTTTCTCACATTTCCATTACCTTCCTGGCCCCTGCAAGGCATCTAAATTTGAGACCTCTGCCCTGGGTCATTAGCTCTCAAACTGTACTGTGCATATGTGAATCACCTGGGGGGAGATTCTGTCTAAAAATGCAGAGAGGAGGCCACAGCATATAATTTTGTAGAACTCAGTGAGGCCTGAGAATCTACACTTTAAAAATTACCAAATGTGATTTTGTTTCAGGTGGTCCCCAGTCACATTTTGCAAATTATATGAGATGAGACTCTGAGGATAATGTGGTCCCATAGAATGATATTCAGAATCACCAGCATGCGTGATCACAGGTGCTGTTTGTTTTGTGGATAGATTTCTATGCTACAGCCTCAGGGCTTCTCATGTGAGGAATCGGGGAATCCATATTTTGAAAAGTTATCTGGGTGCTGCTAACACACTGATGGTCACCTAAAGAGTTATTCTTAGTGACAGATAAGCAGTAAGCACAATGAGAGCTGGTGACAGTGTTGGCAGAGCCTAGCCAGATCTGATTACTTGTCTGAATTTTCTTTGATAGGAGATGACAGGATAAAATATAACTCCAGGCTTTTTCTTTTTCACCAATGATTAATTCCAGGAACTTTACTTTTCATCAACTTTGACTTTCTCTAATTTTGAAAGTCAAAAATCTTTGGCTATACTATATGGTGAAATTAGTTGAAGGGAGGGAATGAGGGTTGGAGGAAGCAGTGGCTCAAAGACCAGAGAACAATACCACTTTTCTGTCACTTGTGGTCTACAGGAAATTAAAAAATGATTTGGGGACAATGAAGTCAGTATGAGAAGTTTAACAGGGTCATAGAAACAGGTTTTCTATTTCCTATGAAATCATTTCCCCCCCCCCCCCAGGGCCTTACTGTCTCAGCTTTGTTCTCCATTGAGCACTGAATCCTGGGTGGCCCTGAACTCTATCCATCTGTGCACGGGGACCCTCTTTGTACATCATTCTACACTCATAGGTTCACATCAAACCACCTAAAGAGAGACAGTGAGTTTTCGACAGGGGTTACATAGCTCTTTTATACTGGAAGGGATGGAAATGGACCACCGATTCAATTTAATCAACAATCACTGAGCATCTACTCTGAGCCACACACAATATGAAGAGCTTAGAGTTCAGTATGGTGGAGGAGAGTCTAGAAAGAGAGAATGTGCAAGGTAGCAGAGCCACAGAGAAGGGAAAGGAATTGTTATTGGGCGGGGGGGAAGGAGTACTCCATTTTCAGAGGAGGTGGTGTTGGAGCAAAGGTTTGAAGGCCGAATGGGAGTTTCAGAGGGACCCAAGGGGAAGGTGTATGCCAAGCAGTGAGAGCAGCATGTGCCACGGCTTGGGACAGTATTGCACATGCAGGCATTGCTGGAGAAGCAAGTGCAATGGATGAGGGTTAGTTTTAAGAAGAAATGAGCAGAAAAATTAAGCAAGGATCAGGAGAAAGGGTCTCCAGTACCACACCAGGATGCTCAGAATTCCATCCGTAGGTTTGTGTTTGGCAGACTGTAGGTGGCATGATTTTAGGTGGTTCAGGGGCTTGACATTAAATAACACTGAACCACGTATTGAGAAACTTAATCCCTTTGCAGTTAGCATTTAATTAGTCTGTTTGGTCAAGGAGAAACATCTGTTTGGTGTCAGAATGTCTCTAACACTTTTCTAGCACCTGGTAATGTCCTCTTTTAAGAAGAGGCTCAAGGTCAGACTTCTGGTAGGCAGGGTGTCTTGCTAGAACTCTTTGTGTTTTCATTGTGTACTTATTTTTACCAGTACTTTCTATTTGTGGTGGGTGGTACCAGTTTTTCATTTATGTTATGATGAAAAATTTTTTAATACATTTATTCAAAACAGTAAATTAATTTTGAAAATTAATAACAGTAGGTGATGCAGAGATATAGAAAAATGATGAAGCAGTATGTGAATCTTGAAGTTTGGGGTACACAGCTATCATTTTGAAAAAGTGAAAGGGTGTAAACAGGCTAGCCTGTTTTTCTTTCTGATAGCAGCTTGTAGAATAGAACAGAGAGGCCAAGAATGGAGGCAGAGAAGCGAGGTAGGAGGCTACTAAAGCACTGTAGGCAGAGGTGCTGTGGTCAAGACTATGTTTATTGATTTATTCTCCACCTTTCCTACTGTGACTGCCCTCTAATTCTGCAAAAGATGTACTTATGGCTTTGTGGGTTTGATCTCAGAGATAAATCCTGAAGTCGTTCTGAAAGCTGGAGATGCCCTGCAATAGTTGAAGATGGATTTGGTGAAGGTTAGAATGGGATTTGATCATTGAGAGTATCACAATCCATTGTGGACTATTATTTACAAATTAATGCAATCTTACATTTTAGCTAATGTATTTCTATGATGATAAACTAGCCATCCTAGCTTTAAGATTCGATTTCCCAAGTGTCTCTTATGCTAACCTGTGTGCTAGCTGTAATCTACCTATTCTGTCAGCTCTCCCAAAATCCCTTCTTCCCTTGTAGGCCTCAGGCAGGCAGTGGAGTTGCTTGGGCCCCTCTCTGACTACAGGAGCATCAAAGATGGAATGGAGAATGAAAATGTAGTAATATATTCACAATGGACTATTACTCAGTCATAAAGAAGAACAAAATTATGGCATTTGCTAGGAAATGGATGGAACTGGAGAATATCATGCTAAGTGAAATAAGAAAATTCCCCCAAACCAAAGGCAGAATGTTTTCTCTGATATGTGGTTGCTAATTCACAATAAGGGGGTGCGGTGAAGAATAGAAGTAGTTTGGATTAGAAAAAGGGGAATGAAGGGAAGGGAGGGGGAATGGGAATAGAAAATATAATAGAATGAATTGGATTTTTCTATTCTATGTGCATATATGATTACATGACCAAAGTAACTCTACATCATGTACAACCAGAAGAACAAGAAGAACAAGAAGTTATATTCCATATATGTATAATATGTCAAAATGCATTCTACTATCATGTATAACTAATTAGAAAAATTAAAAAATTAAAAAGATTTAAAAAGATAACACATTTTCAAGGTCCTGCTTGGAAAGTATGAAACTCTGCTTTCTTCTACCCACTTTTCAGCTGCTGCTGATCTGTTAGAAGTTATAGTACAACACTGTGGTCCACTGCAGGAGGATGCAACAAGGGGCACCTGGACTTCCAAAACTAAAACCAGGGCTGAATTTTACTGAAGAACAAGATGTTTCAATAATAATGCCTTTCATCTGTTTTCAAAATATGAATTTACAAAGTGTTTCTTACATACATTAACTCACTGAAACCCCGTGTTAGTTCTTTACAATAGCACAGGAGGCACTCACTCAACAAATACCTGTTTAGTGGTGACTGTTGATAATTTATATGGAGGAAACCAGGCTCTATGGATGATTCTGGAACTCTAACCTGAAGCCAAGTGTCTGGTTCTACTCCCTGCTCCACATCCCTTTGATCTCAGACAGAAAGTCTGTTACAGTGTTTAGTGCCCATAGCTGTTAATACCAGAATCCTGCTATATTGTGGGTCAAATAGGCTTTTGTGGCCTGGCCTAAGGTCTGAACAGTCACAGATAACATTGCTTTGATGGTAACATCAATCCCAAATTGGAGCATAATTCACCTGAAAATCATGAAACGTTGGGTATGTACCTCTCTTTCTACATAGATAGATATAGAAAAGTTCAACATCAGAATTTACATTTATTGATTTTTTAAAAAAATTGTATATACATTCTAATTCCAAGAGATCTTGTGCTTTCTGAGTACCTATATCTCAACAGAATGTCATCAACTAGAAAGAGTTCATCGCATATGTTTGTGGAAGGCTTTGGGGACCAGTTGTGTAAGTTTGGAGATGATTGACCTATGTTTCTCTGGCCTTAGGGGAGACATGTCAGAATATTAGTATGTCAGTGGAGTTGGAATGCATTTTTGAATTACAAGCACTCACAAAGTATGGAGAATCTGATATATTCTCTAAAGGGTGGTATATCCCACTCCAATTTTGTGCAATACTGGTTTAGTGAGTCATTGTTATTAATGTTGGTATTTCTCCTGCTGCAGTACTGGAGCATGGAAAAACAAAGAGAATATCGCATGGTAAAATGGTTTTTGAGTGGGGGGTAGCATGCAATTCACTGCATTATACTTTAATGGATGAGTGAATGAATGGAAGTTGCTTTAGGAAGATTTACCTGGCAGCAGTTTGCAGCATGGTTTGGTGGAAAGAAATGAGAGAATTAGAGGCTACTCAAGATTGTTGGTGGAAGGATGTAATGTGAAATTAAGAAGGAAAGGATGGAACTATGAAAAATATAACAAGGAAGCCAACAGAACCTGGTAAGAAAAGGTAGAAGTATAAGATAATGTGAGAAGTCTGAGAGGTGAGAGAGAACATTTTTTCAGGATGTCTTTCAATATTTTGAATCTAAGGTATTGGAGATATAACTGGAAGTTCCACTTAGAGATCCCAGGTCTTGCCACATGCAGAGGTAGTTTCAGGAGTTGAAACCCTGGGAAATACTAAAATGGATGCACCAGATCTGATTATTTCTTCCCTATTTACACCTCCTTTGACTGTGTCCACTAACAAATTGTGTTGTGGATGGTACTAAGGATAGTCCATTTGCTTCTTCCTATCTCAGGATCTCTGCACTTTCTTCTCCCTTGACTTGTAAAGCACTTTCCCTAGAAATAGCCATAGTTCTCTCCTAAACCTCTTCTCTGCTCAGATGTTACTCTGACCACTATGGTTATCATCTAATCCTCTTTCCCTCTTTATTTTTCTCCATTATACTTGTCTTTACCTAAAAAATAACATTACCTCTTTATCTGCTGGCATGTCTTTTTGTCTGTTTCCCTGTTAGAATGTGACTTCTTTGAGAACAAGGGCTTCTGTAATTTATTTACTGCTGTATTCTAAGGCTTATAGTGAGTACTCAACTCTGGAATCTGACCCTTGCTGACTGGATTAAGGGAATACATATAACTTGGGGTGGAGGGGCACCAATCTGTGTGGATTAAGCCAATCAGATGTCTGGAGAATTTAAAAGATTTTTTTTTTAAAAGTAGTCAGATCATTTGATTAGAATTGTGAAGTCATGTAGAGATTGGGCTGTCCTGTCCTAAGAACCATGAAGCTACACACAGTGAGGCAGGGGGAAAGGTTAGTCCAGGGAGGAGGATGGAGTGGATATGAAGTGAGAAACTAAGAGAAAGTCAGAAAGCAGGAAACCCAGAGAAAGGGGAAGGAACTTAACTGTGGAATCACTTTCCAGTAGTACAGACCAGCAACACATCATGTGTTCTTGTTTCTTCTAGTTTTCCTCTAGATTTTCAGCACAACCCCCTCATTTTGAGCTTCATGAGTGAGTTTTTTTTTTCCTTGCAACTATACCTTCTCTTTAACAATTCTGTCCATTATAACTTTCTACTAAAGCGGAAGTGTTCTGTGTCTGTGCTATTCCACACATTGCCCACTGCCCGTGTGTGCCCATCAAACCCTTGAGATGCAGTTTGTACACTCTAGGAATGGACTTTTACATTTTGTATAATTTTAATTTATTTAAACTTAAGCATAGATATTTGAGTAGTGGTTGTCACATTGGACAGCCGAGCACTCTAGTTGTTATTATGAGAGGTCAGAGACAAGAAGCATAATCAATCAAGGATAATGAAAGGGCAGGAAAAAGGGGGAAGAAATTCATGGGGTATTCATGGGGGTATTCATGAGGTACCCCCATACCTCCTCATGGGGGTATCCTGGAGCCCAAATGGAAGGTGCTCCACAGCATGAGAAACCACAACAATGTTGAGGAAGACCAGTCTGCTAGAGTCTCATTAGCGGCAGCGCTATGTAATTTCTAATGAAAAAAAAAAGAGACTGATTTCAAACAACAGGGGTTAAATAAATAAATCATGAAGTAATCCATTCAAAGGCAAACTATTCAGTCATTAAAATAAAAGAAAGTATTAATTACATAGGAGGATGATTATTATATATGGATAAGTTAAAAAGAGAATTAATAAAATAGTATGACCTTGATTTTATGATTCACACATATATCTAGTTTTGGGGGCGGTGGATTTGTGGAAAATTTCATTTTTTAACATTTTACTAAATTTCAGAATTACCTACAGGAACATATTTTTCAAACTAGAAATAAGTGATATGCTTAACACAAAATGGCTGCATCTTTTCATGTTGCTTTAGGAGCCAAACTGATAGAAAATAGTTGGTAAAAAATTAAACTCCAGAGCTGGGTATGGTGGTGTACACCTGTAATTCCAACAGTTTGGGAGGCTGAGGCAGGATCATGAGTTCAAGGCCAGCCTCAGCAACTTATGGAGATCCTGTCTCAAAATAAAAACATGAAAAGGGCTGGGGATGTGGCTCAGTGGTTAAAGATTTCTGGGTTCAATCCATGGTACAAATTAATAAATAAATGAATAACCTCTATACGTTTCTAAACTTAGTAAGAATCCTTCATGCTTCTTTCTCAATTCTTCTGTACACACACACATTGAGATTTCTTACTTTGTGGCTTATAGCTGCAATTATAAATATGCTGACAGAAGAGGAGGGTCGTCGAAACTTTTTCTATGTGGAAGGCAGAAGTTCTTCTCTTTGGTGGATTAACCTAGACTTCCTACAGTCAAAATATCAGGAAAGAAGCTAATAGCTGCTTGGAATTCTTTTCTGTCCTGAGGTTAGACCCCTAATGCTTCAACTTAAAGCTGTATTTTGGAGACCACTAGATGGCTCTCTCTGCCTGGGCCCAGGTGCACACCGGATTTATTCAGGTATGGATTTATTATTCCTTTTTAGGTACACACTGAAGCATTTGTGTGTGTAACCCAATGCATGATGAGACTCAACACAGTAACGTCTCTCTGTGTGTATCTGTACACATACCTGCTCCTATTACATTCACAGTATACAGAAGCCAATTACTTGTTTAATGTAATCCACATTTTAGAATCTCTGGTTGGGATACAACAAATTGCATTCCATAACTGAAAGAGACTACAGTTCTTTTTAAGTAAAGACACGCTGAGCATTTCACTTTGTTTATGAAAGTCAGTGACTTTTATTTTTAATCTGGAGTATGAACCCAACTTTTGACTGGCTTCCAGTTGAGGAGTTCCATACAAAAACACCAACAGGTTGCTGCAGTTAGTGCAGCCCTCAGAGTGACTGGCACTGCTCTAATGTTTAGTAAGTTCAGCTAATGACTACGTCTCACTGAGAGGGCAGTAGTGGCAACCCATTTCTAAATCATTCCTAAGAATGCTGCTGAGGGATGTGGGTTGAACTATTGTTTGGAGCTATACAGATTCAGCTACTTTCAGAGTCATGAAAAATACAAAGACAGGCTAGAAATACACAGGAAAATCTCGCCTTTTAATATAGAACAATCGTAAACTCAAAATGCCCACACTTTAGCTGCCTTGTCAACTCTGACTTTTCAGAATTTTAAAAAATAGACTTTTGCTTCTTTCTCCTTTTCTTTGATGCCAATCAGTAATTAGAATGACAGTAGGGCTTTCCTTATTGAGAGAATAAAATGCATGAAAATGTTACTCACAGTTATCTGTGGACATGCATGAGTAGTGGCGTAGTGGCGCATATGCCTTACTTTTGTAATCAGAAAAGCAATTGCATTTCAAAAAGTCCTTCCAGGTTGTGTGCGCCAAATGGTTTAGATACAGTCAGCATCCAATAAAACACAAAGAGTTGGCTTCATAGATGCCTTTTTCTACAAGCCCTAGTACATGGCAGGGCTACTAAGTATCCCTTAGTTATTGGGATTATTGTAAACTACAGTCAGTTACATTAACACAGATAAAGCCTTTGTGAAAAGGGAAACTTCTGAACGTTCACTCCATGTCAAGTTGTACCCTGCCCTTTCTAACAAAGAGCCTAACACATCAGTTGGGTCATGATGACTACAGAGTGAAATCACTGTGTTTTAGAAGACAGGAACCTAGCCTTAACCTCTCTTCAGTTTTTTCTTCCCTCTGCAAAATGTATAAAATGAAATAGAACCTCCCTTCCCAGTCTAAGATAGGATAGGTGCCTAGTGGGTTTTGAAAACAGCAGTTTTCCCCATTTTCTCAGGGTTGGTTTGCTGAAGTAGGATGTCCTAATCTTGAATATTATGTTATCTACATATTGAAAATGCATAATATAAGTTCCCTGAATAATAAGCTAGAATATTTGAGTTCATATTCTGATTAGTTTCTTATTTATCCTGCTGTATCAACATGAGCGATCATCATCATGATCGTCATCAGAACACGCTGTGCATGATGTAGTCCTTACTATAAACTCAGGAGAGATTCACAGTTTGATTCAAGAAATTGAAACATGGAGGTATCACACACATTTCCCAAGGTCCAATGCCTAAGACATTGTTGAGCTATGATTTCAGCATAGCTCTGTGCTTCTGGTCTCCTAACTCCTTTATGTTATTGTCTTAATTTCCTCATTTGCATTATAAAAATGAAAATATTTGTCCTGCACACCTCACAAAGCATGTGAGGTTTTTTAAAATGATAAAATAGGTGAGAAAGGACTTTGCTCAATTTAAACATGCTCTACAATATATTGTTTTCTGAAATCATATTGAAGTATTGAAAGGATAGATGTGGAAATATGAAGGTAACATCTTTTCATCTTATTTTTAATTGTATAGGTAATATATACGTATTTTTAGAAAATTAGAATCTTAGGACAAATTGTGGACTTCTACCATCAAATTATTATTTAAGTTCACATTAACATTTCTGTCACCATTTTTACTTAAACAAGGTCATATTTTACATACTTTTTATCATTTTTTTTACCTATGCCAATAAATATATTCTCATTTAAAATGACTGTATAGTATTCCATATTATGATTCAGCTAATATGATTCCATATCAAATTCCCATGGTTGAACATGTAATGTTTAATGTGCTTTTAAAAACCAAACTTTGATCCTTTTCTCCAGGACGGATCTGTTCAGTTCTTTGGTTGTAGACTGACAACATGCTAAATCCAGAAGGAGCTATTAGTCTTTTTATTTCTTGAGGACTTCTCACTTCTATCAGTGCATAAGTGCTTTCAACTTCTTTATATGTTGCTTACAAACTGTCATCTACCTTACCTTTTAAAAGCACAAATGCTACAAAAATGCACATGACTAAAATATTTCTTGAGTCTGTGTTCCAAATGAATAATGATGAGGCATAACTCAGCATGACTAAGAATCATTCTGCTTCATAGTTCATCAACACCTGAAGGAACATATTCATTACTAGACCAGCCTTCCGGTGTTAGAGCTCCATCCTGCTGACATATCAGCCCAGGTCAGGGATCAACCTGCCTCCATCAATGCAGGAGATCAAACACAGCTGACAGTCTCTCCTAAAAGCTCATGAATCCTACACATATTTAAAAAGAAGATCTGAGAATTTGGCTGAGGCATCAGGTTAGAGGAAGGGGAGAAAATGGACTATTCTTAGCTTACTTTTTTCCACTGTTCTTTTCTCCCATCATTCCATAAAGGAAAGATCAGAGAAAGAAAACTGAGTGGCTTTCACATTTCCATTAGTTTGTTATTTAGGCATTCATTCAAAAAACAATGTGGCAGATGCTAAGAGATGTTCTTTCTTATTGTCTAGTTCTATAGACCATAATCACATTTCTAGTGCTGCACCTTTCTCTATCGGTGGCAGTAGCTAGAGTAGGCAGGAGAAAAGACAATGAGGTTTCTCATCTCTACATTCATTGGTGTCATCAAATGAGCAAGGATTGCTATGAGAGCCCCATATAGTTGCCAGGGCAGGTACTCATTATCTGTCCATGGTGAAATAAGGAACTTGTGCCAGTGTAAACCAACACGCTGCTTTCTTCTTCAAGAAGAAAAACACTGTTGGATCAGCCAAGTAGTGTGCATAGTGGTATTGTCAATGGGATGGAGGTGGGTGGGGTGAACTCTTGTGTTAGTAGTCTCATGAATGATAAATTTGCATGTGGAACAAACTTGTGACCTATATGAAGGACCAAGCTTTCTCAAAAACATTGGGCTTCTTCCCATAGCTTCTATAACCATTCCTAAGTTTCCAGAAGCTGTGTTGGATATAACAGGTAAGAACTACACTGATACAGAAAGAGTACTATGGCCTGTGTCCTTTTTCCAGGCAAGTGTACAACCTACGTAGGAGCCTAGTTCCTTCCCTAGTTCTTTCTTCCCTAAACATATTTACTTTTTTTTTTTCAAGAGGAAAAATAGATAAGGTGATACGTAAGGAGTGAGGTGGGGGATAGAGACATTATACTATGATTCATTGCTCACTTTGATAACCAATGAAAATTAATGAAGAATTAGGACTTACTGAATATTATACCAAATTATATTCAACACTTTCCCACTAGTTATTTGGCTAGTACTATCAATTTATCCAAATACTGTCACTTTCTAATTTGATTCATAAAACACTTTTGTCAGAGTGGTAAGGAACATTCATTTGACTGATAGGAATAGATTCTCCAAGAGAGAGTAACTTGCCCAATTTTACATGACCTATAAGAAAGAGGCAGAAGTAGATTGGAAATCTTTTGACATTATTTCATATACTTTCCATTACATTGTGTTCCTTTAACCAATGTGGTTGGAATTTGGGAGTATTCATGAAATAAAAATGTAATGGTACAAAATCCATTATGCCTTCTGCAACATCAGAAGATAAAACACTAAGGATTGGATATTTAAATTGGTATTCAGATAGCTCAGTCATAAATTAACTCCACGATATAATGATCAGACAAGGTCAAGAACAAATATACATTATTTGTGGGTTAAATGATATTCCTGTGGTAAACACAAAGAAAAGTGGGTTAGACAGACTGATTGACCAATAAATGGTGTCTGCTAGTTTCTTCCACTCTACTGATCTGGAAAAATAAATAAATAATATAAATAAACTGCTAAACAAAAAAACCTTCCAAATTAATCCCAGGTCTCTGCTCTTGAAGAGGAACCTAGAAAAGATCACAACTGGGAAAAGTTTTCATCACTTGACATTTAATTTCCAATGGTTTATCTTCAAGTCAGCAACAATTAGGTGCCATAATCAGCCATTCATCATGAATTGCAGAAAAATACTTTTCCCAGAGGAGAATAAACTGTGCTTTTTGTAGAGCAACTCAAGAAAAAGCAACACAGTTGAGAGAAGATTTTTTTTTTTTAAATTGTCTTTTACTGGATCCCTGATGAAGCACCTCAGTTATGCAGTGGTATCATTGTTCTATTTCTCATATCTTGCAAAAGTTATGACATGCTAGTCAAATTCTAAAAAATGGGCTTCTGAATTTAACTCTGTATTGTCAGAGAAAATGAACCACCTACAACACTTATATTTGCATGGAAATAAACATATTTTGAGCACTAATGGTTCATGAGACAGGCAAACTTATGGTTAATATATTCAACAAAAGTTGAAAAGAGTCATGCAGTCATTTTTGAATTGCATAGGTTTAAATCTGTCAATTATATTACTTCATTAACTCAATCTAATGAAACCAATATGAAATTAACATGCAATATGTATTTTAGGAAACGTGTGCATCTGTCACTATCCCAGCAGGTAAATTTTAAGGATTATAACTTGGAAGAAACTACTCCAAACCCCTAGAAGAAAACTTAGTATGGGAAAGGAAGAGAAAGAATAACTGTTGGAACTTAATATAACTTAAATGTAAATGAAACTAGGTTCATACGTAGTATCATTATTTGAAGGTCACAGGAATAGAATTTATAACTAAGAAGTTATTGTTTTAATAATATGAGTTAGCCTCAAGTGGGAATTTGAATGTGGTAGTTAAGTCAGAAATGTTTGGATGGAAATGAACTTTGACCCCCTCCTCTGTGGAATGTTATGTTAAGCTTTTATTATGTACTGACAATATGCCTATGTTTTCCGAAAGTGGGTGGTAGTTAACTAACTTACTTTTAATGCATTTTTTCCTTGCCTGAAAAAAGTAGGTCCCCTCTAAGCTGATGTTTGACCCTACATATTTATGCTTTGAATAAACAGCATAATGAAATAAACTATGATGATTTCTCAGGGGTTTGACCTTAGTGGTACCTCCTTTCATTTAAGAGTTGTGGCAGGATGTCAACAAATCACTATTTGTTAATTAAAACCCTCAAATGAAAGGAAGCAGCAAAAAGGAAGTGAGAGAAAAACAGCTGTTGCTGCTCCTACTCTAAAAGCAATTTTGATTTACTTGAATATAAGAGGCACAATTCTATTTTAGTTGGTTGTATGGTTAAGTCCACTTTCTTTTAGAATAGCTTATTCAGGCACTGGTACAATCAACAAATTAGGTCACTGGGCAGTAGACTCCAAGGACAGTGACTAAATTAAGTCAATTTTATTTAATGTGAAAAATGACTGGCATCTTTTAATATTTATAAGTTTTTAAAAAAATCAGTGTGATAGAGAAAGGTCCACTTTTCAGGAGAAGCAAGGGAAAGATCAGTTATTAATTTTGCTGAAAGCTGAGAGTGGTCATATCCTAAAATTACATATTACAGTGACTTGACATTAAGCAGGATATTTTTAATATAGACTATTACAGCATGACATGATATACTAAAAATGAGACAAGTTAGATATGTTTGAATTTAAAATCCAAAGGGAGATGAAAGAAAATGTTGTCAGTTGAACAAAATCGATCTCATTAATACAATAATCCCTACCTTTCAAAATGTGTACCATGAAAGTGACAATGGCAACCATGATTTTAAAATATGTTTCTGAAATGAAATACAGAAGTAAATGTGCTTGGCAGAGTATTTATTTTATAGCCAGTTTGTAAGGGTTGTCCCTGGAGGTCTTTGTGTTCATCAGTGATCTCACAGCTCTGAAGTTTACTGATTCTGGATGCTGTCTCATGGTTTTCCTTCTCCCCTTGTTCTCATGTGCCGTATAGTGTACACATTGATCATGCAACATAGGCAATTTCCCTTCTAACTAAAGAACACTAATTTGGGGAGAAAATTCTTGCTCTTTAAGTCTCTTGCCAAACAATCTGCAAATGGAAAGAAGTCTGGAGACTGTGACCACTATTGGCAACTTCTGAAGTATTAGGTAATAAAGAAGCAACAATGAGAAGCAAGTGATGCTGACTCCTGCATTTCATTAGATCTGATTCTGTTATATATATTAATAATGCTGCACCCTATGGGTGCAATTTCATGTTTATAACCCTTTGGCCATTGGCAGCATTGTGCACCTGTGTTTTCTGTGTCTTCCCATTTGCTGACTATAATCATTCAGATTCAGGTGACAGAAATATTTTAGATAAAAGTTAATTAGCCTGCACTCTGCTGATCAAATCTCTACAGCTCATCATTAAATGGGAATCATCTGGGCAACTGCTGAAAGTAGTTGGTACTTGCCTTTCCTAAGATTAAAAATGTAAGATTCATTTTTCTAGAAAAAGAAATCTTTAGTACTCCCTTGATATTTTATGCATAGATTCCATCAAACTTTTTACTTGTATATTGCCCTTACTCATTTTAGTTTTTATGTCTGCATATATATCAAAAGTGGAAGAAGAGAGATTAGAAATGATTTTTTCTTCAGCTAAAGGGATAGAATTGAAAATGATGTAGAATAAAAAAAAAAATCTTCCAGGGTCTGGACTCCTACTAGTACACTGAGCAATATTCATCAAGCCTCCAAACTTTCCTTGGTTTCTCAATCTTTAAAATGGGTCCAATGTCAGTTACCTATTTGCTTCATAAATATTTTGTGCAAAACTAATACAACTTGACATTGTCATAAGAGCAATCTATAAAATGCAGAACAGTTTTTTTTTTTTTGCTAAAAGGACCCTATCCTCTCTTTAAACATCCACTTTCTTATTTATTGGTAAACAGTTAAGTTTACAGTTTTTTTTTCTGAAAACATACTGAGCTTTTTAACCCACAGGAAACTAAATAATTAGATTCCTACTCCTTTATTTTGGGATAATGATAGCAGAAATGGGCTGAACACAGCAATTGCATACTAGCCTCGGAGTCCATATCACATAGAAGGAAGGTGGGGACAAAGAAGCAATCCCCAAGTGAGTTTCAACATCCATTTTTACACTATCAGACACTCTTTCTAAAGCTTTCCAATACCCAAGAAAGAATATGAACCACTCTTCTTTACCTATCGCTGCTGTGCTAGGTGCAGATCTTCTATTTACTCAAGAGAATTCAGAAGGATGTGGTTTCTTACACCATCGCCTAAGGCTCAGACACGCCTTCTGAAGTCATAATCAGCAGATGCTGCTTTTTCTGCCACATGCTCTCAGGATTCCTTGCAGGAGGGTAAATTTTAGCAGTCAGGGATCCCCACCCCCACTCTTCCCTCTAGTCTTCAGAACCTCAGTAGCTCTCCACGGTCCTGAAACTCAACTTTTACTTCTGTTGGGTAATCACTGAATTCCTCCCAGCTGATGAAAATATTTTTTTCCTGCATATCCTCCCCACTTCCTTCAATCCGCGACCCCCACCTTGTCTTTCATTTCCATGTGCACTTAAGATGTTTAAGTCAACTTCTACCGACATCCTTCTATCTACCATCTATGGACATGGTCCAATCCTTAAACAATATCAAAGTTATAAAGTTCCAAGTCCCTGCAGACTTCCCCCGGCCCTCTCTTCCCCTTTCCCCTCCCCGCTGTGGTCCCTACTCCCAGCAGTGCACAGCTCCACTCAATGCTCCAGACTCCTCTCACCTGACTCTCCCGTGGAAACTCGTGGTGGACGATGCTGATCACTGGAATGTGCAGGACCGAGCTGACCAAGTCGAGCTCCATCATCTCGCCCTGGCTCTGGGGAAAGGCCAGAAGCGCTGATACCCCTTGCACCACCACAGTGTGGCACACGCTCTGCAGAAAAGAGAAAGGGTCACTGCTCCATGGTGAGCTAGGGGAGGAGAAGGGCAAAAGCGGAAGATCGCCCAGGCCCGCCTCGATGGCCATCACTACTTCCAAAGACAGGTTGTAGGGCAGCAGACCTTCCACGCGGTTCAGGTTGTCCACAGCGAACAGGAGGGCGTCCCGCGGCCACAAGGTCTCGGCCCCGGCGCCCTCCCCTGGCTTCCTGGCGCTCGGCGGCCCCCGGCCATGCAGAGTGCTCCCCAACCAGCGTGCGCCCTGCGAGGGCGCCGGCGGCCGCCAAGTCCCTGGCTCTGGTTCATCCCTCTGGGCACCTGCCCTATTGCCGTCCGGAGCGCGGCTAGTTACGCGTGAGGCTGTGGTCCAGGGCTGCAAGTGAACTGCGCCCACCCTCACCGCGTGCCCGATGCGCTTGAGGATCTGGCAGGGCTGCGGATGCGAGGAGGAGCCGGGTACCCCGGCCAGCACCAGTGCGCAGGGCGGAGGCAGCAGCAGACAGACCCTGCTTAGCAGCCACCACAAACTCAGTCTCCTCATTACTGAGACCCGCAGGGAGAAAGCGCGCCCCCTCCTGCGCCCGGCTCGCCCCTCTGCAGCCGCCGCCTAAGGTCTCCGCCTCCAGGTCCCGAGCGCAGCTTCACTAGACGCGGTGAAGCAGTCCCAGGAGCTAGAGAGGTCTCTGGGCCATCCAAGTTGGAGTCTAGCGCGTACTCGGCAGTCTCAGATCCGACTCCCGGGTTCCTCTGCCCTGCATCCTCTGCCCGCCGGGTCCCTCCGCCGAGCGGGGCAGGCGGGCGGGCCAGCGCCTGTCACCCGCGGCTTGGGCGCCTGTTCCCTGCCCGCCCCATCTGCAGGGCGCCTAGGGCACTGCGTCCGGCGCGGCGAGACCGCTGGGCTGAGAAGCGGTCGGAGTTCCGAGGGAGCAGAGGTGAGAGAAGAGCAACGCTTTCACTTGGATGAATTCTTTTCCTTTCGCCCAGGCGAGACTCACTTATCTTCCTAACGCGTTGGAGAAGGCGTTCACACCCGGGATGCGGAGAAGCAGCCAAATCCGCCCTGCTCCACTATCGGCCACCCTCTCTCGGGTTCCCCCAGCGCTGGCTTCATTTTCTTCTTGCCCTAGCTACTTCCTCTCTTCCTTTCTTTCGTTATCTTTCCGCCCAGTCGCCACCGCAGCTTGCTTCCTCGGAGGAGCGACACGACTGGCCAGCAAAGGGTGGTTCTGCTCGGAGCGCCAAAGTTCTCCCCGCCTCAACCGGCGCCTCCCTGTTGCTGAGCCCTGGCGCCAGTCTGTCGCTTGGCTGCGCTAAACGCCCACTGATGCTGAGATTCCCGGGTGGCACATCCAGCGGCCTGTAAAAGTCTTCTCCCCCGAAAACCCGGGAGTCCGTAGTTTGCAAAATTCCCTAAGACCCTAAGACCGAAGCGGGCAAGGACCCTGAGTCGCGGACAATTCTGAATTCAGAGTTGCGCCTGGGAGATCTGAAATCCAGTGGTTCACTGAGGTAGATTGAAAGAGGCTGTGACTTTAAGGAGCTTCCCTTTGATGCGCCGCTATAAAGGTTTTTCTAGTTAAGGGTATTAAAGCAAGAATTATTTACACATTTAATCTCCTCAGCTTCTTGCTCTCTGGCATGTGGACCTCTGTATTTTTTAAGGAGCCATGTGTTTTTAGGTTCTCAGAATTAAAACGAAATGAATTCAAGGCAATTATTTATTCAAGAAATTGAAGTGATTAAAAATACGTTTAGTTTTAAACACAGTCAACAGTAATTCCTAGTATAGGCCAAGAATCCCCAGTTTCCAGTTTCCAGTAATTCTTCTTTTCTTTTTTTCATTTGTTTGGCAATACAGTGAGGTCAATGGGCATATGATCTATCTTCTCTGTGATCTGAATGATCAGGCAATACCAGCAAAGGAAAGGGTTAAGGGCAGGCCTGTGGTTTCCACGCATACACCGGATTAACTTTATATCACAGCATCCTTTACAAGGAGGGTGGGAGAGATACCCATGAGGCCAGCAAACATTGGGGATCAGCAATTCTGAATCCAATACCACTTCAAGAAAAACCATGACCTTGGCAATTTATTTCACCTGACCTTGCCCTGCCTTTTTGGTTCTGCTAAATTGTTATGCAAATACAGCTTGCTTTAGCTCTGAAGAGTTGTTTTGATTCATGAGCTGAAGTTTCCATCATGCTTTAAATCCCTGGGATGAAGACTCTAGCTAAATAAAAATCCCAAGAAGACTGGCAAACTGAATGGTGCTTCCCTCAGTGCAAAATAATTGTCAAGACTGAGGTGCTAGAGAAACAAAAAACAAAAAACTCCCGTAAAGGAAAATGAGAATCATAGTGGAGGTTAGATCAGGAGGAAAAATGGCTCCCTGGGGCTTGAGAGAGCATCCCATGAAGGCATAAAAGACACTTCTAATCTGCCAGCAATTTCCTCTTCTTCCAAAGGATTCTGCTGTTTGACTGCTTGAGATCTGAATAAGGAAAGTGTAGAATTCCATGTTCTTTGTGTTGCTGGAAGATTGGAGATACAATCCCTGTGTTGTGAGGAGGTGTTCTTGTCTGTGTTTGAGCATGTGTGCATGGAAAGCATGACATTCCAGGTTTTGTGACCATGCCTCAGAGGGCTGATCTTAATTAGTGCTTCACATTATGCTCTATGTTCAGGTCAGGTTCCCAAGAAAGTAGGTGGTAATGGAGAGTCATTTGATCTGATCATGAATGGCAGCCTGGTAAAGTCTCTGTATGTGCTTTAGGTCTCCAACAAGTTCACAATGAACTAGAAAAAATAACTCATTCATAGAAGAGAAGATTCCCAAATTTCTGAGCATAATTCTGCTCCAGCTCAAGATAAAACTGTAGCTAAATCTTGGGAAATGAACAGGGAAGAACAGCCTCCCCTTTTTGCTTCCTTTTGTTTCTTTCCTGGGTTTTTTAATTATGATGCACTCATTTTCTTTCTTCCTTTTGGAGTTTGGTTCTCTTTTCCCAAGGACTGTGGTCTCAGCATCTCTGACATTATTCTCTCTCCTTTCCCAACATCCTCCCCATTCTGTTTCCCTTCCCCTTTCTTTTCTTTTTTCATGCTTCAAAGTTTGTAATTTTCAAGACTCTTAGATTCAGTCATCAATTCAACAACCAATTTCTAAGCTCCTTCTATGTGCCAGGTATGGCCATGGGGCTACCCTGAGACTAGATCAATAAGGGAAGTTGAGTTTCCCTGCCCTTCACGAAGTCACATAGCTAATGCCTAAACACAGTGCTAAACACTGAGCTTATATTCTAGTGAAAGGGACATACAGTAAAGTATACAATTAAGTATGTATAAGATGTGTTACTTGTGCTGAGGAGAAAAATAAAGGAGTAAGGAGGAAGTATTAGGAAGAAGGTGAGTTATAATTTTAGGTAGGAAAGCTAGGGGAACCTCTCTGAGAAAATAAATTTTGAATAAAGACCTAAATGGTAGATAGGGAGTAATTCACATGAATACTTAAAGCAATAATTTCCAAGTGGAGCAAACAATAAATGCAAGGGCCCTGAGGCAGGAATGTTTCTGGAAAGTTTGAGGAATAGTGAGGGTTCCAGAGTGGTTTGAGCAAAATGATCCAGGATAAGTGAGAGTGGTGGCCATTCCAGGCAGAGTGGCAATGAAGAGGTGGCAGACAGCATAAGCCAGTAAAGAAGTTGGGTTTCTCCTTTGAATGGGATGAGGAGGCATGAGGGCAGGGAACTGAGCAGAAGGGGATAGGACTGAAGCTTAATAGAGCTGCTCTGTTGATAGTAGATGGAAGGTGGGCACAAGTGGAAACCAGTGGTAACCAGCCAGATTCAAGACTATTGCAATTATGCACTTGAGAGATAACTGTCAAATCATAACAACTTTATAAGATAAATGTGATTTTACTCATCCAAAAGAATAGGAAGCTGAATTTGAGAAAAGTTATTTGTAGAAAGTTGTCACACAGTGAGTGACTTCAAACTTCTGAGTTCATCCCACCTGCACTGTTGGTAGAAAGAATCAATCAAATTTCAAAACTGGCTCACCCGGGGAATGGCAAGCTTTGTTTATTATCTGATTCAAAATGAAAACAACTGATCTAAGGATTCATGTTGGAAAGTAAAACAAGCAAAAACAAATCCAAATGCTCTCAATTTAAAATGTGCTTTTATGCACATCTGTGCTCTCTGATACCAGCAATGGTTGGACCAAGGGCTGAGATCCTCTGGAGGTAGCCCAGGAAAAGCTGCAGTGAAGGACGCTGTGGGGATTTGGAACTTAAATTCCCTTCTTGGCACTGTTTTCCCATGGGCGTGACATTCACCTCTGAAGTATGAGCTTCCTCTTTTGCAGTGTGGTTGCAATGACAGCTCTTGACCATTGTCTAATAGACCATTGTCTAATAGCCATGTGAGGGCTCCTGGCAACCTTTTAGAGTTTCATGGAAATGGGAGACTTCTTGCCACATAATTATAATGCTTTGGAAAACTGTCTTTTTTACCCCCCTCTGCCCTAACAAAGTTTAGTGGTACTCATACCTAGATTTTTCTTTCTTTTTTTTTTTTGGTAAATGGCAATAGTACCAAATGGCATTATGGGTCAATTTTTATACAATAGTATACAATAGTAGCTGCATAACTGCTTAGGTTTTTATCAATATTCATAGGAAGAATGTGCTCACCCCTAAGTTAATGTGTAGTTGTGTCCTCTCTCAAATCAGCTTATCAGTTTTTTTGTGTCTATTGCCACTGTCTTTTTGGATAAACACACACACACACACACACACACACACACACACAAATGGAGTTTGTAAAGAATCTAGGATAGCAGAATTTTAGAAGGGAATAAGTCTAGAAAAAAAGCAGTTCAATTTAGAAAAGCAGAGTCTGAGGACTCATCTTTCAATAACTGAATTATTCTTTTCTCATTCCCCAAATTTAAAAAAAAGCCTCTAGTGAGTTAATGCCTTCTGACACTTCTAATTTTGGCAACAATCATCCTCTTTTAAAAAATGCATTCTAATTAGTTAGAACAATGCATTGTTCTAACTAATTAGAACAAATTAAAAAATGCAAGTAACTTTCATCATTGTGGGACTATCAGTCCATAACACACTAGTATAAATTAGTTTACCATGATTATTGTAAAGTCAATATCTTGATGGGAATTTTGGTAGCAGAGAAAAGAGAAGGAGTTCATTTTGCATCAGAAAGGAATTCAAGGATATGGGAGAGTTTAAGGAAGGCTTACAGATAATGTGCAAGAATTATGAAATGATCATTATTCTACAAATTTCATCTTGAGTGACTTCTACATGTCAGGAGCATTGCATGCATGATCCAAGTGGAAAATCACTGGAGGAATTTGGGGCAGACTGAGGGGCTGCAAACAGGAGAAAAGGTGCATTAAATCTGCGGCAATGGAGTGAAGAAAGGAAAGCAAAAATTCAGTCTATCTCCTCTGATCCAAAATATCACCTATGTTTTGTGAGTGTGCTGAAAAACATCTTCCCCTTTGCACATGGCACCTGTACCCAGGAAGCCACTGTGGACTCAGGCTGTCACCTGTCTGTAAGTTAGGAACTTCCAATTGTCTACCTTTCCACTATGAGAAAGAACACTGTGGGGTCCTCATTCCAGTTGTTCTGGAGGAGTGAGTTATCACCTGTGATAAGTGTATGGAGTCTCCAGCATCTACCAGGAGTATCCTTCCAGTGTTTGGATTTCCTGATCCCTTTCCTAATCCCCACACAGGGAACTCAGATAGGGCTCAGAGAGGCTAACATGGCAGTCTCTCTCCCCTTTGTGCAATAATCATTCCAATTTAGTGTTTATCCAAATGACTTATGGAGTAAATCTTGGCCCATCACAGCTGCAACATTTTTGAAGGACTTTCTCATGCCCAGTTTGTTGCACTAGTTTTGCAGCTAGAGCCAAAAGGATTTGGGAATTTTCTCAAAGCTGCTTGCCTTTGTGGATCTCATGCCTTGTATCTATGAAATAACTTTATTTAAGAAAATGTTTTTTATTCCTGTAGAGAGAGTGTGTAGGGGAAGACTTTCAGAAAATATTCAAGATTGATGAAATATTCATTATTTTAGAGCTTTAGCTTAAGTGAATTCCATATGCCAGGCACTTTGCATACATGATCTCCTAATTTCACAAATGGATTTTTATCCTTATTTTATAGATGATGAACTAAGGGTTAGTGAGACTGTGCCATTTGCTAAGAACTGGGAGGCAACACCAGACTTGGTCCTTCTTCTCCTAAGCTCATGTTCTGTTCATCTCTATTTCTAGCATTATGGCCTGGATCACGGTGGAGCCATTTTCTACCTCATGTCAGGGATAAAAAAACATAACCACAAAGTTATCTGATTATGTAGAACTTAATCAGAATATATAAATGAAAACCCCCAAAATTTCCACATCTGAGATCTTAGGAAGTGGTTTCCTTTGCTGTTTGATACTCTGCATGAATAGAGCTACATCGTTGACAATTTCTGTTCTCTCATTGGGTCACAAAACATCTAACAAAATAGCATTCATCTATTTCATGTAAAAGTGACTCCTACCTTGGCTGTAGTTTTAAACATCATTAGAAATATGTCATAACTCATTATTTTTTTAGGGTCTTTGTGCAGCAATCACATACTCGGGACATGGAGGAATATTTTAATATGTGAAAGTCTGAATGATTTTGGATTGTGTGTCTAGAATATTCTGCTTGGGAAAAGTTGAATTCTCCAGGAGCCTGGGGGCTTCTTCTTCACATACTCTGACTGACAAAGTTCTGTCTTGATCAGAGTATTGAGGAGTTCGCATGGTATGAACTGGCACGCTCAGAAAATGCATTTGTACATACTTCATACCATGATGGGTGAACTTATGCTGAACAGTCGTCCTTCATGCCATTTCCAGGTTCTGCAATGGCAGTAGAATAATCTCTTGAATATAAGGAGTCTTCTGGGAACTGAACCGCTCTTTGAAGTGAGGGTTAGTCATCTAGATATTGTTTTTGAACGAGAATTTTTTATGAATTTTAAACATTGTGCTTTTTCTTTCTGGGGCACCATAATTGGGGTAGCACCCCCACAGTCCATCACCCATACACAGGTCACTGCAGTGCACACAGTGGAGAGGAGGCTGAGCCAGGCTGAGGCAGCAGCAGCAGTGATTAGATGATGATCACATGGAACTCTACCAAGAACTCAGTGGGAAAACATTCTCATCCCTTAAAAATGCTGGTACAGTGAGACTGACTTGGATAAGAGAATGTCAGTAATAAGTACTGTATGTTGAAATGAGATGATATCGATTTTTAGAAAACCTTATGCCTTTTTTTTTTTACAACGTTTTTCTCATTCTAAGGTAAGAGGAGTTTAGATATGTTAATATATCGTTTCAAATCAGTTGTAACTGATATCCAAGGCAGAGTCAATAAGTGGATATCCCAAGATTCCATAGCTGAAGGCAGATGCAAAAGCTAAAATTTCATTTCTTTTCCTTTTTTTTTTTTGTGGTGCTGGGGATTGAACCCAGGGCCTTGTGCTTTTGCGGCAGATACTCTACCAACTAAACTATACCCCCAGCCCCAAATCCCATTTCTTACACAGCAATGCAAACTGGCAGGCAGTATTTACTATCGCAACCATGGATGGAGGAGGGCGTGCTGTGTAGGCCCTTGTTTCTTCTCTGATCTACTCCAGACAAGACCCCGGTTTTTTTCTGACATTTCTGTCAAGTTGAGGGTTGAACTGTTTTGATAAACACTCACTTTCCATTTGTTTATAATGGCCCATCTACCTTCATCTTCCTTTATACCTTCTAATCTGGAGATTTGCAACTTTCTCCTGCCTGAGGGTGGTTTCTTCATGAAGCCTTTTGTCTGGTGGGTGGCCCTGTCATGTTCCTTTGGAGTTTTGAAAATGGGCTTTGGCAAGCAATCTTCCTTTTCTATTGTACTAGCTATTCAATCTTCCTCTTTAAGTCTCCTACTAGCTCCCTGCTGATTTCTAAATCAAGTTGTGATTTTCCTGGTTTATCAGCCTCTCTATCTTGGGGTTTAAATTTGCTATTACAGATTTCTTTTTTTTTTTTTTTTTTTACTGATATCTTTCCCAATGCCAAAGTACATTGCTTTCCCTCCAAAAGTGGGTGGCCAGTACTAGGTAGAAGGCACAATATATGACTAGATGGACAGGCATTGACAGGTATTGATAGGTATTGATAGGTACAAGAGGTTGCCTAGGTTTGTTTGTTTGTTTGCTTGCTTGCTTTGTATATAGTTTTCAAGTGACTAACAAGTCTATAGAATCTTGATATATCATTTCATTTTGATTTTATGCTAATGTTAACAAGTTTGACATGTCTACATAGTCAATGGATATGATTTAAATAAATAAAACTAGCCAAGATAACCTTTAGCTCTATTTTTCACAAGATCAGGAATTACAATGATATCAAGAAGATAGCATTGAATTCTATGAATTTATTAGAAATATCTTTAGCAATGTATTCATGTATAATATAATGCAAACTTTAATATATGTGTGTGTATATAAATATATGTACATATATATGTAATTTAGCAACATGTGCAAATTGAATTACTAGTCTCAATTCTTTATTCCCCTGTGGTAGTCATATGACCTTAGCTAGTAGGAGTGTATCCCAGTCCTTGACTTGGAGTTTGGTCAACCCCTTGCTTTGACCAATAGGTTTTGGTGGACTTGACGTATACAAAACCTTAAGTTTACATGGACAGTTGGACTTGCTTTCTTGAGCTCCTGGCCTTTCACTCAATGAAGAGCATTTTGAAATTTTCTGCTGGTCTCAAGACCATAAGAGGGATGTGAAAAAGACCTAGACTCAACTTAGGAGACAAGTCCAACTGATTCCACTGAAGAACAGCCTGGTGAGTGAGAGAGAAATTCTGTCTTCTCTACCCCTGAGATTTTTGTGGTTTTCTATGATGCAGTCCGGTACTAATGCATATGTATAAATTTGGAGGAAAAATTAATTAGATGCTTCCTTTTAGGAGACATTAAAACCTTTCTATAGTATATCCTAGATAGTCAGTCTAAGCACTCACATTTTCATCTTCGATCTCATATAATTTGTAGGATTTATACTGTTTGTGTGGCCCAACACAATGGAAATCATAAAACATCAAGAAATGAAAATATCCAACATGTTGTATTTGTTAAAAATAATTCCATATACTCATATAATACCTAGGATAACTGGTATTAAGCTTAAATAAATCCTGTTCAAAAAAGAGTCCTTTTGGGGAGTAGTGTACCAGGGATTGAACTTAGGGGCACTTGACCACTGAGCCACATCTCCAGCCCTATTTTGTATTTTATTTAGAGTCAGGGTCTCACTGAGTTGCTTAGGACCTCGCTTTTGCTGAGGTTGGCTGTGAACTTACGCTCCTCCTGCCTCAGCCTCCCTAGCTGCTGGGATTACAGGCGTGCCACCTCACCCAGCCCAAAAAGAGTCTTAAAATAAGATATACTTTATTTGCATTTTGCAAATACCATGAAGAGAAATATACCACAGTCATATTTAAATGTTTTTCTTATTTTCCCTGTCTGTTTTCTTTATTCACTGCAAATACATCCACATTTCTTTCATTCTAAACCATCCCTAAAATATTCAAACCTTTCCCTGTTTGAAGATTTTTCCAGCCATAGCCTGTGGCCTCCTAGGCTTTTACATCTAGATTTCTTCTGCATTCTGCAGAATAACCCCAAGAAAACAGATCCAAGCTATTTGACAGCAGAATGAGGACTTCAAGTCAGAATATTCTTTAGTAGTCAGGGTTAGGAAATGGGCTGGAAATGCTCATAATTTAATAACTATTGTCACATACTTATAGAAAATAAATCAGCTCTGTGTTAAAGACTTGCTAGATGTTTGGTGTAGAATGCTGAAATAAATACAAGATTCCTGCTTTGAGATCTTACTAGTGTTGGGGGAATTTTGTTATTCCAACAAAGCATTAAAAAGATACAAAAACTAATTCTTGAGATGGAAAAATCTTTGATTTTATGAATATGAAACATAAAGGGATCAATGAAAAAATGTTATATAATAGGAAAGTATAGCTTATGCCAGAAATTAGAAAATGAATAATAGTAAAATATAAAACCCAAGCAGACTATTAATATATGTATATACACACATAAATATATTTTTTATTTGTCATAGTAAATATAATGGTTTATAAATTATATGGTCTCCAAGTGGGTGGCATTTTGGATTGCAAAAGTGTCATTTTACTCCTCTATGACTAAACAGTAATCTAGCTTTCAAATTTCTATTTCTACTGATGGTGGAAAACTTAGTTTATTTTAAAGAAATTCAGTCCATTTGGATTAAATATAGTTCTTAGAATTTTTTCTTTCCCATTCTCCTTCTTTTCTAGGAAGTGGACTTGTGAATTGTGCTGTGACAGGAAACAGGTTAGCTTTGTGAGCACTCTCCTCTCTGCTGTGGCCTCCACTGGTGGCCTCTGAACGGACCTGCATCTTCTGTTGATGCCTTTAGTGCCACATCCTCTTGGTTTTCACTTCAGGTTTTTTGGGATCACTGGCTTTTTCTACCATGTGTGTATTTCTTAGGGAGTAGTGAGGAATTTCTGAGACTCACCCATACAGTGCTGAGGCATGTGGAATTTTGTGAGGCTGACCACAGGCCTCAGCCTAGGCCTTTTCCTCAGTCAGTGTTCGAATGCTCAGGGACCATCTTGAACTTGGACCTGCTCTACAAACTTTCCAATCTCACAGGCTGTGCTCCATGTTGTTAGATAACAGTGCCTTCTGCTGTGGGATCCTTTAACCAAATGGGGTTTCATTTAATCTATTTCCCTCTTGTGAATTACAACCCTGAATTTCTATTGATGGTTATAACAAATTACTGCAAAATTGGCAGCTTAAATGAACACATGTATATTATCTAACAGTTCCTCTGGGTGAGAAGTTCAGGCATGGTTTACCTATGTCCTCTTCTCAGAGTCTTACCACTTAATCTGTTGGCCAGGCTCTTCAGAGGCTTGACAGGAAGAAGCTACTTCCAAGCACACTCAAGTGTTGGCAGAATTCAGTTTCTTGTCTGTTTGCTGGCTGTTGGTTGTTGGCTTCCCTCAGATTCTAGAGAACACCGAGTAGTTCCTAGAAGCCACTTCCACTCTTTCCAGGTGGACTTGTCCAACATGGGCCCTTATTTCATCAAGTCCTCAAAAATTCTCTGCTAAGATAGAATCATACATGACATTACATGATCACAGGAATGAAATCCCATGGCCTTTGCTGTAAAATATAACGTACTCATGGAGAAGGTATCCTGTTAACTTGCTGTATTGTGTTGATTAGAATCAAGTTGTGGATCCTGACTCCATTCAGGGTGGAGGCTACTGATTATTCAAGGGCTTAGAAACAGGAGGGTGGGACCATGGGGAACCCTCTGAAGTCTGTTCATCACAAACCACAGAATGAGGTGGAATGAGTGGGGATGTTCATAGGCCCACTGCAAACTGTGGTCACAGCCCCCTTATTTTCCTTCTCCTAGTAGCATTTTATTATCTCAGCTGACTTTTATATCATCACCTTTGCTTTTTCTAATCCATCTATGGATAAAATTTACATTCTTTCCAAGGGTAGAGCTCTACATCTTTCAAATTTTTAGAATCCCAAAACAAGAATGTTTCAAGCTTGACTCTTGAAAATGTGGTCTTCAAGAATGATCACTTCTTCTATAACGTCTAGTCAGGAGCCAAAAAGTCAAAACTGTGATTCTATTCTCTCTGGTCTCCCTTAAATTAAAAAATAAACCTTATCAATTCTGTCTGGTTTTAATGCTAGAATGTTTAAATAATTGAAAACAAATTAACTTTAATAATATATCAGATACTATTTCAAAATATAATTCTTGCCCATAGGCATCAAAACAGAATATGCTTTTATTTAGATTGCTTGTTGGAAGCTTTCATATCAGCATTGAGAAAACTCACATTTTACAGAAAACACATCAGTTAAAGAGCAAAATAAAATCACACAACATTAAAAGAGCACTTAAGGCAAGATTTTTTGAAGAAATAGGAATATGCCCAGTTATCAATCCATATCAACCCTAGCTATTAACTTACATGGAAGTTCACACTTCCATATTGATCTTTCTGATAAAATAATATGGCTCATGGAAATTAATCCCAAAAAACAAAAGATAAGGGAGAAAAAGAAGAAAAGGATAAAAAAGAAACAAAAAGTATATGTACATAGAACTTTTAACAGCACAATTCAAATATTGTAGAAAATTAGAAAATAATATAAATACTTAGCAATAGAAGAATAATTATTTATGGCATATTAGGTCCATGTAATTTCATTCAGTCAATTAAAATGATGAACATGAAAATTTTAACTTCTGGTAAATCACCTATGAAAAAAATCAAGTATGAATTGCACACTTGTGTAAAATTCTCATTTACCCAACAATATAAATTAAAGAATATCTAAAATTTTAATGTAAAAATAATGGATATCATTTCTTTTCAGTTGGTTGTGATTAATGACTACTCTTAATCTGAACTGAACTGGTAGCTAGTTACTTACTACCCAGTTACCTCTCAGATTTGAAACACTTAGGAACCAAAAAATAAGCAAATATATAATGAAGAAGTCAAAATAGACATTGGCATGCCAATGTTCTGGAGTTCTCACATTTTATTTATAGAAAAAAACACTTCTAACAAGAATAATTTTTATAGCATAGCAGATTAGAAGAGATAATAAGACATGAAACAAACCTCAGAAAATTGATAATAACATCTATGTAATAGCTTGTACTATATGAAGTGCATTCACGTAATGCTGTAGATTGAATATAATTTGAGAGTGTCCCCCAAGCAGCTTTGTCCCAGTATAGCGGTGTTCAGAGGTGATGGAATTTTTAAGAGTTGGAGCCCAGTGAGAAGTGGTAGGATCAGCCTCTCCCCTAGTCTTCTGGTCCTGTCTGGTGATATGATCTCTCCCTCTCAAGGGCTTCTCTGACTGTGCAGCCATCCACATGAGTTCTTCAGCAGAGTTGAACTGATGCCAGTGCCACCTGCCTTTGAACCTTCAGAACTGTAGGTTAAGAAAGTCCCCCTTCTTTATAAAGTTTCCCAATCTCAGGTATTTCATTAGAGTCATAGAAAACTGGCTAATATGCATGCATTATTTCATGTTATTCATATACAAACTTTGAGATTTTTGCGTGTATATGTCTATCTCACGTCTGAATACATGTGGTTAAGTAGTTTTGCCTAAGATTAGGCAACTTAAACTCAGGAGTTCTAAATTAAAATTCCTTTAAAATCTCTTTACCTTAACTTAATCCTCTAACTTGCAAACTGGTAGACAGTTGACTATTTTTACACATTCATATATATATTTTTTTAATTTACTTATTGATTCATTGAACACAAATGGAGTACAGCTATTGTTTCACTGGTTGTACACAAAGTAGAGTCACACCATCTGTGCTTTCATGCATGTACACAGGGCAATGGTATCTGTCACACACTCTGTTATTAATTTTACCCCCCACCCGCCCCCACCCCTCCCTTCCCTCTATGCTAGCTATCTTTCCTCCATTCTTGCCATCTTTCCCCCCCACATTATGCATCATCATTCATTTGTCAGAGAGACCATTCGGCTTTTGGATTTTTGGGATTGGCTGATCTCACTTAGCATAACAGTTTCCAACATCATCCATTTACCTACAAATGTCATAATTTTATTCTTCTTTATGGCTGAGTAATATTCCATTGTGTATATATACCACAGTTTCTTTATCCATTCATCTATTAAAGGACATCTAGGTTGGTTCAACAATCTAGCTATTGTAAATTGAGCAGCTATGAACATTGATGTGGCTGCATCACTGTAGTAATCTGATTTTAAGCCCTTTGGGTATAGGCTAAAGAGTGGGATAGCTGGGTCAAATGGTGGATCCATTCCAAGTTTTCTAAGGAATCTCCACACTGCTTTCCAGAGTGGCTGCACCAACTTGCACTCCCACCAGCAATGTATGAGTGTACCCTTTTCCCCACATCCTCGCCAACACCTGTTGTTGCCTGTGTTCTTAATAAAAGACATTCTAATTGGGGTAAGATGAAATCTTAAGGTGGTTTTGATTTGCATTTCTCTTATAACGAGTGATGTTGAACATTTTTTCATAAATCTGTTGATTGCTTGTAGATCTTCCTCTGTAAAGTGTCTGTTCATTTCCTTGGCCCATTTATTGATTGGGTTATTGGTGTTTGTGGTGTAAAGATTTTTGAGTAATTGGTAGATTCTGGAAATTAGTGCTCTGTCCGAAGTGTGTGTGGCAAAGATTTTCTCCCACTCTGAAGGCTCTCTCTTCACATTGCTGATTGTTTCCTTTGCTGAGAAGAAGCTTTTTAGTTTGACTCTATCCCAATCATTGATTCGTGCTTTTATTTCTTGCGCTTTGGGAGTCATGTTAAGGAAATCTGGTCCTAGGCCAACATGATGAAGATTTGGACCTATTTTCTCTTCTATTAGGTGCAGAGTCTCTGGTCTGATTTACACATTCATATTTGATGTTATTTTTCAGGTAAAATACCTGTAAAGATCATATATTCACATAGATATTGCTTTCTCTCTTTTCGAACATGTTTGTCATACTGAATGTTTATACTACCTTAATATCTATGGTTCTCATTCCAATCATGGAATTAAAAAATTAACAAAACTGGTCTTTTTTATGTAAAAGTATCCATTTTCATTCTGGAACAACTTAATGAATGGAAATATCTAGAATTTTACTTAGTCCTGCTTTATATCATGGATTAAGAACACAGGGTGTTTCATTTAGATTTTTCCTTACTGTGATCAAAGACCTGACAAGAAAGGTTAGAGGAGGAAAAGTTTATTTTGGCTCAAGATTTCAGAGATCTAGTCCATAGGCAGTCCATAGCTGACTTCGTAGCTCTGGGCCCAGGTTGGGCAGAATATCATGGCGAAAAGGCATGGTGGAAGAAAGCAGCTTGGGATATGGCAAAAGAAAGCAGAAAGTGCTCACAGGGACAAAATATAAATCCCAAAGTCACACCTCTCCATGATCTACTTGCTCCTGCCATACCCTACCTGCCCGAAGTTATGACCCAGTTAATCCATCAGTGGATTAATTCACTGATGAGGCTACACTTCTCATAACATAATCATTTCACCTCTCAAAATTCTTGTGATTTTGGGGGGATACCTCACATCTAAACCATAAGAAAAGACAAAGAAAATATGGACATCAGAAGCTTCTGTCACAAGAAAAGGTTTTTGTGGTCTGTATAAACCTGAGTCAAGTGGTTCTCCTTTAAAATACACTTATTCTTTTTCCTGTTGCCTTTGTCTTCATGAGATACTTAATGTTTCCTAAAGTCTTTTTTGCCATAATGGTATTTTCTACATTACCTGGAACTCACAAACATAATGTTCAAGAAAGTAATTTGGGTGCTGGCAGTTTTTCCAACATACACTCAGATGCAAACAAGGACACATACCATACATCTTAGCATTTGTTATATTAAGTGCATTCTATTGCATCTGACTTTTTTTTTTGACCTTGTTTTTTAAAAATAAGTGGACTTTTGGACTTATAACAGCAGATCTGGTGGTATGTAAAGAGATAATGGGGCCATCTCTTCCTTGGATAATGTATAAAGCTTAACTCTTTGGTACCTCCCCAAACTTGCTTACGATACAAGAGAAGCACAGTAGCTAGTGGTAAACTCAGATTCTCCTGCTTCCCACAGACTAAGTAATAGCTGAAATAACCACATTTTACTTCTTTTCTAGCAATTAGAAGAACAGATGTATCACAAGTTGGATTGATAAATGAATAAAGGCCATTAGGGTCCCAACTCTGGCCCTCTCTTCCACCTTAAACCCCAGATCTGCAGGAATATAATGTTTCATAACATAAGCAAGAAGAAGAAAAAAAAAAACAATAAGGCCAACAACGAAACAAAAATCCTTACTCTTAGGCAAACAAACAAAATTGTGAAAGTTGTGGGGGCCTACATATGCAGACAATCTCTCCACAATGACAGTCCCTGTTTTCCCTTTTGTAATGCACTGATAAGCTCATGACTGTGTCCAAATAACAACTAAGTCTCTGCTGGGACCTAATCTGAGGCTGAAGTATTCTAAAATGTATTTCTTCATGTTAAGATGACAAGTGATCGGAGTGTTGCTGGTGTTTTTGAAAAATTCAAAAAGATAAACTTAATCCATCCATGATGTACAGTGGGGAAGGAATGAGTCAAATATTAACCTTAGGACCTATTATCTGAGGAGGTGAAAAGGTTCTGAGTTTTGAGTGGAGAAAACTTTCTGAACCCCTAATTGTTACAGTGGCCCCTAGCATGCACTCCATTAATATTAGCTATTATTAAAACTGAAAACAGGATCTCCATATACCATTAAAAACAATAGCAACAGGGCTGGGGATGTGCTCGGTGGTAGAGCACTTGCCTAGCACATGTGAAGCCCTGGGTTTGAACCTGAGTACCACATAAAGATCAATAAATAAAATAAAGGTATTGTGTCCACGGACAACTAAAAACAAATAACAAACACACAAACAAACAAAAACCCAACAGCAACAAAATGAACTTTGGGAAGTATAGGGCTTCAGAATATAGGCAAACTGTGGTACAAAACTCAAAAGCTTTGACAGCATTGCTACATTTCAGTAGAGAGCAATCCAGGCCAAAGATCAGTTCCTTCTTTCAATTACATTGAATCACCACAAACCTACACACTTTCATTAGTTAATTCCTATGAACAATTCTCACATAATAGTCACTATCACACACTTGTCTTTTTTTTTTTTTTGCTACAAAAAAAATTGCTACAGCATTTATTGGAGATGAAGTTAAATATTTTCTCTACTAACTTTGTCTTTACATAAAATTTCCTATGAGCTATTGTTTTAGAAATAATTTAAAGAAAAATCTAGTTTTCATTCAAGAACTGTAAAATCCCCTCTTTTCTGGAAAAGGGAAATATTATGTTCTCTAATTATCCCTTTCACTGTCTTTACCAGAAGCTCAGTGCCAACTTAAAAATTTGTAAAAAGCAAGTATATTGACATTATTTTTTTCTTTTGCTTCTTTCTTATTAATTAATTTTGTATTTTAACATGTACATAGATTCTCTTACTGCATTTTATTTCTTTAATTGCCAGTTGCCTCAAGTCCTTTGTGAAAAATAGTAAAACCAAATTGAATCAATCAATAAATCAATTTTACCCTGCTCTGATTGTTTGAATTAAGAAAGAAATACACAAATGATACATTATGCATTTATCTAAATTTATTCAACTTGATGAGGGAAATTACTTAACCATAATGCAATGAACTAGATGTTAAGACTGGTAATATTGTAAGGGGCTTTGAAAGTCACTTAGTTGTGCCTTCAGTCTAAGTTTTTTCATTTTCATTGACATCATATTTTCTGAAGATTTTATAGAGCTTAGTATATAATTATTCCATTTTTATATCTTGTGACAAATAAGCATATTAAAACAGGCTTATTTGCATTAAGGTAGAAGTGCTTAATAATGATAATGTGCATCACAGCATATGAAGAAATTTTAATTAAGAGTATTTTGATTCTTTTTATTTTTCTCACAATTTATACACTTATAAATGTCCTAATAGTTCATTCGAACCCCTTGGTTCTGAATAATTTACATTCATCTAATTTTTGCCTTTGTTAACTTTTCTAAGACCATCTGCTCTGAAAAAAAACGTAAAGGCAATTATGACATTATTGTTTTAAATGAGCCTAAGTTCAAAATGTAGTTAGTTTCAAAAACTTAGAAGCTTGGTAAAGAGTGACTCTCATACACAGGTGGCCACAGGGCCTTGTATACTTTTAGCTGTAAAGGACAGCAGAAGCACATGGTGGTTTCTGTCAGTTATAGCCCACCTTCCCTGCAACCCAGGCAAGTTGCAGGCAACCTGGAGAGATTGTTTAGCTGCCCTGGAAAACCTGACTGAGGAACTGGCCACAACTGAATCATAAAAGTAGCTGCCAATGAAAATAAAACTGCTGGCTTTGGTTGGTTCTATGCAAGAATAGGCAGTCGTCACAGCTGGGCTTGCTGAACTGCCCTGGAGAAGAGACTCCTGTTGGTTGGTGTGGTAGAGCCCCATCTTCCATCATGCAAGACCTGATTCAGTGAGCCTCCTCAGTGCAATTGACTGTGGGAACATTTCATTTCAAGAAACCTTGAGTCACGTGTGTCAATGGTTGTGACATTCTCTTTCTCTGATAGGAAATACAGAAAGGCTTCATTTGCTTATTTTGGATAGACTTACGCTCTTCATTTAGACAGCTTCTGTGGCTGCTTAGAGAAGGAACGACAGATGTAAGAATGTGAAAATTCTCTGTGAAACTATCCTTGTGTCCTCCAATTTAAATTTATACCAGCCAAAAATAGGCTGAGGGACATCCCCAAATGAAAGACCATGGGCATTTTTTATGAGCATTTCCTCCAAGGATTGCACTTTAGGTGACAGATTGTGTTTGCTCTTTTCCTTATGTTTATGTTGTTGGTATCACTTTAGCTCATCACATGTTCAGTTAGCCAATTAGTGTAAAATTACTTTATGGTCATATGTGGAAGTGTTTGGATAGAGATAAAAATATACAGGATTTTTATTTTCAAAATAATGTCAATTGAAGTTCATTCAAAAATTAATATTCCAATTAAATTTGATCAACTGTCAGGTGAGTCAATATCATTTTCCAGAGCATGGGTTAACTTTCATAAATCCCCAGTCAGAATTAAGAGTGGATCATTGTGGTTTTAATCTCATGCCTTGAAAAAATTTTTCTTGGTTAATTTCATTAACCCATACATAACTCTGTGAAGGTTGTAGACTGTTGGACATGGGTCCTGAAACTCACTTCAGCCAACCTAAAGTATATAAATTTGAAGTCTTAATCCATCAAGGATTAATCTGAGGATACATTCTTTTTAGTACAATTTGGAGAAGTTGCAAGTTTTACCAACTTTGAGTTTTTGAATTATAAATATAAGGGCTGATATTGTGAATAAATCAAATCAGGATTATTTTGAGGAGGATGCTCCAATTTAGGCACCCAAATGCACAACCAAATTTAAGGATCTTTTAAATTGGATAAAATTTTAGATTTCTTTGGAAACTCCAGTTGTGGCATGATTTAATGCTTTTATTTATTTTAATGGTAGTGGATGAATCAATGCTACAATTGCTAAGTGATTTTATGTACCTTTATTATCAGTCTTGCAATGAAAAACTGTATGATAGAGTCAACATGGAAATAGGAGGGTAAAGGAAGGTGTGTGTTCAGAATGGTGTTTGGGTACAAATGTGACAGGGAAAGATGATGTCCAATGGAGTGGGCTATTGTGGGAGAGCCCCACTCTGCCTTCTGCTAGAGATCTGGGGTGCAGTTGGGTGAGAAAGGACACACTGATGAACCACCTTGTGGTGTCAGGAAGCTGTAAGGCCCTGTGAAGTCTTCTGTCATGGTCTTAGGATAGGCTCTTCAGAAATGAACTCAAACATAGAGATTTGCATGAAGAAGGGGATGTGCCTGGAACAGCACCTGTTGGGAGTGAGGAAAGCAGGATTGAGCAGAGGAGAAGGCAATGCATATGCAACAGAGACCTCAGCAGATTCCACAAGACTGCTGGAGTAGGACTTACCTCTCAGAGTTTCCCAAATCGAGGCAAGGGGAGGGCCTTTGCTCCCTCTGTCAATCTTTCTTACCAACTAGATATTGGAGGAGGAATGCCTTGAGAGGTGTGACCTTGGGCAAAGTAGGACATTTTCATCAGAGTGTGTTTCTCAGAGAGGGACTTGCTTGTGAATTGTCAGCCATCAGCATTCCTGGCAACTGAGTGCGAAGGTTGATTTTTGGTGAGGACTTGACAGGATCATTGGGTATCCAGATGTTTAACTGAACATTGTTTCTGAATGTGTTTGTGAGAGGGTTTCTGGAAGAGATCAGCATGTGAATTGGTGGACTGAGTAAAGCAGATGGCATGCCCCGGAGACATCACCCCATCCATCAAGAGCCTGAGCAGAAAAGAGAGTAGAGGAAGGGAGGATTTGATCTCTGCTGGGACATGGGTCTTCTCCTGTGCTCAGAATGGGACCCTTGGCCTTCTGGTTCTTAGGTTCTGGGTCTCAGACTGAGTGCCATCACCAACTTTCCAGGGTCTCCACTTCACAGAAGGAAGACTGCAGGATTTCTCAGCCTCTGTAATTCGGAGTTAGTTTTTTGGTAATAAAGCTGTTGAATTCAGAATATATAATTGCTATGTTATTGTAGCATTAATAATCAGAGCTAATGTTCATTGAGACTTATTTATGCATTTTACTGAGACATCTTTATACATTAAACAGTGTGTCTAATGCTTTATGAGACTGGTCACTTGAAGTGTGACTACCTTGTGAGGCAGTATAAAGAATAGATATGAACAGGGTTTGGAGTCAAAGTGCTCAGATAAAATTCCAGCATGGCCTCCTGCTTTCTAGCTGTGTAATCCAGGGTAAGATCCTTAATTTTGTGGCTGCTATCTTACAAGGCATATAGAATGTTAAGTGAGCTTAATTCTACGAAGCATACAATAGGATGCAATAGCACACACAAATTGTTATGTAATTTAACATTAAGAGATATTACTTATAATTATTGTTTTATTCATTGTAGAGATAAAGGAACTGAGACTTGGATAGGTCAGGTAAGTGCCAAGGCACATGGACCTAGGTTTTTGTCTGTGGCATTCAGTATTTTGTCCATATTGAACATATCATAACATGCTAAATGTATTTGATAAGTAGAGGTTCAGAAGGTAGGATAGGTATTTTCTCTAGGCCTTCTCGATGAGAGGGTCAAACCAAGTGAAGAGTAACTTCGTAAAATAATATGGGTTTTTCAAACATTGATTCAAGAGCCTAACTTTAAAGAGAACATAAACATTTATTTGTTTTATTCATTCATTATTCAATAAAAGTCTTTTGAAAAGGGCTTTGGTGTTCTAGTGTTGGATCCTGGGATAAAGTGGTTAATAGGATAATCATTGTTGCTATATCTGTGATCAAATTTAGAAAACATTAAATTTTATAAAAGAGAAATATAAGCTATGTATTTATAAGATGAAGAATGAGCTTCAGATTTAGTTAATACTTAAGTACCTACAAGTTATGGCTGAAACTTCTACTCTGGTGCTCATAACCTGCATGAATCATTGATAGTAACCCTGTTTTTCTGACCCTTCGTGGGACCCCATAGCATATGGAAGAAGCACATTATATGTTCTCAAAAGAATAATAAAAAATAAAAATTATTAATCAGGCAAGCCATTTCGCTCAATAGCTATGTGCCCTGGAGAGAGCATGAACAGGAGTTACTGCTTTACTTTTCAGTCAGTTGACTTCCATTTCCATTTATTTTATATAATATGAATGCTTTATTGAGTTGAATATGATTCTTATATTAAAGACACTTAATTTTCAAAACATGGCCTCTAAACATAAACTCATGATTTCATTTTTTGCTGCATTGAGGAAATAGCAATCTGTTCCAATCCTGGAGGAAAAATTTCTGGTATTGAACTTATTGGTCTCCAATGTACCATAGAGTACCATCATGTATAGTATTTGATCTGTGATTAAAGGGATATTTAGTCATGGTTTTGATAATATGCAATTTTTGCCTAATGTTCTGATTTTATTATTTGGTCTTTAGGTAACTAAGATATGGCTCCATATAGTATTGCCATTATGTACATGGACTCTGGAACCAGGTAAACTTGGACTTACATCAAACTTGTGTCATAACCAGCTGTGTGATATTGGAAAACTCAATGACTTCTCTATGCCTCATTGTCTCACTCTACAAAATGGGATTTATCTTATAGATTATTATGAAGATAAAATGAAAACATATGTAAAGCATTTACCTCAATGTTTTTTGATCAATGAGTGGTCTATTAAGGAAAACCCAATCAATAATTTGGCCATGGAACTGGACAGACACTTTACAGAAGAAGATATACAGGTGATTAACAAATATGTGAAAAAGTCTTCAACATCTCTAGTAATTAGAGAAATGCTAACTAAAACAACTTCAAAATTTCATCTTACTCCAATTAGAATGACTATTATCAAGAACACAAGCAATACTGGGTGTTGGTGTGAATGTGGGGAAAAAGGTACACTCATACATTGCTGATGGAGTTGCAAATTGGTGCAGCCACTCTGGAATATGGAGATTCCTCAGAAAACTTGGAATGAACCCACTTTTTGACCCAGTTATTCCACTCCTTGGTTTATACCCCAAGGACTTAAAATTAGTGTACTACAGTAACAGAGTCACATCAATGTTTATAGCAGCTCAATTCACAATAGCTAGATTGTGGAACCAACCTAGATGCCCTTCAATAGATGAATGGATAAAGAAACTATGGTACATATACACAATGGAATATTATTCATCCATAAAGAAGAATAAAATTATGGCATTTGCAGATAAATGGAGGGAATTGGCAAATATCATTCTAAGTGAAATAAACCAATCCCAAAAAACCAAAGACCAAATGTTTTCCCTGATAAGTGGATGATGATACATAATGGGGATAGAAGGGGTAAGAGAAGAATGGAAGAACTTTAGATTATGTAGAGGGAAATGAGAGGGAGGAGGGAGTAGGGGTATGAAAGATGGTGGAATGAGACAGACATCATTACCCTATGTACAAGTATGATTCCATGAAGTGTGTGAATCTACATCATGTACAACTATAGAATTGAAAAGTTGTACCCAATTTGTATACAATGAATTGAAATGCAGTCTGTAAAAATTGAGAAAAAAAATAAAGAAAAATCCTTGTGAAACAGAATAGTAGAGAGTCAGAGTTGGCCTCAGACCTAAAAATTTATTTTTGTTGACATGTGTATTAGGAGCCAGAAGGAAGTAGTATATTAAGCAGTGATTAAGTTTAGTTTTAGTTAGTGCTGGGTTAAAAACCCTATTTATCACCAAGTTTGCTTCAAAACTTTGGACAAATTCATTTAACTCCTTTAAGATGTTCACCTGTAAAATGGCTCAACCAATAAGTCTTGCTCCACGGGGTTGGAGTTGATGACTGAATGAAAGAATCTGTGTCATCCACTTAGCTATGTTTCTGGAACTCAGTGTGCTTCCCAAGGTGTCGGCTTTTATGATGGGGATCAGAGTTCATACACTTGAGTGTTTTAATCCTCTCCACAGTTATTCATTTCATAAATATAAGAAAGGAAGTTCAGCAGTTTGTCTCACTGGTCAATGGTGATGCTCATCTCAATTACAGATCTTTTGACTCTAAATTTCCAGTAACCTGCTTCCTTTCCGTCTCTCCCTCCTCCTCTGACAAGACATAGTTAAGACTCATGCTGACAATATAATTTTATAATTGCACAGATATGATACTTAAAATTAATCCTACAGCTAAAATTAAACTCATGGAAAACCCCCTGCAAGTTTGCAATAACACAAAGATATGTCAAACTGTGAAAAGTCACAATACCAGAGCAAAATTCTAGATATAATTCAGAGCATATGTGAGATTAAATGCTAAGACAGAATTTTAAAAATAAAATGAAAGATATCTTTCTGCAAATGCGAAGTACAGAATAGAAGTGGCAGGAGAAGGACATAAAAGTGATTTATACCCAAGTGGATATAATATTCAGTGATATTGTAAAATACATTTATTTATACTGTTTCTCTTTCCTTTCATTGAACTAATTTCCCTGTTGAGGTATCATTATTCCTCTCAAAGCCCATTCTTTCAATTGTCTTCTCAGGAGAAAAGCAATCATGATCAAAAAAGTACAAAAGATGTACTTTTTCATGGTAAAAAGTAACAGGACTCTGAAGAATAAATGCAAATGCTCCATAAACATATGAAAAGATGCTGAACTTTAAAAATAATCATGAAAATGCAAATAAAGCAATGTTTTTTTAAAGTAACAAATTGGCAAAATTTTGAAAGATTGATAATTGTAAAGTGTTAAATGACAGAGAAGTTCTATTTATGCTCTGCTCTTGGATGTATAAATTGGTATTGCTTTTTGGATGGCAATTTGGCAGCATATAATAAAAACTTATATTTGTGTAATCTTAAAGGCAACAATTCCACCTCTAAGAATCTTAGAGAAATATTCAGATGTGGACACAGGAAATAGAAGGATGTACATCCTTCAATACGTCCTTCAATTCATCCTTCAATACAATAATCAATAAAATACATCCTTCAATACATCCTTCAATACATCCTTCAATACAATAATCAATACAATAATCAAAGAATATTATAGGAGCAGAATCTATCAGTAATCAGTGCTTGCCTTGGTAGAATACCCTGTCTGCAGGTCTCCGTTTCAATTCTGGAGGTGCTGGAATCTGTCCAGGTGCTTCTGGAGACTTTGTATTTTGGAAGCAGAGGAGAGGGGTCAGCATCATCATGCTGGGCTTGGTGTAAAAGGAGTATGAAGAACTCTGGCTATAATAGGAGCCAACCTGTGACCTTTGTAGACCCTATGCTTTTATCTCATTCACTGGGGAGTAAGAATTTTGAAATCCCATACCCCTTAACTATCCTAAAGAGATTAAGAGGAGCTTTGTTGTCATATACTCCTGAGCCAAAGCCCGAATGGGTAAGTAGTGCCATCTCCAAAGACTAGAGATAGTGGTGGCTGCAGGAGTCCAAAAGGGAAATACAGGAGGGAACTTAGGAAGAACCTAGCAGCAATCACTTGGTCCTGTTTAGACATTCTTCTTCCAGAAGTTCTGGTCTTAGTTTAGGAAATGGTTTTCAGATATGGCTATTTTAAGAAGAAGTAATGTCCTCTGTTTTGGGCTATTTAACTAGAAACAGGATGACTGCTTCTCAGGATGTCATAGAGAAATGCAGAAATCAGATAAAATGAGAACCCTAGGTGATACCACAAGGAACCTGGGAATCTTTGGATTTAGAAGGATCGAGTTCTCTGTGTTAGCTAAACCTGGTATGAAGGCATAAACTATAGTTTTTCATATTTTGAAATACTGGAAAATGCAACACGATAGATAACCATTACTTTGGATAGTGACCCCTATGCTAATCCTTTGACTGTACAATTGCCCTTAAAGCTCCTAAGCTTTCAAGTTCATTGGAGGTCAAGAGTTAATTCATGTCTACATAAATTGTGAAAATCTTATTCTTGTAAAAGAATTTTAAAAAAGTAAACACACATGCCAATAGCCAATAAAGACATTCTTTATACTATTCATACCAGTATTTTGAGAAAAACTATGCATAAAATATCTTCACATTTGTTTGTATGTTCTTTAAAATAGCCAAGTGCTTAAAGCCAGGCCATGTGCAGCATTGTTTTTCCAGCTGTAGTCATTGAACTTTGCTTTCTTTCTCATTTAAGTTTATAAGATTTGGCCCAACACCCAAGTCTTTGGGCGCACATGTTAACATGATTTGGATGCAGTTGAGTGCTTAGAAAACACAGTGATTTGTGCTGTTAAAACAGATTTTTAAAAGTAATAACAATGCTTGAACTTAAGCTCCATTCTGGCAAAAGCCTGATTAGAAAGAAAACATTTGCAGTTGAAAATCAACTTATTATTTGTGCTCTAAGGATAATGAAAAGAAGCACTCAGCATAACCAACCATCTTCCAAACTAAATGCAGTGCAGGGAGAGCGTAACCACAGTTCTGCAATGTATCATGTTCCTGGAAATTTGAAAACAGTGAACATTCATTGTTCTTAAAAAATGTAACTTGTTTGGTCATCCCCTCTTGGTCCTTATTGTTTCTATCATCCATTTTCAGGATCATTTTCTAAGGCAATCATGGGACTAAAACTGATTTTGTAGTCCCTACCAGAAGACATCTCATTTTAGCCCCAATTCAATTATAATGTGAGTCAAATTTGCTCTTTGTACACAGTTTATATTGCGGCTTTCATAATACAATGTGAAAAGCTTCTAAATGCCCACTGTGGTTCTTGTCTGTGATGTCATAGTTGCAGTCCAGAGACAATGATAATAATAACAGAGATAGCTTGTGCTTATGGAGGCTCAGTGTATGCCTATTGCTCCCATTTATAGAAAAATATTTGTATGTGCACACGATGTCAGAAGAATGCTGTTGAAGATATATGTGCTTGAGTATTTGAGTTATTAATCTGAAAAACTCCCTGTACTCATTCCTGTTGCCATGATTTTAGTTGATGGTTTGACCTTTACTTTATTACATTTATGGCCTTTCTATTCTGCCTTTCCAAGATGGTCACCCAGTGGATTGCTTCTTTGATTTGAGCATCTGAAGGTTGAAGTTTCTAACTTGAGAAAGGTTTTCTCCCTGAGATTTCCTTTTGTCTATTCCAGACGGGAGTATACATGTTCCTGACTTGGTCTTAGAAGATTTAACTATTAAACATGTGCTTATTATGTGGCAGGTGTTGGGTGTCAGGACTTTATTTTCTACCAGCAAGGATGATCATTAACAATTACACATGACAACTGCCTCCCACAAATAGGTGCTCTGAACTAAGGAGGATATACAAAGCTAGCATATGCTCATCACTGGGTACTGGTATGACTTTTTGCTTGCTTTGGCAATGCTGGGAATTGAAATCAGGACCTCTTGCATGCTATGGTATAAAGTTTTAGTTGTCAGTCTTTCTGGTTGGATAGTCAGCTCCTTGAGTTAATTCTTTATTTTCAACTATTATATATCAAATTCCTAGCATAGTGCCTGGAACAGTAATATTTGCCAAGTTAATGGTGAAATAGAGAAAGAAAGAGGTAAAAACATATAGGAAGTAATAAAGGAACAAGAGAGATGATGCTAGAAAAAAAGATCGGAAGTCACAAATAAAGAAGAATTCTTCTTCCTTAATATATTATGTCAATATGGTAGATTTTTGTTGTTTTACCTTAAATTTAATAGTAATGATGATGGTGATGATTTAGTTATTATAGTAATTCATAAACTATAATATATGATTTTTAACTCTTCCAGGCGATTTCTCAACCCATGCTTCACTTTATAATCACAATGCATTAGTCAACTTTTTGTTACTATAACAAAATGCCTGAGGACGTATACTTTATAAAAAAAGAAGTTTACTTACCTCACAGTTTTAGAGGTTGAAAGTCTAAAAAGCATGGCATTGGCTCTGGAAAGGGTTTCTCTGTATCACATCATTGCAGATGACATCACGGTGGGGGAACATGTGAGGGTAGATCACATGGCAAGACAGGAAGCTAGTGAGTGATTCAGGGGCCAGTCTCAGGCTTTTTTAAAAAAGAATTTATTTATTTTTATTTGTTCTTTGTAGTTATACATGACTGTTGAATGTATTTTGACATATCATACATACATGGAGTATAACTTCCCATTCTTGTGGTTGTACATAATGTGGAGTTATACTGGTTGTGTATTCATATCTGAACATAGGAAAGTTATGTCCAGTTCATTCTAATGTCTTTCCCATTCCCATCTCACTTCCTTCCACCCACCGTCCAATCCAGTGAACTTCTACTCCTCCTTCCCCAACCCTGCCTATTGTGAGTCAGCATACAAACATCAGAGAGAACACTGTGCCTTTGTTTTTTTGGTATTGGCTTATTGCACTTAGCATGATAATCTCCAGTTCCATCCATATTTTATGGCAAATATCATAATTCAATTCTTTTTTATGGCTGAGTAATATTCCATTGTGTATATGTACCACATTTTCTTTATCCATTCATTTGTTGAATGGCACCTAGGCTGGTTCCATAGCTTAGCTATTGTGATTTTTCAGGCTCAGGCTTTTATAATGACACATCTGATGAAATCTAACTCAGGAGTCTTTCAAGAACTACTTTAATCCTCTCTGTAATAGTGCCTCCAATGACCTAAAGACTTTCCATAAGGCCCTGCCTCCTCTTACAAGCCTGACCACATTTAACTACAAGAACCCTGGGTACCAAGCTTCTGACACATGAACCCTTGGGGAACACCCTTAATCCATATCTAAACCATAGCATATAATATACTTTAGAATGATACACCACCTCTTTACTTTACCTCTCCCCATTATTAATGTCTACTCGTTCTTCTGACTTGGGGTTAATGGTCATTTCCTTTGAATGTCTTCCTTGATTAATAATTCTGTTTGGGTAATACACCACCCCTTTACTTTATTTCAATATCATTTGAAAGAGATTAAGTTGGTATGATCCTCATTTAGCAAATGAGAACATTGAGGTAAAATGTGATTTGACAAAAAAATATAACTCTTTCCAAACGGGTATATTATTGAAGCAATTTTTGATGAATAGGAAATTTCTCAGCAGAAATGTGTTTTGATATCAGGCCCTATCAGGTTCTTGGAAAATAGTTGATTAGTATTAAGGGATGACAATGATCCAAGACAAACCAATCAATAAACAGGTCCAATACAAAAGACAATCTGAGCCTCTTAGATTCTATCTCTGGAGAGAAAAATGGCAGAATCATATAGAGCCAAAGTCATGAGGGGCAGAAGCCATGAGTAATAGACACTTCAGTTTCTTCTGTTCCTGAGGCCAGGATGTGCAGGCTTTCATTAGCTACTCATATTGCCTGCAGGAACCCAATTCTTTTAACCTCCGAGATTAGCAGAGGAGTGCTCAACCGTGGTGCAGAGATTTGATGACAGCTCAGGGTCATTGCCAGAGAGGGGCTAACCTGAGACCCAGCAGAACTGAGCACATGAACAGGAGTTCTCATTATAAGAACCTGGCAAAGGAAAAAGTGACAGGTGATGCATTATTTAGACTAGGATGTAGGTGGGACTGAGATCACGAGCATGAGAGTCATGTGAGCCCAGCAGTGACGCCTCCCAGGAGGCAAAGGGCCAGTGCTTCTCTGCTCTGGGGCCTTCTCTTTCTTCTGGACCAAACCCAACAGTGGCTTCTGAACCTAGGGCCAGATCGAGACAGTTGCTGAGCTGTATATGGAAACAGCTGCATTTTCCTGGTCTTATCTCATCTTTTCCATCCTTATTCACTCCACTTTTCTAGTCACATTGAACTTTTTCCATTTCTTGAGTATTGCCCTAATTTTTCTCCTGAAGACCTTACTCTCCCCTATTATCAATGTCTATTCATTCTCTGTGTTTTCAGTTAAATGTCCTTTCCTTGGAATATTTTCCTTGAATAATAATTCTAATATGCACCACCACTTTATTATATCTTTAAAACGTTTTGTAGTTTTTCCTCAGGACCTTTATAATCACATATCTACTTATTTTTATTTGTTAAATTTATGTTTTCTCCACTGGAACTTATATTCAGGGCTTAAGTTTTGTCTTAGTATTTTTCTATATCCCTAACACCTAGACTTGCTGGCAAAGAATTAGCTTTAAATAACATTTGATGAATGCATAAATACACACATGGAAATGAAGAGATGTAGAAAGAGTGATAGTTGGTAGATCTTTATTGAACCAAGTGCTTGTTTTCCTTTAGTACATTAAGGCTTTCTAGTGGTAATTTTCTTCTTACTGCCCAACTGTATTCCAGTTTTAGTGATTTTAGTTTCTCTGAATGGCTTTTTTAAAAAAGCTTATCATGAAGGAAATTTCTTTTCTTGGATGAATTTTCTTGGTGTTCCATGACTTACACATAGAGTGATACTGTTAATGACGTTCTTAAATTGCCACCTTTTAAATACTTAAAAGCTTTCCAAAAGAAGGCTTCGGAACACACAATGTCACTTGTAAATGATGTCACTCTTTCTTGAAAACTTTTGCATTTGTTGGTTTCAATTGGAAATCTGAATATCTTTAGTAAGAGTGACTCAGAAGGTTTTATTCTTTAGGAATGAGAATCTGATCCTGATAGCTTAGATTATGCTGGCCCTGTAGAATCCAGCATGTCAAGAACAATTTTGTCCATTTTTCATATCAGATTCTATACCAAATTCACAGTTGGATCTAGCAGAAGGGAAGGCAGAAATGTCAAAGAAACAGATGTTGGCATTGCAAAAGCAGATGCTCCATGCTTAATTTTACATGCCAAAAAATTCTATTATTAAAATTCAACATCTGTCTTTTTAGAAGGATTGCACACTTTCAACCAGGTTGAAAGTAAGTCCTGGTATTCAATTACAGGAAGCTTTTTAACTCTGAATGCTACCCATTTGAAAATCAACTCAATAAACCAGCTGCAAACCTCTTCCAATACTGCAAGCCATTCACAGTGATGTATGCAAGAAGATTCAGACATGAAAAGTTCTTTATATGCATTGCATCTAATTTTTATCTCCTGAGCACTCTTTTCTCCCTTGAAGAGTCTGGCAATGACAGGGATGTTGGTATAAGACTACCATTTAGAAGGAAGCATGAAGAAGCAGCTTTGGTTTCTGAGGAACTGAAGTTTGAGCTCAGGAGTGCTCCTGGGGAGACTTTTGATCAGTAATGAAGGGAAACCTATCTAAGCCTGTGCTTTGAAATCCTGCATCCTTGATAAGGTCAAAGATACAGAACTAGCTGCCCTAGGAACCTAATTAAAGCCCTGACTCTCTGAGAGAAATTAAGCCTTGGCAGGAATGCAGGCACCAGCTGCTGTCAGAAAGCCACTTCTTCAAGGACAGCCACACCTTGACAGCACTTTTAAAGTGTTTTCCTCATCTGTTTGCAAACTTTTCAAAATCCATCCTTTCATCTCTGATTTGACAGCTGGCCCTGAACAATGTGGTGAGTCTATGCTCCCCTCCCTATGTAGGCATCTGTGTTCATGCAAAGGCTTTCCCTATCTGTGGCAACTCAAAGTTACAGTGACTCAACCATGAGGGGGCAACCACCCATTCATTAGGAGGCAGGTGAAGGAAAAGCATCATGTGAACCAAGGAACCTGAGTACCCCAATACATTTCCAAATTAGACTTTAGAGTTTCAGTGCACCTTTTCACTTTGTTTTCAAGGAAGAGAACTGGGGAATCCCTTTAACCCCACAGACACTTGATGGCAGGAAGTCACTAAGGCTGTGAACATGTGTTGATTTGTTTTCAGACATTCTGCAGACCTGGAGAGAAGGGTGCATTGCCCCATGGTTTTCCATAATGCTTCCCAACATGGGTTCACGAGTCCACTGCAGTTCACATCAGGAAACTTCAGGAGGAAACTGCTTTTAATCTGTAGTTTTGGCATCTAAGTGCTGATGTCTGCAAGAAGGATTAGGATTGGACAATGACCAGAGGAGGAGAAAATCCACAAGGGGATATTTTTCAGACAAAAGAGAGAAATCAAAAACTCGTTAAGAAAGCTAGAGAATAAAAGAAAAATTTCTATTATAAGAAACTGTCAAAATATACTTCACTTCTTGCTGAACCCTGAATTTAAAAGTTGGGAAGCACAAATTTTATAGGTATATCAAGATTCTGATGTACTGGAAAGAAATCAATGTGGTAATGTCTACAGTGAACAGTTTCTTATTCAGGATTAGAGGGAAGCTTTAATATGATAACATCTGAAGATGTTTAGGACACTGTTTTACACACTGAGATGAGCATTAAAAGCAAAAAACAACAAAAGCAGTTATAACATAGGTATTTCTTTTTGCACTTCATGTTGCAATTTTTAAAAAATATTTTTAGTTGGCAATGGACTTTTATTTTATTTATTTATATGCAGTGCTGAGAATCAAACCCAGTGCCTCACACATGCTAGGCAAACACTCTGCCACTGAGCCACAACCCCAACCCTTGATATTGCAGTGTTTTCCTTTCCAACTTGTATATTCTGAGCTCTAGGATACCTTTGTTCTATCATGTTGGTTTTCTATAGAAAAGGTTATGGCCTCTTGAAAAGGTCATCTTATTCTTTCATCCAACTTTACCTTGAGGAGCTGGTTTTAATTGAGGTTGAGTGACTATACCAGGGTGTTCCTTAGTATGTAAGGAGAAATAGAACAAACACAAGTCTATATTAGCCTCTGATCTCCCCAAAGGACTGTGGTGCTGCCCATTTTCTCAGAATGCCTCTGATGCCCCCTGCTCTGAAGGAGGGGGCACTCCAATCTTCCTGGATAAATGATAACACTTCACATAGGGGTTAATATTTTGGCTGAGATCTAAAAGATGAGCAGAAGTTTGCTGAGGGTTTAAACAGATGTGAGAGCAAACATACTGTACCCAGGAACCTACAAATTCTGCTCCTATCTTTGTTCTCCATGATTCACTCTTTACCAATACTCACTCTTTAGCCAAATACTCCTAATGAAACATAAAAATCTGGCTGTGTCACCCCTAAGCTTGGTATGCACATGCTTTTTCTCTCTTTTTCTTGAAGTCCTGGGATTGAATCCAGGGCCTTGCACATGCTAGGCAAGCGCTCTACCACTGAACAGCATCCTCAGACCTTGGCATGCTCTTGTGATTTCACAATGCCCCTTCCCTGTCCTATTCTACTCTCACCTGCCACTATAGACACAGTGGCCTTTCTGTTCCTTGAACCTGCTGACTTCCTTCCTCCGTAGAGTCTTCTTACCTGTTTCCCTCTCCTAGATAGTTCTTCCTTCAAAATTTTCAAAGGTTGACTTCTTATCATTCAGGTCTTTCCTGACCACCTTCCCAATCATGTTATTTCCATAGTATTTTTCTGATTTATTTTATTTGTGATATTTATCCCTCCCTGAATTTATTGTTTTTGCTACTTATTCTCTCATTGAAGAAATTTTAAGCTCCATGAAATTAGGGACATCATCCAACTTTAGGAAATTTCTTGCTGTTGAAACAGAACCACCCCATGTGGTCAGTGCTGCACACATGCTTGCTGATAACAAAGGGATGAGTATTTCCATAAAGAGGAAAAACAATGGAAGTGTCAGAAAATGTTTTGAGAGATTGAGAGATGAGATAATAAGGGATGTGTACTGTACTAGGAACTTTATATTTTGTTCGGAACAAGTGTGGAAAGTATTAAGTAGTTTTGAGAAGGAAGGTTACCTTCATAATTGTGATTTAGAAGATGTTATTTAGCTTTGTGTGGATGGGTGGATTAGGGAACAAGGGTGGAAGTAAGAAGATGAGTTAGATGTGCGTTCAATAGCCTTTGGAGCAGGGGTGCTGGCTTGGTGGTCAGTTATACGACTTGTGAAGTCATATTGCATGAGTTTGAATGATGGCCTCAGAATTTTTCATCTGTGAAATCTTGGCAAATTGCTGAAGCTTTCCTAGAAGGTTATGAAAATCTGACTCTTGTATCCTTGACTTCAGGGAGTGGAACAGCCTGCTGCTGCACTCTGCAATCCTTTACTACATTCCTCGGAGACCACGTTTCCAGGGCTGCTGCTGCCCCATGCCTGCATGCTTGGGAGACCAAGGCAGGCTCTTCCCTGAGATATGGGATCCTCTGAACAGTGAATTTACATTGAGGACTCCCCAACTTCTTCTTAAAACTTTCTTAGGGCTGCACTGCAGGCTAAGAACTTCCTTTCTTCCCTTTCTCTCCTTCCCAGAAGTTAGACCTGCATCTTGGTCTACTGCCTCTCCCAGTCCACTCTCTAATTCCCGTCCTATTTTCCTTTCATGGGTGTTTTCCCATTAAATCTCTTACTGACACTGAGTTGATATCTACTTTTGGAGACTTAAATTGACACATTCTTTTAGTCTTAATTTCCCCATTTATGAAATGGGAACAGTTAATAACCATATCATAAGTTGCCATGAGGATTCAATGAGATAATATTTGCAATGATTGGTGTGTTTTATTGACCTAGTGCTCAGTAACCACTGCTGTGTTTATTTTTGTAATTAAACCATTCTCTCACCCTGCACAAAAATCAACTCAAAGGGGATCAAAGACTTGGGCACTAGAACAGAGACCCTGGGCCTAATAGAAGAAACAGTAGCCCTAATCTTCATCATGTCACCTAGGACCTGACTTCCTTAACAAGACTCCTAAAGCACAAGAATTAAAATTAAGAATCAATAAATGGGATGAATTCAAATTATAAAACTTCTTTGCAAAGGAAATAATCAATAACGTGAAGAGACAGCCGCCAGAAAGGGAGAGAATTTTTACCACACACACCTCAGATAGAGCACTAATCTCCAGGATATATAAGGACCTCATAAAACTTTACACCAAAAAAGACAAATAACCCAATCAACAAATGGGCTAAGGAATGGAACAGACACTTCACGGAAGAAGAACTACAATCAATCAACAAACATATGTAAAAATGTTCATTATCTCTTGCAATCAGAGAAATGCAAATCAAAAGTACTCTAAGATTCCATCTCACTCCAGTCAGAAAGCAATTATCAAGAATACAAGTAACAATAAGTGTTGGTGAGGATGTGGGGACAAAGGTACACTCATACATTGCTGGTGCGAATGCAGATTGGTGCAACCACTATGGAAAGCAGTGTGGAGATTCCTCAGAAAAATGGAAGCACCATTTGACCCATCTATTCCACTTCTCAGTTTATACCCAAAGTACTTGAAATCAGCATATTATAGTGCTGCAGCCACATCGATGCTTATAGCAGCTCAATCACAATAGCTAAACTATGGAACCAACCTAGGTGCCCTTCAACAGATGAATGAATAAAGAAAATGTGGTATATAACACAACAGAATATTACTGAGCCTTAAAGAAGAATGAAATGATGGCCATTGCAGGTAGATGCATGGAACTAGAGAATATAATGTAGGGTTAAATAAGTCAGTCCCACAACACCAAAGTCCAGGTGTTTTCTCTGATCTGTGGATGCTGATCCATAGTTGGAGGTGGGTAGGGAAGAACAAAGGAAGTTTGGATTGTGCAGAGGGAGTGAGGGGAAGGATGGGGTGATGGGGATAGGAAGGATGGCAGAATGAGACAGACATTATTACCCTATATAAATGTATGATTACACTACTGGTGTGACTCAGCACCATGTATACAGCCAGAGGAATGAGAAGTTTTTCTCCATTTGTGTACAATTTATCAAAATGCATTCTAATGCCATGTATAACCAATTAGAACAAATAAAAACAATTTAAAATTTTTTGAAATGCAAAAAGGGATTAGATGGAATGTTGTAATTGCCTGCATGTTTACAGTGAAGCAGAGGAAGAGTGTTCTCCCAGATTTTTTATCACTCATTCTTAAGTAATTGAGGCAAAAGTGCTACCATCCTTAGCAAAAGAAATGTAGGAAAAGAAATACGTTTGCAGCAAAAGGGAAGGGAAATGAATTTGTTTGGACCTGTTACTTTTTTTTTTTTTTGGACCTGTTATTCTTGAGGCTCCTCTCGCACATCTTGAGTAAAAGCCAAGTAGGCTACTTGATCCATGGATGCAGATTTCAGGGGAATTTTTATGTAAGTGTCATCAAGTATGAATTACAGTATAAGCCATGGGAATGGGTGAGAATGCAAAGAAAGAACCTGTGGACAGAGGAGAGCACTGCAGGGGACAGTGATTTTTAAAGTGTATAAAACTGAGGAGGTGTCATCAAGGAGAGAGGACAGAAAGCTGGTATCAGAAAATATTTTGAAAATATCTAATTAAGTTCAAAACCATGAATGTTGATCAATGCAGTAGGAAAACTCAGAAAATGACCTTGAACTTTACAATTTTTTTTATGTGACAATATAGAGGAATTAGAAAATTTTGGGAACCTGGGGAAAAGAATTTAAATTAACATTTTATATGAAAAATGTAATTATATGAGTAAATAGATGAAGTAAGTATAAAATCCAAACTAAAATTATCTAGATTGTTATCCACCCAGTTTTGATTGGAAATAATAAATTTGCTAAATTTTGAAGCATGAATACTTTTCTACATGTTATTTGGAAAATATTTTCAAATTCAACTACATAAACATTTCAAACCCATGTAAAATTCACATAATCCAAGAAAAGTGAAAATCAACTAATTTTTCAACATATGAACATTTGTGTGAAATGAGGGACGAAGGAATTACATCAATTTATACTATAGAATGTTAAAACTTCAATAGGTAAATTGGCAAAAGACATAGAAATAACTCATAAAAAAGAGTACAGTTATAAGCTAACATATGGAAGATTTTCACCTCATTAGCTATGAGACATATGGAGGAGTGTTCAACCTCTTATCCAAGGATAAAACCTAAAATATATGGTGGTATAATTGTATATGTAAAAAATAAACAAAATAAGAATAACCAATTTTTCTATATTCCTTTGAATATTTCATTTCTCATGTTTTATTGATCATTAAATTAATGTATTATTTTTGCAAATATGCATTAAATGTTTGTTTGCTAGATACTACTCTAGGCACTAAGAATAAAGCATAAACAAGTCAGATGAGGCCTTCTGTGATAACATTCACTACAGTGATTGCTCCTTTTTCTCTCATTGGTATTGCCTTAAGAGTTTAGTCTTTCAGTTAATTAGTAGAGCTGCTATGGAAATCAGTAGGGAAGTTCCTTCAAAAGCTATCAATAGAAATACATGCAACCCAGCTGTACCAAGCCTTGGTATTTATACAAAAAAATTAAAGTCAGCACAGTTCAGGATACATGAATACCTATGTTTACCACAGCACAATTCCAAATAGCTAAGTTATGGAATCAGCCTCGGTGTCCATAAACTGATGAATGGACCAAGAAAATGTGGTTTATATACACAACAGAGTTTTTATTTGGTCATAAAGAAAATGACATTATATCATTTGCAGGAAAATGAATAGATTTGAAGACAATGATTTTGGGTTAAGTAAGCTAGACTCAGAAACATATATTTTCCCTCATATTTGAAAGTAAAGGAAGAGGGGACAGGTGAAAAAGGGGATACCATGAAAGTAGAAGGGTCTAGCGAGTATTGTAGACAGAGGAGATGGACAGGAGGGGAGGGGCAGTATTGGGGAGTGAAAATGATCAATTGTGTTTTTGTATATGGATGAACATGTCACAATGAAACCCACCTTCTGTACAATTGAGATGCACCAAAGAAGAAGTGTAATCATTCTTTATTTCTTGCTTATGGTACTGATATTAATATTTCGAATCCTTTGACTTCATCTTACTCCAATCAGTTCTTTGTCTTGTTACTTTACCTTGTAGTGTGATTTTTTTAAAGAGCAAGCTTTTGTAAACTTCATCATATGTATCGGAGAATATAAAATATGAAGCCTAGAATTGTGATTTTAATTTGCATTTTATTATGATTAATAAAGTAGAACATCTTGTATGATTATGAGTCATTTATACTTTCTTTTCTATGAAATCTGGTTCCAATTTTTCCCCGCTTTCTTCCACTAATTTAATTGTCTTTTCCATATCGATGTTGGGGTATGTTCTATGAATAATTATTATTTAATATTTGTGTGTTTGTCTACATAAACACATTTTCTACCTTATTAACAGAAGTTCTTAACTTGAATTTTAATGTGGTCACATTTATCAATGTTTTCTTTATGATTTATAGTTTTTTACTCTTTATGAAATATTTTCCTATCATATATTCATAAAGATATTCTCTATATGGGTTCCTAAATATTTTATGAACTTTCACATTTTTAATCCTTTAGGAGTTGACTTTGATATATAGCATGCAGTGAAGATTTAATTTCACTTTTTTGTGTGGATAAGCAATTGTTCTAGCATCATTTATTGAACAGTCTATCATTTTCCTACAGCTCTGCAAAACAATCTCTGTGATAAACCAGTTTCCACGTATGTGTGTACGTATTTTGGGAGTTCTTTATTTCATTTGTCTGTTTCTCCACACTTGATAGAATAACACATTGCTTTATTACAAATGTATAAACATATATACATACATATTCAAATGGTAGGAAAATCCTCCAACCCTGTTTCTTTTATAGGACTGCCCTACATTATTGTGGCTCATTGCTCTCTCATATGAATTTTAGAATCAGCTCGCCAAGTTCCATGAGAAAAAAGTCCCATGGGGATTCTGATTGGAAGTGCACTGAATCTTTAGATCAACTTGAGGGAATTGACATCTTTATGATTTTGAGTGCTTTTATTCAAGAGGTTTATTACTCCATTTGTTTGGGTCTTCTTTGATATCTTTTAACAAAGTTTTATAGTTCTATCTATAAAGTTTCTGCACATATTTTGTGAGATTTATTCCTAGTACTTCATTTTTTTGTTGCTAGAATATATGGTTATATGTTTAAAGTTATATTTCCAAACTGTTGCTGGTGTTCAGAAATGCAATTGATTTTTGTGTATTGATTTTACATTCAGCAACATTATTAGAATTCATTAGTTTATTTCCAAAAATTTGTCAATTCCTTTAGGTTTTGTTCAGAGTCAATGATAGCATTTGCAAATTCTGACAATTTGAATTATTCATTTCTCATCCTTATCATTTTACTTTCTCTTAAACCCTGTACTTCAGACTTTCTAATTCCGTGCTGCATAGAATTGGAGTAGATTTGATTTCTGATTGTATAGTAAAGGAAATGCTTTCAACATTTTGCCATTATGTATGATGTTTGTGGCAGGTTTTTAAAAATTTTTTGTGGCAGGTTTTTGATAACTGAGGGATAAAGTTAAGTAAGATTACTTCTAGCCTTGTCTTCTGTATTTTGAAAGGATAACAGATTTTTTGAAAATAATTTTCCCATATACTGAGATGACCATATGATTTTTCTGCTTTAATCAATTATATTATAATATATTATATTATATTTCAAATAGTAAACTAATTTATAATCCTGAGGTGAACTAGTTTGCTTGTAATTAGTTATCTTTTTAAACATTATTTGATTTAGTTTACTAAATTAAAAAATCTGTGCATTTATATTCATTATAAAATTCTTATTTTACTTTTTGGTTATTCCTTAGTTGAATTTCTGCATCAAGGTTATACTAGCCTCTTAGTGTATGCTGGGGAATTCCCCCTTTCTTTCTGATCTCTGGGATCTTCATGTAAGATTGGAATACCTGTCTGAATGTTTGGTAGAAGTCACTTGAATTTCTGTTTGAACTTTTTGTTTTTTTTTACATAAAGATTTTAGCTTGTTCAATATCTTTACTGGTTATAGGACTATTAGGATGTTCTATTTCATCTTGAATCAGTTTTGGTAAGCTATGCTTTTTAGGAATTATGTGTCTTACCTATGTTTATAAAAGAATATTTTATTCTCTAGTCTTTGATAAACTGTGGGTGGGTATATCTCACTTTTCATTCCTATTGCTTTCATTTTGTTTTCTCTCACAGTTCTGAATTTTTCTGATTAATCTTGCTTTTCTGTTCTATCAATCTTTTCTAAAAATCAACATTTTTCTTTCATGATCTCTTTATTCCATGTTTGGTTGCTGGTTCATTATTTTCTGCTCTGTCTTTTGTTACTTTCTGTCTGCTTTCTTTGGCTTTATTCTGATGCTATTTTTCTAATGTCTTACTTTGTATTCTTAGATCATTAACTTTGAAATGTTTTTCCTAATTAAAGTGATTAAGGCTCTATTTCTCTCTAAACACTACTTTAGTTTTATCCAACAAGTTGCAACATGTCATATTTTCATTATTGTTCAATTATAATTTTTTTCAGATTTCCATTATGCTTTCGTTTTTGACCTATGAGTCATTTAGAAGAATGCTTTCAAATTTCCATGACTCTGTAGAATTTTCTAAGCATATTTTTATAATCATCTTTCAAACTTGTTGCATTGTGTTCAGCAAATACAGTCTGTTTGACACAATTCTCTGAATTTTATTAAGGCTATAGTTGCAGCCCAGTAGCTGGTCAATCTTTGTAAATATTTCTTCCAAGCTTGAAAAAATCTTCAGGCTGTAATTGTTGGTTATGATGTTCTGTGTATAACTTCTAGATCAAGTTCCTTTATTTTATACTTCACATCTTCTATACCCTTACTGATTTTTGTGTTCTTTTTCTTCCTCCCAATTATTGAGAGAGATATTTTAAATTCTCCAACTATATTTGGACATGTCCCTGGTTCTAGGGATGACTAAAGAAAATGCAACCTGGACCTGCAGCATTTTATAGAGTCAGAGAGTAGGATGTGCCAAAAATAAGAAAGGATGGGGGCATGTCAAGAGGACACAGGGGCTGTCTTAATCAATAAGGGCTGCTGGAACAAAATATCACAGAGTTGATGTCTTCATCAATAGACATTTATATCCACAGTTTTGGAGACTAGAAGTCTCAGATCAATTCTCCAAAACATTCAGTGTCTGAGAGGGCCTACTGCTTGGCTTATAGACCACTGTCTTCTCTCTGTGTCTTCACATGGTAGAACAAGAGTGACAGAGCTCTCTGGTGTCCAGTCTTATTCATGAGGTCTTCTCGTTCATGGCATAATTACCTCCCAAAGATCACATCTCCTTATACTATCACCTTGGGGTTAGAACTTCAAAATGAATTATCATGGGGAGGTGAAAGCATTCAATTCATTTCAAGGACCAACCTGAAAGAGCTCCTAATGGCCAAAGCCAGACCATTTTGAGCAAGAAAATAATGTAATGTTGGATTATAACCTAAAGAATAAAACACATCCATATGAGTACAAGCTCTCACAAATAAATGATTAAAATAAATAAATGTGGGAAGAGGCAGATTTTGCTTACAGAAGAATTCCAGATAATTTATGTAACTATGCCACCTGAAACTTAACACCCCCCACCTTTCCCCGCCCCCAGCAATATGGACTTCACTTAGCAACATTTTCCCCCCAAAGAATAGAGGATGAAAGAAGTAAAAATAAGTGGAGAAGCCCAGAAAACTCTACCTTAACCAGGTGAAGAAAGCTAACACCATCAATGATAAGTAATACAGATTCCTGTACACTTTCCTAGATGCCTAGCACCATTATAGGCATTGGCGATGGGAAGGGAACAATTTCTGCTTTTGTTATGCTTACATTCTGGTGCAAGGAGATAGACAATTTAAAAAATAAGTAAATTTTATAGACTGTTGGAAGCTGAAAGCTCTTAGGTTGACAAATAAAACTGGGGGAGGGAAGGAGGTGCTGTTGCAGCTTTCAACAAAATCAGACATCATGAAAGAGGACTTTTAAGTACACACAAGACAGGAGCAGAGGAGCTATGCAGATATCCAGGGAAAGGGTGTTCTAGGCAGAGGAAACAGAGAATGCAAAGGTTTGATGCAGGAGAATGTCTAGGTAGTCAAGGACTAGTAAGTAGGTGAGTAGTGGAAACAAACACCAGATAGGAAAGGTGTGAGAAAATAGGAGAGAAATCTAAGTCAGCAAGATTGGAGAACTAAGGAATGAGCCTGGGATGCTTTTTACCATTGAACCATATCCCGGCCCTTTTTATTTTTTTTTATTTTTTTGAGACAGGATCTCACTAAATTACTGAGAATCTCACAAACTTCCTGAGGCTGACCTTGAAATTGCAATCCTCTTGCTTCAACTTCCCAGGTCTCAAGATATTACAGGTGTGTGCTACTATGCCTGCCAGTGTGAAGTTTTTCTATAGAGCAATGGTTATTAGTTGGAACAATCGCCTCAGAGACCTTTGGACTGGTGACAGTGTCATGATTGGGGGTGGAATAAGGAGGTTACTGGCAACTAGGTGATCAAGAACAGGAACGCCAATAACCATCTTGAAATGTACAAGATAGCCTTCGCTGATATAGGAAGACCATTCTCCATTGCTCACTAAAACTCAGTTTTTGAAACTATTGTCCTCCATCTCTAGTATCTACTTTCTCTTTGTGCTGTAGTTAAGGAAACTCCCTTGGGTGGTTACCACTTGAGTGTGGAAAGTCTTATTTCTTAGACTATTCTTTCCAATAGTCTTCATCTTAATTCTTGTTGATATCAGTATCCACAGAGAAAACCCTTCCAATATTCTTGGTGTTTCATTTCTTAAAATTCTTCCCTTCAGGAAACTTGCTTTCTGACTCATCATTTCCAGAGTTTTCTCCTGGAGGGCTTTGTTATTTCCAATGATTACAAGTCCTCCATAAACTCTTTAGAGCAGACTACTCTCTGACCACTGCCTTCTATCTCCCCAAGATATTTACTATTTTGGCTCCAATCACGTGACTTAACAGGTGGCTACAATCCATGTGACAATCATATTTTATTGGTCCCTCACATGCTTCCTGTTCTCACGTTTTTCTAATTGGCCACATCATTACAATCACTGTGTTGCACACAGTGTTGCCTTCTTCGTTTGTATTTTAATTCATTTTATGCATGCTGCCACAACCAGGCCCTACTTAAATCCAACTGTCTTCCTACTTTTCCCTGTCCTTCTGAAGTTGAATAGTCTAATTTCAAATTGGGTTTGTGACCACTAACCCCAAAATTATTAATGCTTCCAGCAGTGATATTCCCCTCTTCTGTTCACTCTGCAACTCTTCTAACAATTATTTTATACTTTTTCAAACTCCCAAATCCTTCCACCAAACCCTACCTTATTCTCAGTGACGGTTTTTCTTCCTACTTTGAGGACAAAGTGATTCTCAGAACAGAACTTCTGGGGGCTTCCTGTACCACATCTACCACTGCCAATATCTATACTCATCAGCTTGCGTTCTCCTTTGTACTAGAGTTGAATGTTCTGAATCTCTCCATCTATCTTTTGTTTTTGATTATTTCATATTTTCCCTTTTTTGGGGACTTTTCTACTTAAGGATTTCAAAATTTTATCTTTTTAAAAAATATTTACTGGGATTACTTGATCTGTGTCTGATATCTTTCCATGCTTCTGGTGAATAACTTCTGATAGTATTTCTTGGGATCCATAGATAATGTCAATTATAGTGTTGTCCAGGTAACCTGAAACTTTTGGTTGGATGATTAGGAGAATTTATCATTCCTCTGTCCTCCATTCACTTAATGACAAATTGATACTTTCCTCCTCTGTGCATGTGTGTGCATGCATGCATGCTCTACATTATGGAAAACTTATTTATATCTGCTTTATCTAATTCTTCTCTTGTTGCCTATGTCTAATCTCCTGCTTAACTCTTCACTGATTTTTAAAATTTCAGTTTGTTAAAATTTTTACTTCTTTGAAGTCAGCATAGAAAAGAGATTTCTGGATGCTCATGTTTATTGAGGCACACTATCACAATAGCTGAGATATGGGATCAGCCTAGATGCAATAAATTAATGGATTAAAAAATTGGAACATATATGCAATTGAATATTATTCATAAAGAATAATGAAATCTTGTCATTTCAAGGAAAATGGGTAGAACTGGAGGACATCATGTTAAGTGAAATCAGCCAGACAGATAAATATTGTAGATCTTCTCTTGTTGTGGAAACTAAAACAAACAAAACAGTACAAACCCCAAAACCAAAAAGATGGCCAGGAAATAGAAAAGGGACTCTTAGAGAAGGGGCAAGGGTAGTAAGGAGAGTCAGAGAGGGGAGTAAGGAGGGTGGGCATAATCAATACACAACATACACGTGTGGAAATGAAACACTGAAACCCATTACTTTGTAAAATTAATATGCATTAATAATTCTAATGATTAGAAAAGAACTCATGGTAGGCACAGAAACACAAAGAGTGTATTGTCTTACTTTGATATGGAATCTAAACATGTTGAGCCTTAGAGGTAGGGAGTAGAATTATGGTTACAGAGGTTGGCGTGGGGGTGACAATGTGGAGTTGTTGGTCAAAGGCTAAACTGTTTGATCAGAAGGAATACATTTGAGATCTGTTGCACAACATGGTTACTGTAGTTAATAATGCTTTATTACATTCTAACATGCTACAGTATAACATGCCAACAGATCCAACATTCTTACCATCAAAATTGTCAAGTATATGAGGTGATGGAAAAGTTAATTATATTAATCATTTCATAATAATGTAAGCCTATATCAATCATATTGTACACCCTAACTATGCACATTACTGTTAATTAAAATTTTTTTTAGAAAAGGAAAAAGTATTTTATTTCCTAAAATTCTGTTTTATTCTTGTTTTCTAAATTCCTGGTCATTTTTGAGTTTTTCACTTATCATGTTTTTAATTCCTTCTTTTCCCATTGAACCTAGTTTTACTTATCTTTTATTATCTGATAATGTCTATATAGAAAGTCCTTCATTATCTGATAATTTCTATGTAGAGTCTTTTCATATTATATCTACTATTTGTTTATTTCTGTTTGTCTTGCTCATTGTGTATTTTGTGTTATTTTAATGTGAGAAATTATAATTATTTCAATTATTTGTGAAATTCAATGCATGAGAATTCTGTGAATTTGAAATGTGTCTCTTTTACTTGGGAAGATTTGTGTTTGTCTCATCTAGTTACATAATTCAGACTTATAAATTGCAATTTTTAGCTTGTAATTTCTGGAATCACTGAATGCTCTGTATTCAATCCCCAAAGTGACCTTTATCTAGACAGGTGTCTACAAATTTCCAGAGAAAATTGTTTATTTGCTTCTGCACAGACATAGGCATCAAATGTCAGTCTTTCTTACTGACTGCCTTTCTCTGGTTCTCTTCTTTCTAGTTCACCCTTTCTCTTCAGGTCTGACTCTTATCGTGAGCTTTGTGTGAATTGGTCCAGGTTTCTGCTGGTGCAGGTCTGAAGCATTGTACCCAGGCTCCCTCCTATTTTAAAGACCTACATCCCACCGATCAGTATTTTCCTCTGGGGTATCCACTGCATGACTTTGAAGCTTGATTTTTCTGTGACTTAGGTTCTTATTGTGTTCCCATCTTCATCAGTTTTTCTCATTTCCTTGTAAGCTCATTCAAGATTTTAGAGCATTTCTTCCCCCACCCTCCCCCTTCTAAACTTCAGCAAGCCTTGTTAGGTATGTCAAAACATTTTATGTCATCTCGGTAATGCCCTGTTGCCAGAAAATGGAAGTCCCATATATGCTTTCTTGTAAGCAGTGTTAAATTAAAAAAAATCAGAGAATAAATAATGGAAAAGAAATGCTGGAAGGCAGCGATCAGCAAGCCTGGGCCTGCAAGCCAAATGAATCCACTGCTTCTTTTTGTATGGTATGTGAGCTGAGAATGATTTTAACATTTTTAAAAGTGTGAACAAAATCAAAGAACAATAATATTTCACAATGTGAAAATTACATGGAATTCAAAATTCAGTGTTCATCAAGTTTTACTGGAACATGCTCAAAATTTTATTGAAACATATTCAAGCCCATTTCTGTATGTCTATGGCTGCTTTAAAACCATAGCGCAGAACTGTGTAGTTACAGCAGAGGCAGTATAGCCCACGAAGTCTACAGTACTTGCTGTTTGGCCCTTTGCAGAAAAGACCTCTCCTGAACAGTAACACCTTTCATCATGTTTATCCAACACAGAGAACACAGGGAGTTGAGAGAGAAAGTTGCTAAGAAAGGGATCACACCATTGTAATTCACAAATACAGGTATTTATTTACTTCAAGTTTTTTTTTCCTGTCTTATTCACATAATCCTCAGATTCTCCTTGGCACTGGCAATCAATGTTTTCATGCTGCAGATCACATTATTCTTAATGCTGTTGTTTCCTCAAAATGTGTCACTGAGATTACCTTCACTGCATGACAACCAGCAGGGTTTGAAATTTCTAACTATGTTGCTTCTCCCATATGTATTTGCCATTTTTAAAAACAGAAAGTGTCAGAGTTCCATATAGTATGGGAGTTTTCCACTTACTCTGTAAGAGCATATGACATGAGAAGGAAATAAAGTCTATGGTAGATGTGAAATAAAGTCTACAGTTGATGCACATTAAAGCAGCTTTCTTTATTTCAGGGAGTTAAACCCATTTTGTCAAGTAACTTAAAATAACCTTCCTCCTTTAGCAGCAAATGGACTTCCTGCAGTCAATGGCAAAGCTGTTAGTTAAAGGAGGGAGTGATCTGTACATTTATTGTATAACATTCACAATCATCAGCCCTGTGCGAATGTGCCTGAGATCATCTTCCATAGTATATTTTTATATCTTTCATTCAGCCTAGTGAGATTCCTCAGTCAATTTATGTGGAAAAACTTTAATTAGAGGAATTAAATCACCTCTTTTCCCACACATTTTAGCTTTCCATTAAATAATAACAGCGGTAATTTAATAACCTACTTCTGGTACAGAGACAAGATTCTGCAGGGATTCTGAACCACTGATATTTAATAGGGACCCACATTCTTCTGTACTTTGATTTAGCAGCTCATGAGAAAGGTTAGTTGAAAGAGGTTTGTTTCTGAGATGAATGGGGTGGGGATAACTAAGCAGTAAGTGGAATGGAGGAACCCAGGACGGGATGAATTTGTGGGAAGGAGAGAAACATTGCAAATGTAAACGTAGAAGTTAAAGACATTTTAGAGACAGAGAGAAAAAAATAACCTAATGGATGTTCGTAGGGAAGAGGATAGGTAAGTCATGTATTCATTGTTGTCAGAAGTGGCGTATTTTATGTCAGGGTGAGATCCAATTTCCTGCTGTTGTATTTTGAATCTGGCTAATTCAAATGATATTTATTGCTAATTGTCAGAATATTGTTTTAGAATATACTGCAACAAAAAGTGAGTTATGATGAGATTTCTAGTAAAAGCACCTCTCCTGGTACAGAGAAAGATCAGGTCAGGACACCTTTTGGCAAAAGCCAGGTAGGAATTTCCTCTCATTGTAACCATTTCTTCAATTAAAAATAAATAAATAAATAAATAAATAAATAAATAAATAATAAATAAATAGCTTTATGTAAACCAGTGATTTGCATCCCTGGTTGCACAGCCTGGGGAACTAGGGAGGACTATGTAACTAACACCAGCCCATATCATTTATGTTTGAATTTCTGAGTCTGGGAGTACCCAAGGACTAGCATTTTAAAATGTTCCCCAGATAATTCTAGAGTTTATTCAGAGTTAAGAATATTAACTAGACCAGAGTTTCTCAGTCTCAGAACTATTGGCATTTGGGGCCAGATGGAGCTGTCATATACTCTGTAGGATGTTTAGCAGCACCTTTGGCCTCTAAGATGACAGTAACAGTTCATGTCTCCCAAGTTGAGGCTACCAAACGTTTCTCCAGGAACTGCCAAATTTCCCTGGAGAGTAAAACTGCTTCCAGTTGGAAATTACTGATTTAGGCCAAATAAAACTAGGAGAAAACAGATAGGTGCTCTGAGGTGTTCCACTTAAGGAAGAGCTGATACCTTTAATAAAGTCTTAATAACTTCAAGAACATTGAATGGACTCTACCTCTGCTTTTCTCCTCATGTTTTCATATTAATCTATATAGAAAAGGTGGTTCTTTCACTTTAAGGTATCTCCCCATTAGGCATGGCTTGTCTGAGGCAGCATCTGAGGTACATGTATATTAGGGAAAATTTAATGAAATATTAAAATTAACATAATGCAATTTAATTTTTAATGATCAGTTGTATAGCATCAACACAGAATGAGACTTCCTGGGTATCTTTATTGTGGGTCAAGTTATCATCTTTGATATACTTTGAAAAGAAAGCTCAGCAGAGAATGACCAGTAGATATGAAAGACAGAATTCCACATTCTGCAAGGGTTTTAGGAAGCAAAATGGGACATCATGATTATAATGATGATGAACACTTTTGTGATATATATATCTCAAAGTCCATCAGTTAGCCTTGTTTGGGAGATGCAATAATATAAAGGGAAGAAAGCCTTTGAGTTAGACCTGGGTTTGAATTCTAACTGTACCAATTGCTTGAAGTGTCCCGTTCACTCAGTTATACACTTGCTCCTCTTTCTTATCTTTGAGATGAAAATGAGAATAAGAACTCATACATGGAGGAAGGAGAATGAGTATCTGACCATTGCTGACATACAGTAAATATTAGATTTCTATCTTTCTCAATTCTTTCTAACAAGTGTGACTTTTTTTCTCATTTAATCCTTGCAACAGCTATGTGAGGAAAACATTATTATCTTTATGTTACACTTGAAGGAACTAAGACTTAGAAGGATTAAATAAATGTTCTAGAGACAAATGTGAAGTCACAAGGTTAGGATGCAAGATCATGCCATCATCTGGATTAGACAGCTATCTATGTGGTAGAGAGGTATCACTCAGTTCTCTAACCATGCACATGATTACTTCCTACTTGATATTCTGCTAACAAATACAGGGTGCTTCACAGAAAAAAAATGGAAATAAGTAGGGGAATTAAAAACATTTAAACATTATATCCTATAATCACTTATAGACTCCAAATAATACCAGGGCTGAGTTTTTCATAGTCTCTTCCTTGATTTACATTTTAGCTTATATACTAGAAATCCTCTATATCCATATTCATGTGATTTTATTCCATGGCAGGGGGTGGGGGAGAACTCTGTGATTTCTCCCCCATTTTCCAATCTGTTCACAAAATTTCTTGTAAGTTATAAAATGAAAAAGTAATACATATTAAATGATGGCAGTTCAAGGCTAGGTTCCATGTTATATCAAAGTCCCACTTTTTCTTAATTTCTGCAAAACAGGATTAATCAAATCATTGATCAAATTAATCTAAATCCTGAGTATAAGTCAAGATGTTGTCTAAGGAGAGAGTAATTCCCAAGTAAACAATTATATTTTATTATGATGTTATTTCATGTTAGAGTTCATTAATTATCATAAAATAAAATGAAAAACAAATAAAAATTTCCATGCAAATCCCAAACAAATCCTAAATGAGAGCAACTTGCCAAAAATTACCAAAAAAAAAAAAGAATAAGAATCAAACAAGTAGAGAGAAAAATGAAAAAATCAAAGGTACCATGACTTCTTAGTTCATCTAATCATAATTTTATCAACTATAAGATGGTACTGTATCCCCTCCCCAATATTTGGGACAATGTGTCAAATTACCATGGAACTTTTCTGAACATCCTTCGAGAATCTGAACTGTAGGGTTTACCACTGAGCCAGGCACATCCTCAATATTCTCACTTTCACCAGTAGAGCCTATATTTGGACATAAGCACAGATATTTGGCTTTCTGGGCTGTTATATTCTGTACATTTTAGGAATATCACCACTGAAAATAATTGAAATGAGTTGAATTAGTGGTTGAAATCAGAATGTAGATGGTGTTAGGATGTGAGGTCATGGTGAAAGTATTTTCAATAGATTTTTAAGGAGGAAGCTTCTGTGTATCTACATATCTTTATTTATTTATTTTTAGAAAGTGAAAGAAAATTAACCCTAATAAACTTTGGGGGAATCTGTGAAGGAGTAGATGTTTTTAGAGAGAGGAATACAGAGGGAATGCTTACATTTTTGACTTTTCTTTATTGTTTGAATATTTTAATGACAAGTGAGGGTTAGTTGGTTTTTTAGTTAACAGGACAGCAGAAGTATAGGGACTCTTTCTTCAACACTTTTGTGCTAAAAAAAATCAATATGTATTAGCATTCTTTCATGCTGAGGCATAAATAAGCTTTAGAAATCTTACATTTTCTTGTAACAAAATCCATCTTAATTCTGGATTTATAGAAATGTTTTGTATGGTATTTCTGTAAAACAGTTGGATGTTCCACAACAGCTACCATATTAATTGCAGAAATATCTGATGAGCTATTTGGCACAATGATTACAAACATGACCCTTAACCCTTAGTGTTAATCTTGTTCTCTTGCAGTTAACTGAGAGCTTCATGAAATGATTCTTAGTACCCTTATGTATTGCACTACTAAAGCTAGAACATGTGCTATTCATTGACATGCCAACAATCTTCTCAGTGAATCAGGAAAGCAAAGCATTGTATTGGATTTGTTCTTTCCCCATGTGGCAGGGCTTCAAACTTAAGAATGCTACACCAACACCCACACTTTCATAGCATGTTGTGAAAATGGCTCTCTGATAAAAGTAGTTGGAAAAACCTATGAGAACACTAAAATAGTTTTGTTCAATTTGTTTCAAAGTCTTCTTGTATATGAAGCAAGGATGTTTTTCACAGTTGTTTAGGAGTGATTTGGCTGCGATGTATGAAGGTTAAGAGATTTAGCTTTGGGGTTAGACAGATCTTGGCTCCGTTCTCTACCACTTAGGAGCTGATTAGCCTTGAATAATTTATTAAATCTCTCTGATCCTCAGATTCCCCATCTATAAAATACAGATATTACCTTACTTTATAGTGTTGAACTGAAATTAAATGGACAATTAATTTAAAGCACTTATTACTCAATTATTATCAGCTATTAATATTTTCATTGCTTCACATTTTCTCCATATTTATGAAAACTTAGTTCATACAATGTGGAGTTTTGCATAAAAGTACAGTCTAAATGGCTCAAATCTCTAATGATAATAATAATAATAGATAACATTTATTGGACTCTTTCCCAGCATTTTAATTTCATTATCTTATTAGATTTTTCACAATATTGGACTTCTTCTGGCTGAGATGGATGAGATTTACCCTAATGTCTGAAATAATAAAAAAGACACAATACATGAACAGTTTTTATGATATTGAACATGAAGCAATTGGAGAGGAGAAATTGCTGAGAGTGGGGAACAACTGAGGCGAGGCCTATCATTTCCCTAGCTTACTGGGTATGTTTCCATGTCATGGTGCAGGGAGAGAGGAAACCAGGTTTGCCCCAGGAGGCTTCTTGAAGATGTGGCTGGAATCCATAGAGCAGAGCACCTGAGAGGAGAGAGCTAACAGAGAATTCTGGAGTCCGCAAAGATCCCCCCTTGAGTGTTCAGCATATGTCCATGAAGAAAACTACTTGGGCACTGAGTGGGAGAGGCAGGTTAGGAGGACAACTTGAAAGGATTCAAGGTAATTGTCACTGACACTCACATGGCAAAGAATAATACTTGTTCCCACTCGCCAGACCTCATGATTCATGCAGTTGTGCAGAGAGAAAAGGACTGGCCTCAATCATGAGAAATCATTGACCCAAGACTACATGCTGCTCTGGTTTTGCCCAGCATATTTTAAAATCAAGGCCCCTGAGGACTGAACTATTTCTGAGTGCATCCTGAAGCAAAGTTCAAGAATATTTATTAACATAATAAAAAATCTGGCACCAGACAAGATAAAATTCACAAAATCTGGCATCTAATAAAAAATCATCAGGCATTCAAAATATTTGGAGAATAAATATTGTAATAAGAAGAAAAGTCACTAGATCAAAATGGACTTAGAACTGATATAGATATTAGAATTAGCAGACAATGCCATTAAAATTAGTATAAGTATATTCTTTAAAAGCTAGAACAAAGATTAAATATAAAAAGGACATATTTCTAATGATTTAAATTTAATTTCTACATAATGTTTGATATGCAAAGTACATTGGATAGGATGAATGGCAGATTAGACATTATAGATGAAAATACTAATGAATTTAAAGATATAAAAATAAGGAAAATGAGGAGGAGTAGTAACAGTAACAGTAAAGAATAAACAGAACATTGATGAGCTGTGGGACTGCTTCAGGTGACCTGCTATTTGTGTAATCAGAGTTCCTGAATGAAGAGAACAGAAAAGTATTTGAAGAAATAATGACTGGTAAGTTTCCAAATTAGATAGATCTAAGAAATTCAGTGAACCTCAAGCACAAGAAACATGAAGAAACTTACACCAAAGCATATCATAAATAAATTTATCAAAACCAGTGATGAAGAAAAAAATGTAAAGTGATTACAGAGAAAAAGGTGCCCTATGTTTTGTGCAACCCCCCAAAATATAAGAGCAGGTTTCTCATTGGAAGCACTGCATGTGAGAAGATGGTAGAGTAGCACCCTCAATATTTTGAAAGAAGACTGCCAACTTGGAATTCTATATCTATTAAAATGATCTTTCCAAAGCAAAGGTGAAATAAAGTCCTTTGTATTCCACGAATATGAAAAGAAGTCCTTAGGGTGCAGGAAAATGACACTATATGGAAATATGGAGGTATTTCAAAGGAGTATGGTAAACACAATTAAAGTTACAAATTGACAGACTGGATAGAAAGCAATATCTAAGTATATATTGTCTATTATAGGCTTTAAATATAAAGACACAAATGATTTTAAATCATTGAATAGAAGTGAATAGAAATCATTCTATCATCTGCTAAAAGCAATCACTGGAGAAAGCTGAAATGGTAATTTTAATATTAAAGTATCATACAGAGCAAAGATTTTCATAATATTCCCATGAAAGTGTGCATATTAGGGTTCTTCAGAAAGCAAAACAATAAGATTGTGTGTGTGTGTGTGTGTGTGTGTGTGTGTGTGTGTAGTATGTTTGTGTCTCCCGCCCTAGCTTCTCCTCTTCTTTGTCTGAGACCCTGGGAAGCTGGAGACCCAAGGAAGAGTTGACATTGCAGTCTTGAACCCAAAGACCAAATTCCTTCCTGCTGAGGGGATCTCAGTCTTTTAAGATCTTCAACTGATTGGATGAGGTCTGCCCATACTGTAAAGCGTAATCTGTTTTACTCTAAGTCCACTGATTTAAAGGTTAATTGCACTTAAAAAATACCTCCTAGAAAAATCTAAACTGGTATTTGACTAAATAACTGGGCATCATACCCTAGTCAAATATATATAAAGAATTAATCATCCCAGGTAGGATAATATTTTTAGCTGATGAACAAAACAGAGGCTTAGAGAGATTAAATAACTTGCATGTGGACATATGATGAATAAGTAGCAGACTGAGACTCAAACTCAGTGATGCACCTTTCTGTTCAATATTCTCTTAACATGCTAAACTGATAAAATGCAAATGTGGCAATACAGAATTATCTACTTTGATATAATTCCATTTGACCAAAATCATCCTTCTCTCTTATCCATCATCTATCTATCATCTATCTATCTATCTATCTATCTATCTATCTATCTATCTATCTATCATCTATCTATCCATCCAATCAATATATAGTCATATGGCATGCACACACACACACACCTTCATTGAATCTCTCTCTATATTTTACAATGAAGATTTACTGGTTTTTCTTGGATTAAATTTGTGAGGTGAGATCAGATTCTTCTAATCTAAGGTTACTTCAGCATTATTCTGTGCTTAGCCCATGGATAAACACATAGGTGAACTAATGGAGATATTACTTTACATTCATTATGTGACCAAAATGAACAGACACATTTTACATGTATTATATGAATCTTAGAACATAGTAGATGCTATGCAAACTTTGTTTCCATCATAATTTTATGTATCAACTGTTATGAATAAATGGTCACATTATTTAGAAAAAATATTCCTTTTGACTTATTGTTTTGTTGTTTTGAAAGATTTCACTTGTGTATTTTTACTTCATTTTATTTATGTTTACTTGAGCAATAAAACAATTAAGCATTTAAAAAAATCCTTCATAAAAATCAGGGCAAGAAGAAGAGAATTTTGTGTTTCCTTAAATCACAGTTGCTCAGGTTTTCAAAATATGTGCTGTGAAATTCATGAAGCTCACTCAGCACAATGAACCTTTATATCTTTTGTAGGATTGGGATCTAAACAGTTAAACAGCAAAACTCCTGAGCTGATTCATGCAAAGAAAATGTTTAATAGTAAGTTACACAGAAAGAATAGTGGTGACCTTATTTCTTCTCAATGTGTTATTCGTTTTCAGTTCAGAGCCAAACTTGAAGTTCCTCTTCCTGCCAAAAAAGAAGTGGGATAACCCCCTGTCTATCACACAGCAGAGCAGAATACTGATTCTGCAGAGCACAGGCAGTCAGCCAATAAATAAGGAACAGAGAACAGAATCTGTTCAGCCATGGTAGGAGAACCAGAAAGAATTCCTGCAGACAAATGTAGTCTGTAGCAGACATTTATTAGATGGTATTGGAAATTTACAAGCACTCTCATCCTTACAGTTGGTGCATCAGGTAGAGAATGAGGCTGGAGATTTTCTGCAATCACTAATGGGCATCCTGCTGTCAGGAGGTGGAGACCAGTACAGGTCCATATGGGGTAGAACACAGCCACCAGGATCAGCTGAAAGTGAATCAAGGAGCAAAACGTAGACTAGACTTGAAGAGGAAATGTTGTCTTGGTCAAACCAGGAAAGAGCTGTTCTTGTTCATTGGGTAAAATGTACAAATGAATCTCCTTCATTTATTTAATCACATAACACATATTTTTGGAACAACTGTAGGCTTCTGGAGAGAAAAGGAAGGCAAGAGATATGGCCCTTGCCTTTTTGGAGATGACAGTCCAAGGAAGGAAACAGATTAATAAAATAATCAAAATGCACATGTAAAGTCACAACTGTGAGAAGTCCTCCTAGCCTGGAGCAGTTGCTCCAGCTGTTCCTCTGCCTGTGGCAGGCTTCTCCAGCTGTCAGGCCTTTCACCTTTTCTCATGTAGTTGCTCAAACCCTGTCTTCCAGATGAAGCCACCTCAATCACCACATTAATATTACAGCCTTTATCCATCTCCATTTGCTGGCTCACCCAACCCCTCACCCCACACTCCTTTTTTCTCATAGAATTCATTATCCTTTTAATATGATAAACCTTTTATTTTAAACATTTTAACTACTAACTTACAAATTGGTGGTGCTATCTGTCCATGACTAGAAATCCATTTCTTGAAGGCAGGAAACTCAGTTTATTTTATTCATTAGGTATATGTCCCCAAATACCTAGGATAATACCTGACACACAAGGAGATGCTCAGCATTTAATGTGTGACTAAAGGAGGGTCTGAGAGTCTATCAACACATCTTGCAGTGGTCAAAATGGTTAACATTGTTATAAATTACTGAACTTGACTTAACTTGATAGTAAATGTCTATCTGCTTCCCCGCCCCGCTACGTGATTCACTCAAGTTTTCAGTTTTTTCTATTTCTTCATGATTGCCCAAGAATAATTAAAACACCAAATTTCCTTCCCTTACCAAAACCAAATAAGAACAAGGTAATTCCTATCTGACTCTTCATTCTAATCCTGATATTTTGGATTGTGTCAATCAGGAATGTGGCTTCTTCCTTTTTGTTGCCTTAACATGATTCGGTTTTATTTAAGGATGCTGGATCTTAGGTAATTTGACCTTACATACCTGGTCATATGTCACATGGGCTTGTATCCATTGTTTTCACGAATGATCACAATGTTTTTATGATCTCTGATTTCTCAAATCTTCTCTGTTCTTTGTTTTTTTTTTAACACATATAACACAAATAATGTTATTGCAATTCTTACTTACTTGATTCTGTCCATTACTATCTTCACAAAAAGTTTAATTTATGGAACATTTCTATGGTTTACAGAGGAGAATATTTGAAATCAGAATTGTCCTGGAAGAGTTAGGTTACATGGGCACCATCCCTGCAGAACAGATCTTCAGCATACAGCTAAGCATTGATTATGTGCCACCATCTGGGGATTTAAAAATGAGAGGACATAGAGGATTCTTAAGGAGTTGCTTGGCTCTATTAGCCTTGGAATTGAGCCATTAGAAATGCTTCATTGCTGCCTAAATTCTGGGCCAATCATGTATAAGCATTGTCATAATTTAAAGAGCCTGCTGAAACTTAAAGTCTCCTCTTAATGCTCTTTTTCCCCCCTCCTTTCTCTCTAGTGGTCCCTTCGAGATGTTCCAGAATTCTCTGCAATCAAATCTATGTGTAATTGACTATCTTTATTCACACAGCTGGAGTTCTCTGGTTTCCTCAGAAACTGCAACCTTTCACGCTTACATATTTTTTAAAATCTGGGAAATGGTACAAATCAGATATTTGGGCAATTGATATGAATGCTGTACGAAGAGTGGAGTAGAGGCTGGTGGGATGAGATATAGGACATAATACTTAGGAATGAGGGTGACCCGAATTAGGAAAATGACAAATGAGGAAGAAAATAATATAGAGATTGCCTTTAGGTTGGTGTGCAGAGGAACTAGAGAGGATGGAACAAAAGATGGCATCCACATTTCTTGCTTGAGTATTTAGGTGTCACTCTCAGGGAAAATAGATCAATTTGGGGAAATGCTGCGCCCTCTTCAATTCCCCTCAGTGCTTGACAAGGATTCCACTGAGTTATAAAGATGTTTGCAAGGTCTCATCTTCCTGGGAATTGGGGCTGCTGTTTCCTGTGGTCTTGTTTAATTTGCCTATGCTTGGGAATAATATTATATTGGATTTCTGGGAATTCTAGGGTCTTAGGGGATTTAGAACACAAGAATCAAACAGCTAATCATACTGGATATAACCAAGAAAGGCCCTTGTTCTGGGGTGATAAAAGTGTAGCTAGGAAAGAATGCTATGTTCATTTCCAGCAACTTACACTTAATGGCACCACGGTTGGTGACTACTCCCAGATGACTGAGGGCAGAAAAACATGATGCTCCCACCTCAACTCCAGATGAACAAGTCACAAAGTTGTTAAGGCTAGAAAAATAGTCCCAACTATTCAGACACCCTTTGGTAATGCTTATTTGGTTAATGGAAACCCATGGTATCCTCCTAGGAAACCAGCTTCTGGTCCCTTAGATTTAGACCCCCCTTTATCTCCCACTGGCAGAATACACATTGGTTGGCATCAAGTATATTATAATGAAAAATGTACATGGAAAGCTCATCTCCCCTTTTTAGGATATTTAATATATGTGAGACCCCGGTGTTTGCTTAGTTGCTCTGAACAGCTTTCTTGGGCAGAACAGGCTAATGCTTACTGGGCAAAAGCAGGAGGTGTAATCTAGCAAGAGCTATTGTTCCTATTAAACTAATTATTAACCACATAGTGTAAGCTTATATGTTGTTCATAGAAATGGCTTCTGTGCATGATGTTCCCAGTAATATAGAAAGTAGAACTAGTTAAAGATTATATAGAAGAATACTTAAAAACATTATGAAGAGTTGATAATATTTAATCTGCTAATACGTTTTGCCTATTGTCTTGTAGTTTGCATCAGTTTCCTTTTGTGTGGCCTCAAGATATTGTACTCAAGCTAGAAGTTAACATATAAGAATGGTGTGTAGAAAAAATAAAGTTAGAACAGAACTTAGCCTCAGATCAGAGTCTGTGTTGCTTTGTTCTTCACCTCGCCACCGACGCCATCCCACTCACCAGAGACCACCATGTCCCTTGTGCTAGGGCTGGACCCTGGCAGGGACAGATGATAAAGTCATCTCTGGGCATACTGAATTTAGATATCTGTGGGTTATCAAAAAGAATATGTGTTTAGATAGGTATGTATCTCTGGAACTCAAGTGAGATTTTTGGATGGAGATTAAGTTTTGGTATTTATTAGCGTGTAAATGTTAATTGAAACCACACTTAAAGATAAGGAAGGTTTGAGTGAGAGGAAAAGAAGACTACATTGTGATTTTACTAATACAGGGACATACAGAGGAGAAGATCCTATAGACTGAGATGGGGATGCCAGAGAGAAAGAAAAACCAGAGGCTTTCATATTCATAAGCAAAGAACCCATTATTGCTCCCAGCACATACATGGATCTTGAATCCCTCAGATGAAAGCAGAGTGGAAAGGAGGACGGTTACTGTGCAGGACGTTAAGGTAGAAGAGTGACCAGATGAGAGTGGATGATGACCACTGATGGTATCAGAGGGGAGAGTGTGCCATGACTGGAAGTCACAGTCTTCCTGATGGTAAGAACAAAGAATTCTTCAGGTGTGACAGGAAGAGACATTTTTTGAGAAGATTGTAGGAAAATAATATTTCGAATGGAGAAACAAAGTTAATTTAAGGCATTGGAAGGATGACAGAAACATTAAAAGACTCTGTAGATGTAGAGCGATTTTAACAACTAAAAGTTTGGCAAAGTGGAAAGGTTTAGAACACAGGGGAGCAATAGGTAATTGTGTTAAGGGGAAAGCAGCACCGAGTATTATGGGGTGGTGACATGGGAAACAAGAGCAAACCAGAAAGGCTTTCCTTGAGTATTGTCTGAAGATAGCAGGGAATGGAAGTAGATGAGTTTGGCTGTCTTGACTATATACTATGTGGGTGAGTTCTTGTATTTCTCAGGGAGTTTTCTTTGGTCTGTGAATTTCTATCCTTTCACCAGTGAATAGATCTAGAAGTGGAAATAAATCAGCTAAGGTCTGGATTGATGGTGTGAACTGGGTGAGTTACTCAATTTTCTTCAAGTAGCCAAGCAATGTTGAGTTCTACACGACAACCTTTGAGCTACATTAACACTTCTCATCCCCATTTTTAGGTCACAGTTTGAGATCTGAAGTCTTGTCCCTCAAGTCATAGTCAAGTGGTTCTTTTAAGTGTTCCTGTAGTGTCATATGATTGTTACCATCACAGTATTTGTTCTAATATATTATTTTCAACTTATACAGTTATACTCCCAACTAAGTCATACTATTTCAAGGACATTTTATAAAAATCCACTGATATATTTCCAGAAACTGGCATAGTAAGTGAAATATTCACATGTGTGTGTGCGCGTGCGCACACACACACACACACACACACACACTATGCACATTAGTTTTGTTTTGTTTTGTTTTGTTTTGTTTTGTTTTGTTTTGTTTTGGTTTGTACTGGGGATTAAACCCAGTGGTGCTTAACCACTGAGCCACATCCCCAGTCCTTTTTATTTTTTATGTTGAAGCAGGGTTTTGCTAAGTTGTTTAGGGCCTTGCTAAGTCCCTGATGCTGGCTTTGGACTTGCCATCCTCCTGCCTAAGTCTACCGAGTCACTGGAATTACAGGTATGAACCACTGTGCCCAGCCTGTTAGTCAGCTTTTTATTACTACGAAAAAAAAAAAAAATGCCTGACAAGAACAATTTAGAGGAGGAAAAGTTTATTTTAACCTTGTTCACAGTTTCAAAGGTCTGAGTCCATGGTTGGCTGACTCTTTTGCTCTGGGTCTGAGGTGAGGTGGAACATGGTGGAAAGGTATGGTGGAGGACAGCTGCTTAATATATGGCAGCTGGGAGATATATATATATATCTATATCTCTATATTATTTTCTCTCTCTCTATATATATATATAGAGAGAGAATATGCAGGAGGAAGGAAGGAGGAGGAGAAAAGGGGGAAGAAGAAGGGAGAAGGGAGCAAGTGCAGGTACAGATATAGAGATCCCCAGTGGCCTACTTTCTCCAGTTGCGACCTGACTTCCCATAGTTAACCATGCAGCAGTTTATACACATTATTAATCCGTCAAATCACTTAATCCACTGGTGATATCAGAGCCCTCATAATCCAGTATTTTCACCTCTGAACATTGCTACACTGCCGAATGTGTGGGCTTTTTAGGGACATTCCTAGATCCAAACCACAACACATATATAATTATTTTGAAAACTTGAAGTGTGTGGGTGGAACTGGACAATTTTGTAGCTGTTGCATCTGCTCTCTGCAGTAGGGTTATGTGCCTGGCTCAAGGGGAGTGCTCTACATTAGGGTGGAGTTTTTCTTCCCTTGGTGTCTAGGGGGATCAGTGGAGAAGAGGGGTTACTTTGCCTGTCAGAAGCACACCTTGATCATGGCCAAAAGAGGGCAGCAAAGTGTCACATACAAAAGGTGATTTGAGAGGTGTGGAAGAGTGGGTGCAAGACACAAAATCAAGAGTCAGAATCTTGGGTGTCAAGGATATGGGTGGAGTTCTTTATAGAAGCTAGTCCTGGAAATGTAAGGGGAGGGGGATATTTAGTAAGGTAAGAGTCTGGAAGTCCTCAGGTCTAAAGAGCATGCTTAAAAAAAACAGAATCTTAAAACCAAGGAATGAAGTTGGATATAGTAAGGCATTTGCTCTTTGATTAGGGAGTAATTTGTAATGATTGTGTTTTTTTGGTACCAAAAGCATCCTTTATCCAGGCCAATCCTCCTCTCTGCTTCTTATTTCATAGGTACCAAAGGTTGGCCCTGGAAGTGTGACCTGCCAGTCATAGAAAGAATGGGTGGAAAGATGGGATGTTCAGAGGAGTGAAGGAAACCTACCATATACATAGGAGAGAAGCTTCAAGAAGATCCTGGAGGAGACTGCCTGTTCCTAATGGCCCAAAGGGAGAACTTGGACTAATGAATGGAATGGCTAGGAGAGTGATTTCAATTTAAAATAAGAATTTTCTACTACTCTAATCAAATCTCATACTTGTCCACTCTGTTCCAGTCACAGTGGCTTCCTTTCAGTTCCTCAAATCTGCTTCCTGCTCCTGAATTTTTAGCACGGTTGGATATTTGTCCTCCCTCAGAACTTCACTTCAATGTGATTTCCTAAGAGAGTCCTTTTCTGAGCATTCTTTGGTCTTCTCTATCACAGCATTGTGATCAATTCCTATAGTACTCTGATAACCATTTATAATTATGCATTCATTTGTTTTTGTTTGTTTATCATCTGCTTCCCTTGAGGCACAAGGGCCACATGTGTTTTATTCCCCAGGGTACACCTGAAGCGTAGTGTAACACCTGACTTGTGGTGGTTTATCTAGTTTTTGCTGTACAAATATACTGAATAGGTTGCCCTTGGAGTTGCTCATTGTGAAAGGTATTTAACATGGATCGGACTTAGATTCGGCCAAGATGTTGTATAAAGGATACAAGGTTCAGATGGATGGTCATTGAAATGACATTTGAAGTTCCTTTCTATCACTCAATGCTATTATTCCAAGAAATGAAGAGCATAAAATAAATGACTTTAGAATGGAAGAAATAATGAGTCAATGGCCCATCAATATGAAAAGGAAAGAGAATAAATGTGTCTGAATAGAGAGTAATGGAGATCTTGTCAAGCCATTAATAAAAGTAAGAAGTGTAATATGTAAAGAATCTGAACCTTTGAAAGTCGATAGTCTGGAATAAGTTCCTAAGGAAATACTGAGGGACTAATGTAAAAGCAGATCTGAAAATAATTCCTTATTCTCTTTATATCTTCAGTAACTACCATAGTATCAGACACAGCAAGTGAACAATAAATATCTGCTATATAAATAAATAAATTTTAAAAACCACACCAAAATGCCTCCATAAATCTGTCTTCTGCAGAGACTGCCTTAGACCATCCCCTTTGCTCAGTATTATTTTGCTGTTGATGGCTTAACATCCTGCTACAGATAACGTACTGTATCCCCACATGTCTTTCAAGTAGAGATGGAATGATACATCCATGAAGATCATGTTTCTCCTTGGTGGGTGTGGGTGCGGGCCCAAATCATTGCTCAAAACATTTTCAGTTTTCTGAAATTTGCCTAAAGGTTGCTTCTATGTTTTGTTGAAATTGTCATTTAAATAGATACAATAATAAATAAAGTTCATTAAGAAGATAGATTTAGATAATTAACTTTTCTAAAAGTTTTTCTTAGCACACATATCACTAGTTATCAAATATTAATACTAATAAAATATATATTTACTTTAACAGCAGCTATTGTGTTAGATAGATTTTAAGTTGGCCCCCATGATACCCAACTCCTGCTGTTCATGAGGTTCTATAATCATGATCCCACCCTTAGTGTGAAGGCATCTGTGAGTTGCTTCTTGTTGATAAATATGTGATGCAAAGGTGATGGAATGCTGCTCCCGTGCTTGTGCTATGGTATACAAAATTCTGTCTCCCTGATAGACTTTTCTAAAGATTCTCTTTCCTCCTAGCTTTGAAAAGCAAGCTTCTATGAACCCCACAGGCACAATAAAATGAATTCTGCCACCAACCTGAGGGAACTCAGGAGAGGATTCTTCCCCACCTGAGTCTCTGCTGATACCCATTTGTAGAGTGCTCAGTTAAGCTATACCAAGACTTCTGAGGCACACAGATTAGGGTATGTTGTATGTATATTGTTTCAAGTCACTAAGTTTGTGATGACTTGTTATGAAACATTGCAAAGAATCTAGCTATGAGTACATATCACAAAATATTCAGCACAACTCCCCAAAAGCTATTTATTTAGGCTTTAAAGCAAGAAAGAACAAATGCTATATCTCATTTTAATATCCGAAATGGATGATTTATGCTAATTTTCAAACTCTTGCTGCACACTTGTTTCATGTTTATTTGTTATGCAAATTCAGCTTGGTGGTCTATTCCCTGTACTCAATCACATCCCATAGCCATATCTCTCCTTAACATTCTTATTGACTGCCACTTGTCTCAGATTGGTGTGGATGTGGAGATGTAATTATTAGCATTGGCCGTGAATCACACTCTGTGATAGCATTTTTATTACAATTTGTTAATATTTGCAGTTGACTTTTATGACTGTTGGTATGACTGGCATTTGGAGGGGGACTGGAATAAATGTGGGGAACATCACTAAGAAGGCAATGCAAGAATCTAGACAAGAGATGATAGTCACTTGGGCTGGGATGGTAGTCATGATGATGGTGGAAATGGGGAGAAGTAGACCAACATAAGAGGTGCAAAGATACAACAGGACAACCTCTTCTTTGTCATGGAATATGTAACTGGTAGAGACCTCCTGTTCAAAATTTCAGTGCTCCTGAATATCCAATGAGCCTCATTCATGGTTCTGAGCTTCTGAAGTCTCCTAGGCCTCCACCCACATAGTGTGACCTACTTGGATTTGAAACTGATCAACATCCTTCTAGATGCAGAAGGTCACTGTAAACTGGCCAACTTTGGGATGTGGAAGGGAGGAATTCTGAATGGGATAATAGCCACCACATTCTGTGGGACTCACAATTACATAGCTCCCAAGATCTTGCAGGAATTGGAATATGGTCCCTCAGTGGACTGATGAGCCCTGGGGTGCTGATGTATAAGATTATGACTGGGCAGCCCCCTTTTAGGTTGACAATGAGGACCACTTGTTTGAATCTATCCTCCATGATGATGTGCTGTACTCAGTCTGGCTTAGCAAGGAGGCTGTCAGTCTCTTGGAAGCCTTTATGACCAAGACTGCCCACAAGTGCCTGGGCTGTGTGATCACAAAGATTGGTGAAGATGCAATCAAGTGGCACACTTTTTTCAAGGAGAGTGACTAGGTGCTTCTGGAGCAGAAGTTCAAGTCATCCTTCAAAATGTGAATTAAAACCAAAAGAGATATCAATAACTTTGATAAAGACTTTACCTGGGAAGAGCCATGCTCATGATTGTGGACAAAGCAATAGTGAAGCAGATCAACCTGGAGGAATTCAAAGCCTTCAAGCCTTCTATTTCAGTGAAGATCTCATTTCTTGAGAAGCCACTGTATGCACCTGGAGTTTGCTGATGCTGCAAGGACCACTGAGAAGATCATGTGTCCTGAGGCTCAGAAGGTCTTGAACTATTTCTCCCCCAAGCCCCAGCCTCATGGCCACTCTCTTTTTATTACATCCCCATAATCCAGTCCACCTCCCACTCCATACCCCATCCTCTGGGTGACCGCAAGACATTCTTGGTTCTTACCTCAACAGAAATGCAGACTCAAGTTGGGTCAGCAGTTAGTTGTACATGCTGCCATGTTTGAACTGTTGACAAGCCTGGTTCCATTCCTTGGGGGCTTCTGGTAGAGATAACAACTTCAGTTTCTTTCTTTTATTTTTAAATCACAAAAGAAAAAAAAATCAAACAAAAAGTCTCTGGCTCTGCCATTAGAGGTAGAATCCCAATACCTCTTGCTTCTCATCCCTCATGTCCCTGGCTTGCTGTCCTGCTCTTTGGCCCAAGAGAAAAGACTTTCTTCTTCCATATGAGGGCAGATGGCCTTGAGGTATCTCATATTGAGGGAGCCCAGGAGATGCCCAATGTGGCTGGAGATATTGGTTTGCTTTGAAATGGCTCATTTTTGCTTGCTTTGGTCTTTTGAGCATACCAAAGTCATGTAAGTTTGTACATCATGGAAGCTTGTATATTCTGTAGAAAACATAATTTTGATTTTAGATTCCATTGTCATTTGAAAATATATTATTAAATTTGCTTTGTAATTGGCCAAAATATAGAAATTCCAGTATGAGTCCAGGCAGACATTAAAGGGCTAATAAATAATGAGAATCCAGTTGTCCTAAGTTTGTGCTTTTGATGCTTTAGTGACGCGTGGGAGCTCTATGAATAGAGAGAAAAGGAAGCAAGTGATATCCTTCATTCCTTAAGTTCTACTTGAACACAAAAGCTGCAATAGGGATGACCAAAACCCTGGGGTTCTTGTGAAATTCGGCTTCCAAATTTTCTTTCCAGGTTCATCCTAAGTTTTCAGCATAAACACTATTTTCTGTGGCAATGTGTTATTTTTGGCACACTTCTACAGGATGGTAATACTACTGTGTTATGTTTTTTAAACATTAAACATATAAAGTTAAACATGAAATACCTGCTTTTGGAACAAGTGGAATGAGACTCAACATGGATTACACAGAGGGTGTCATGAAACTGAAGAGCAACTGGTGAAAACTGACAATGTGGCAAGATGTCCTGGGAGTTTTACTTCTGCATGACATGCAATGGCAACTCATGTGGACACTTTAATGGACGTGATGCTTCTTCCTGTAGATATGCCAACAGTGTTACATTCTTTGATTTCCAAGAGTTCCCATGGCTTTGTGTGTGTTTTCCCCAAGGTCATTCGATTACCTATTTTTGGAATGCATTCCAACTGTTGCAGGTGGATTCCTAGCTGCCCCTACGTATGTGCATATGCAAGTGGCAGAATGGCACTAAGGAAGCTTTTTGCCTTAGTACATTTGAGATTTTTTTATGTAGTGTTTGCTGCAGACCTATGGAATTATGTATTGAATATGGAGGTGTCAACTGCTGCAAGTTCAGGCATACTATAGAAGTTTAGTCTATGAAGAAATAATTATGAAAATGTCCAGGTGCAATTCTCCATAAGTGTATTGTTCACATTACCCAGAGAGAGTTTGTTCTGGTAGGGGAGTTCTTTGCATTACTTATTTTAAAAGATGTAAACATATAATAAGCTATATTAAGTTTCACATATAGTTTAAAACAAAAAGACTGTCGTTCTCAAACCCCAGGGCATTACAGAAAACTAATAGAGTGACTACGGAACATGTTAAATATTCGAGGGAAATGCTGTAATACTTGACTTCTGTCAGAGATACCATGTGGACTACTACCTCGAGGTTGTTTAGTTTCATCATTAGATTGTGTTACAATTTTTCTGATGACGTCACAGCTTTGTGTAGTAGAGATTTTGGTGAATTTTATGACAAAATGTAAGTACTGCCTGGACATAGATAAAGAACAAAAAATGCAAGTGGCAAGTGTCCAATCTGCTTTCAAGGTTTGAGAAGTCACATACTGTCCCATAAGCACTTTAGTTAGTAGTTGAGGTTATTTAAAAAATACATAGTTTCCCAATGGCTATAAATTGGACACAAATACCTCTCAAGTTATTTGTATTTTTAACTACTTACAGAGCTGTGGATGTTACTTTTGGGTGCCATGAAAGAGCTACTGAGATACTAAGGTTGTTGTGAAACTTCTCCAAAAGTGCTCAAATCACAATGCTCAGCAATGACTTTTAGGACTTTACTAACAAAGAAGCAAATTTTCTTCTGGACTATAAGGTTTGTTGTTGACTAAGTTTCTGCCTGCATACTGTTTTTAAATTTTATTTAAAAAATATTATTATTTTTATTATTATTATTATTCACATTTGTGGGATACTGTGTGATAATTCAGCAAAGGTATGCAGTGAGTGTGTATTGACCAAATCAGGGTAGTTAATATTGCCATCTCCTTTAACATGTTTTGAAAATTTTCAGTTAATACAGAATAATTGTACACAAGATACAGAATCAACATACATGCTAAGATACAGAATCAATATACATGCACATCAGTGGCTGTGTATGCCAAGAAAAATTATAAATAGATTATTTATATATATTCTCATATATAAAATGAAATTTATGCAAACATAAAAGGAATGTTGTCCTATAATTTATGGCAAAATTGAAGGAACTGGAGGATATATCATGTTAAGTGAAATGTTAGATGCAAAATGACAAAGTCTGGATGTATAATAGTGATTACTAGGGGTTGAGAAAGGTGGGGAGAGGCAGGAATAGTGGGAGGATAGATAACAAGTCCCTAGACCAGTTAGATAGAAATGCTAGTGTTCTACAGGGGTAGGACTATAGTTCACAATAACCATTTAAATATTTTATGAATACCTAGAAGGGAGAAGTTCAAAGTCTCCTAACACAAAGTAATGATAAGGATTTGGAAATGTTATTTGTCCAAGGTATAGTATTAAAAATGTCATATTGGTAACAAAAATAGACAAATGGGGACAACATCAGATATAAAACTCTGGGGCATGAAAGTGCACAATCCATGAAGTGAAAATGCAATATATGAGAGACCATATTTTCAAACCATATATCTGTTAAGAAGTTAATAATCTCAATATACAAAGAACTACTACAATTCAACAACAAAAATCAAATAAACCAGTTAAAAATAAGTAAAGTATTTGAATAAACATTTTTCCCAAGATGATATACAAATGGAGAGTAAATACATGAAAAGTTGCTTATCACTAATCACCAGAGAAAAACAAATCAAAGCTAACAATAGAATGACTGCTATCAAAAAAAAAAACCCAAAAAACAAATAATTAGTGTTAAGGATGTCGAGAATGTGGAAAAATTGGGACCCTGGTGTGCCATAGATGAAAGTGGGAAATGATATAATTTAGGGAAAAATAGTGTACATTAATATTTTCAAAGTATTAAAAAGAGAACTTTTAAATGATCCAGTAGTCCCACTTCTGGCTGTATATATCCAAAGGAACTGGACCCTGCTTTTTTATCTCATGTTTATGACAGCACTACTCACAGTAGGCAAGAGATGGAAGCAGCCCACATGCCCACCATCGGTTAATGGTTAAACAAAATGTAGTATATACATGCAATGAAACATTATTTAGTGTTTAAAGAGAAGGAAATACAGTCACATGGTACAATATGGATGAATACTAAAGACACTGTAGTAGGTGAACCAGGCCCCACACATGGACGATTACTATATGATTCCACTTGCAGGGGGTATCAGAGGAGTCACGTTCATAGAAACAGAAGGCAGAATGGTTGCTACCAGGGGCTGGAGGAGGGGGAAATAGAAGGTTTTTAATGAATATAAAGTTCCATATTTGCAAGATGAAAGAGTTCTGGAGATCTGTTTCCCAACAACATGAATATATTTCTCTCTATTGAACTGTACCTTAAAAATAGTTGAGATAAATTTTTTTTTTTTTTTTTTTTTGGCACAAGAAAACATGTCATTGCTTAAATCTGAGAAGCTGATTTCGTATTCCAGATTCATGGTACAAAACATTTTAATTCATGAACCTTCAAAAGCTGCCTCTGTGTTCATCTACCATAACTGTGCTATTGGGAATAATGTGAGTGAAAGTAGTCAGGACAGGACAGGCTTGGTTGTGTAATGACAGCTTCAAGAATAGCCCCTGAACTCCCCATGAATGCCAAATCAAACCAAATAAATAAGGGAAAGGGAAGGAGTCTGTATTTTAGTTCTCTGTTTTATTTATATGAAGGTCTGCATGGTATTCATAACTCTAAGACTTGATCCAGTGTTTATGGTTATGTTATTCATAACCATATGAGTAACCCAATTTTAATTCTCATATAATTTAAAAATTAAGTTTTTACACAAGCAACCAATGAGTACATTCCTGTTGTAAAATATTAAAGCAAAAGTTACAAATGTGGGGTCAAAAGCAAAAGCTATGCTTCATTTCTATCCTTGTCCCACTCATTCCAATCTTCACAGCTGGTGAATACACACATTTCCAGACCTCTGTTTGCGCATTTCATACATGTGTATGTATATATTCGAATTTGTTTTTTTAAGAGAAAATAGGCTGTGCCTATGATTTTGGAGTTAATGTTTTCATCTAGTATTATGCTTCGAGACTTTTCTGTATCTCTACATACAGAGCTACCTAATTCTTACCCACAAGGCATCATGATTCCATGCAGTACATATAATTTACTTGACTACTGTTCTATTGTTGATTTTCCAGATGTTTAGAGGACTCCAACTCAGTGCAAATAGTGGAATTGATACATAATTTTTAGAAAATAGAAATTAGACTGGAAATTGCTGACCTCTCTTTCAGTTGTAGGTCCTGGGAATGCAATTTTTCTGCCATGTAATTGATAATGTGATCAGCCCTAACTTCACTAATCTCATCTTGTTTGTGTATGACTAAAGAGAAAGTAAAATAAGTCTGTCAATGAATAAAGCATAACAGAAGAAAAGGAATTAACTCTCTGATGACTCAGAGAAAAGGCATATTTCTGAAAACTCTTACTGAAGGGCACAAATAATTGTTTGGTATTTAAGAATATGGTCAAGAATTGAGAGCAGAAATTCATGAATAGAAAATAGCTTAGGGACTGGGGTTGTGGCTCAGTGGTAGAGTGATTGTCTGGCATGTGTGACGCCCTGGGTTCAATCCTCAGCATTGCATATAAATAAATAAATTAAAGGCCCATTGATAACTTAAAAAAATTTTAAAAAAAGAAAATAGCTTAGATAAAAAGAGAGTGATGAAATAACCCCAAATTGGCAGGTTTCTTGATATTTGAACAGTAAATAAACTCTTCGGAATTAAGATAAAATTAATTCTCTATTTCAGATCCTATATCAGAATAAATTTAATAGGAGTAGAATGAAAAATAAAAAAAATAAATAAAAAGAACTAGGGATGTGGTTCAGTGGTTAAGTGCCCATGGATTCAATCCCTGGTACAAAAAAACAAAAAACAAAGCCGGGTATGGTGGTGCACGCCTGTAATCTCAATGGTTCAGGAAGCTGAGGCAGGAGGAGAGCAAGTTCAAAGCCAACCTCAGCAACTCAGCAAGACCCTGCCTCTAAATAAAATATAAAATGGGTTGGGGATGGGGCTCAGGGGTTAAGCACCCCTGGGTTTAATCCCTGGTACCAACAAACAAATAAATAAATGAAAAATAGAAGAAAATAATGGTGAATATGTTTTTGGTCTTAGAAAATACTTTCCAAACATAAAGTTAAAACAACATAAAAAACATGTAAGTTAATAATGACATTTTTAACTAAATATATCTGAACAATAAAAATTGTATACCTACAAAGGGGCACATAGCAAACTGGTGTTTTCAGAGCATTTCATGGAAGACAGAGTTTAATATACCTAATATAAAAACAATCTAAGCAATCAATACAAGAAAGACACATACCCTAATAGAAAAATAGGTTGAGAACACAAGCAAATAATTCACAAGAAGGAAGTTAGCCAATAAAATGTAGAAAAAACATATTTGACCCCAATAGTTATTTTAAAATAAATAGAAATGTTACCAGCTTAAAATTTTTAATTTGCATAGTTTAAAAAATGTAAATACCCAGTTTAGACATGGGTGCAAATATGACTGCCCTGGAGGAAAATTTTGCAACACTGTATGTCTTAGAGCCTTAGAATGCTTACACCATTTGATTGGAAATTTCTAGGAGCATATTCTTAGAACATTTGTAGGGCTATGCTGAAAAACTTATACACAGGAATAATAATTTATAAATATTTATAAATAATATTTATAATATTTATAATTTTATATTATATTTTTATTATATCATTTTTATTATATGTATTTATATATTTTTATTATATATTATAAATTTATATTATAAATATTTATAAATATATAAATTTATAAAGAAGTATTTATAGAATGCTCAATTTTAAATAGTAATTATCTACTATTTTGGAGGGGGAGGGTACTGGGGATTAAACCCAAAGGCACTTTACATGTGAGCTGCATCCCTAGTCCTTTTTATTTTTTATTTTGATACAGGGTCTTGCTAAGTTGCTTAGAGCCTCACTGAGTTGCTGAGGCTGGCCTTGAACTTGCAATCCTTCTGCCTTAGCCTCACAAGTTGCTGGAGTCTATGATTTTGATAGAGAATGGACTGAAAAATGTTATTTGTGAATATTTTTGAATTTTGCAGTAGTCATTTGAGAGATTGCAAATAATTCTTATTTTCTCCATCTTCTAAATTTAGTAAAATACTATAAATATTTGTTTATATACATAGGAGAATAGGGAATGATACTTATTTTAAAATGCCATCCATCTTTTGGTTTAAACCTTTGAGTGTTAAAAAAAAGAAAGTTAGAAGACATAATGAGGATATTCATGAAAATGTTAGTGGAAAAGGTTTGTTTAATGTTTCACTATTGAGTGCACTCTGGAAATTGTAACTACAGTAGACAGAAGAATTTTGCCATGAATCACATTTGGTGAAGAATCGTGAATCCCAATGTATTACTGACTACAATTATGTAATGCCTTTCTAATATGTTTTTTTTTGTTGTTGTTATTTGTTTTTAGAGTCCTATGATTATTCTTTAATTAATCCTCTGAACATTCTATTTTTGAGAACTTAGAGAATCTTGAACAGTCAGAGCTGGAGGGAACCCAGGATCATTTGGTTTGGTTCTTTTCATTTCACGTCTGAGAACACAAGGACATTATATGATATCCTCACTGAAACGAAGACAGAGGCAATAGTGGCCTTTATTCTTCCCCTCTCCTATAATGTGCTCTGTGTATATATCTGGAGATGATTCTGCACACCTGTTTAATAGCTCTCACAGTTGAGTAGGCAAATCCCCTGTGGTTAGAAAGGAATATTGAATATATTTCTGCCCAATGATCCATGTGGAAACTTATTCAGGGCCTTTCCATGTGTTCTGATCTACCTGGTCATAGGCATTTTTGAGAGGGTTATTAGAACTTTAATACAGTGCCTATTGCAGAAAATTCCCAGTCTTGGCTGTGAGTTCTCATCTAAAAGGCTCTAAGTGCAGCCCTCATCAGGAGCTTATTTAACTTCTTAGCTTTTAAAACTAGAAATTGAGGCGGTTAACTTTACTTTGATATAAACTTTTAAAAATTCCTATTACAGCTACCTGTATAGAATGTTTTGTGTCTCATCGTTATTGGTGTAAAAGGGATTTTATAGGTTGTGATAGTTTTTGGTTAAATGAAAATGACTTCCAGATTGAGTACTGAAATATGTTTTGCATATGGTGCAAAATCTCTTGACTCCGTGTTCTTTCTTATTTCATGTTGTTAAATACCTCCCTCAATCATGGATAGAAATACTTGGCATTGAACTTAATTTTTATGTATACATTATCCTTTTACTCAAAGTCTTCATTGGTTATTAAATAAGTATGCCTACTAATTGTTAAAGTGGGAAACATCTCTTTTAGTAAATATAAAAAATAAAAATATTAAGAACACAAATATGAAATTTGCATGAAATTTTGAAAAGAAGGTGTGTTGATGATGCTTTCGTGACTACTAAGGGATCCTGCCACAGCTTACAAAAAGTCATTTAGGGGTAAAACCCAGTGATTGAGTCATCACAGTTCAGGATCTAGTCCTCAGCCTTGCAAGGCCAAGAGTTTGCTCTTATCAGAACTCTGAGATAATTAGGCCCTAAGAAATTGCTTCATTTCAATAAAAAAAAGAGATGCATAAACTAAAATATCAATTTACTCACTTGTAATGAGAAATATAACTGTGGCTAGAACTGAATTACTTTTATCATAAGATCAGCATATTCTTTCCCTGTAGGCAATATACGAAATCTATAACATTTAATCAGAAGTTTCATCTGATGAAAATAGATTTAATTCTAGGGAGCGCCTCTCCTAAATTAAGGTGAGACTAAATTAAAACTACAAAAAATGTTATTATGCAATGCAGAACAGATGGCCTTACCTATTGTATCCTTGGTTTACAGTCTCCGTTCTCTGAATGTGCAGAGTGTATTCATACAACTAGCCCCTCTCCTTCTGAGTGTTATTTTTATAACTATACATTACTTTTTAAAAAGCTTTCAAAAGTGTTTCAAGAGCTCAGCCAATGATCCAAACTCTAGCACTAGACACATTCATTCCGATTTCTTCACTGGTCACGATTGTAAAAGATATTGCCTAAGTGAATGCTTTTGTACTCAATTTTCCAAGATAAGTCAGCACATCTAATCTTTCTACAAAACCATCAATTATGTTTTCTATGTCAAACCAGTCTGTGGGTCAAAGTAGATTCCCAAATGTGCTCATACATATATTTTTAGATTTATCTTCACTCACTGGTAAGTTTTCTATTCTTACTTACCTGAAGCATCCTTGCAACTACATTTGGAGGTTTCTGGAGGTGCATAAAGACTCTGATGCCCATGAAGGAAGTGTTGCATTCTGGAGATGCATATCAAAGTGGACTCTGCAGTTGTCCTTGTCATTATCTCTGGCACAGTTTTCTGCCCTCATGATGCAGTCTTCTGTTTGCTGTGTGTGTTGCCCCTCACTGCAGGCAGGGCTGTGCCCCATTGTCACAAGAGCCATGGCCAATAAGCCATGTTGCTGCAAAAGCAGCTGGTTAGGTGGATGTAGAAATAATGAGATTAAAATATATCATGATAGTGTTCAACACTTAAATAAAAAATTTCTAGGTAAAGTCATATCCAGAGGAAATAGATTAGCAGGAGCAAAGGAATGGGTGGCCATGCAGAATTTGACCTGAGAATTTAGAAGAGGATTTTGGAGGTGCACAGAGGAAAAAACAAGAGTAGAGGAAAGGATAAAAGAAAGAAAAGAGGAGGTATCATTAGAAGAGGCTGGTGCGGAAATAAGGTTTACCCATAGAACGTCTGTAGGTGAATGTGAAACAGCTCCCCTCTTTCTTTGCAGAGGCAATCTCTCCCTAGTTTAAATGACTTGAAAAATAGAATGAGGGATAGAATTCTTTGTCCTTATAATTCCTTTTAAGTTTATGCAGGGCACAATCATGCAACTGTTTAAAGAACTGAAGACATTTAAAAAGAATATTAAAGAATGATACATATGTCTAAGAATATAAAAGTTTTTGGTGTTTTCAATTAAATAAGATACCTATTTAGGAGCAAGGAATTTCTCTTGGTCACTTGCAAAAATAAGAAGGGAAGTGAGTTTTAAACACTAAATGTAGCTTAGGTTAGTGTCAATTATCTCAATTATGGTATATTAATCTAGTGATGCCCACTCCCAGAAGAACCATAGTAGGAGGTTTAGTGGTCCACTTCACTTTGACAGCACATCTTTCAATATTTCACACTATTGAACTTGGTTTCACAACTGTGATTTTCCTTTTCTCCCCAGTTCAAGTATGCTTGTCAACCACATACAAAAGCCTGCTCTGCTGCAAAGCCAGCAATGTGTGGTTTCTCAGCAGGACTATTCCTGTGCAATATTGCTTTCCTGACACTTGTTGCTGATGCTATGCTTGGCTCACGATTAAAATGATTGTTTCCCCTAAAACCATTTGAAATAGAGCTCCTGGAAATTTTCTCTTAGTTTTCAGTTCACTATGTTTTCAAAGGGTTGAGATTTAATCCTATCCAGAAGCAGCGTAGGAAAATACGAACAACCTTTTGGTTGTGTCAATTTTTGAAATTATCTAGCAGTTATGTGCAGGTGTGTGTGTAAGTAAACCCTTTTTTTGTGTGTAGAGATGCTGCCTTGGCTTACAATGTCCCAATTAACCCATTGCATGCTGATAGCTCATCTGGGAAAAGATCGAAACTCAAAATTTGAAGTACAAATTCTACTAAATGTATATTACTTTTGTGCCATCGTAAAGTAAAAATCTTGTAAGCTGAGCCATTGTAAATTGGAGTCCTTCTGTATATATCTGCATAGGGTTAAGGTATATGCATATATATGTGAGTATGTTGTCTGTCTAGTTGTCTACCTACCTGTCAGTCTATCAATAGGTACATGTATGACAGGTTTGCTATAGAGATCTCAGAAATTTAAATATAAAGTTTATTATGAACACTCCATAAATTGTTGGTGCCTTAGAGAGTTAATATCACTGTCTCTAAATAAAATTACAAAATAGGGCTGGGAATGTGGCTCAGTGGCTGAGTGCCCCTGAGTCCTGGTAACAAAACAAACAACCATATATATATGTGTGTCTATACACACATATATATACAAACATATGTATCACTGCTTTGAAAATTCAAACTTGAGTATTTTCATTTGAGATGAAATCCAGAGTTGGCTTTCAGCATTGCACATGAGAGGTGAGAGGTGTGGCGTTTGGGAGTCTTAAAGGGAAGGAGGCAGTGGATAGATTTTAATATACATGCATGAAAATGATAGAATGATAAACCTTGGCAAAAAAACAAATGCTTCACTCTTGTAATAAACTGATTTTCTGGATTCATTTCAAATCAATTTCTAAAATTGCTATGGCTGTTTTTAGGTTGTCCGGGCTCCCCTGAATTTTCTCCACTCCTGTTTCTCTAGCTATGTTTTCTTGTCTTTCAGATTTAGACCCCTGTTTTAGATTCTTTTCTTCCTTTAGTTGGCTTGTAATCCATTCTACTCCTTGAATATGTGCTTCCCTAGGTCGGCTATATGGTGAATAGTCTCCCTATCCTTCCCAGCAAGCTTCTCCACTCAACTTACTTTCTTGTCATATGCCATCAAGTTGACAATCAGCAGTTTTCATTTTAATGCCATAAGCTGACCATATAGAAAAAGGAAAAAATTTAAAAAGTGGTGTATGTGAACAACACATAATATTTCTGAAAACTTAAGTTCTCAAGGGCATAATCCTTCATCCAGAGATGGTAATTGGCAACCTAGGTGAGCACCTGTTGCCTTATTTCTAACAGCATCTCCACCTCTCTGCTACCTGTATAATAATTTTTCTATTATTATTATAATTATTTTTTGATTTATTGTACACAAATGGGGTACAACTTTCATTTTTCTGGTTGTGCATGAAGTAGAATCACCAGTTTGTGCAATCGTACATGTACATAGGGTAATGATGTTTGTCTCATTTCATTATCTTTCCCCCTCATATCCCTCCCCTCATTTCCCTGTACACAATCCATCCTTCCTCCATTCTTCCCTTAACCCCTCCCCCTGTTATGTATCATAAATTTTGAGCCAACTCTCTGCTCAACAACAATAAAACATAAGGATAAACCTGAAAACAAAAACAACAACAAAATATAAGAATAGAAACTATTATTGTTCAGTGTAATTAAATTAAATTTTTAATGAATCAACTGGTGTGATGGTAAATTTTAGGTGTTAACTTGACTGAGTTAAAGAGGACACAGAGGCAGGTACAGTGGCACATGCCTATAATCCCAGTGGCTCAGGAGGCTGAGGCCAGAGGATCCTGAATTGAAAGCCAGCCTCAGCAACTGAGCAAGGCCCTAAGCAACTCAGTGAGACCCTGTCTCAAAATAAAAAAAGTACAAAAAGCCTGGGTATGTGGCTCAGTGACTAAGTGTCCCTGGGCTCAATTCTGTACCAAAAAAAAAAAAAAAAGACACACAGAAAGCTGATAAATATTGTCTCGGGTATGTCCATGAAGGTATTTCATTTTTTAAAAAAATTTTATTTGCTTATTGATTCACTGAACACAAATGGAGTACAGCTATTGTTTCTCTGGTTGTACACAAAGTAGAGTCACACCATCTGTGCATTCATATATGTACACAGGGCAATGGTATCTGTCACACATTCTGTTATTATTCTTACCCCCCAACCCCAACTCCACCCCTCTCTTCCCTCTATGCTATCTATCCTTCCTCCATTCTTGCCACCCTTCCCCTCCGCATTATGCATCATCATTCATTTATCAGAGAGACCATTCAGTCTTTGGATTTTTGGGATTGGCTGATCTCACTTAGCATAACCTTGGAGACTGTTATGCTCAGGTATTTCATTTGAATCAGTAGATTGTAAAAAAGATTGACCTCACTAATGTGGGGACATTACACAATCTGTTGAGGTTCCACAGATAGAGAAAAAGGAGGAGGAAGAGAAAATTCTGTCTCTTGAGAAGCTGGGACATTCATCTTCAGCTCTTGCACATCAGGATTCCAGGTTCTTGGCTTTCAGACTCTAGGATTTATACCAGTGACTATCCGTGTTTCTCAGACCCAGACTGAACTATACCACCTGCTTTCCTGGTTCTGCTAGCATATTATGGGACTTTTCAGTTTCCATAATTGTGAGATAATTCCCATGATAAATCTCTTATATGTCTCTATATATCATATTAGTTCTCAGGAGAACCATGATTACTACAGTTGGTATCTTAATTTTTCAAGTGTAGGCAACCATAGATATACTTTTCCACATATTGACTTATTCCTATTCTTTCCTTTTTCCTTCTTTTGGAACTAGACTTCAGGTACAGCGATTTTTGTTTTGAATAGAACAGTAGAAAACACCTGAACTCCTAAATCTGAAACCCTGGGAAACATCCTTTAACCTGCATGAACCAATGTGCCAAGTTTATAATTTCCTGCTGATCCCATTTTCTGTCTTCTCAACACAGTTTAAAAATATGACATAATAATAGAGTTTTAAACTCTAAGTTCCTTTTTTGTATAGAACCAAATGACTTGAATTCTATAGCCAACATTGAAATGAAACATTGAACACTTTCCTGACTCTCTTGATCAGTCTATACAATTCCATTCTACTAGGCTTGAACTAATCCATATAATTAATTAATACCTAATGAAGGCAAAACTTTTGTTACATAATCTTCAGCATTATGATATTAATATGATTTAAGGATATTTTAATATTTCATTATTGATTTCAATAGGTTGTCTTTTAAGAACCAACTTTATAAAAACAATCACAATAATTATACAATAACATTTGAAGGGTAACATGCCCTTTTTTCTATTGCCTATCTCTAACCAATTAAGATGAATGCCAGAGACTAAAAACCACATCACCATTGTGAATGAATAGAAGATAATATTCCCTGGCATTAAATAACTTATGAAAATTAGCATAGAGAATAAGTTAATGCAGGAGACAAGGTAATGATGAGGTTGACTGTCTGGTTTTCCAAAATCCATAGAGAGAAAGGTCAATGAATCCCAATGGCAGAAGGTTGGCAATCATATAATCCAACCACTCACTCTGCTGGAGAGAAACCATGACAAGAGTTTGTAATGATTTTTCTAAGACTTTCTGGTGGCGTTTAGGGATGCAACATCCATTTCTTCCAGCTTTCAGCCTTAAAACATTTTATTAAACCCAAGTGGCTATAATCATTATCCTACCACATTTTGGGCAGCTCTTTCATCCTCATCATTATTACCATAGCACAGTTCTTATGGCAATAATTTTAATCACTTAAAATACACCTTATTATTATACATTTTGAAAAATTCTTATAGAAAATCTTAGTTCCTTTAGGGCTTTTCTAATTTCCATATATAAATCCTTGTTATTACAACTTAGGAAGAATCTTGAAGAAAAACATCTTAGCTCTGCATTTGTCCACGTTATTCCACAGAGAGACAGCTCCTGTGGGTGACTTTCATGAGAGTATTGTTGCAGAGAGGGAGTCTTTTATTTTCAAACCACACATTGGAAAAGATTCAACTTAGCACTTATCATGCTCTTTGTTTTCGGCAACTGACATTGATTGAAGCTAACTCTGTACTCAAAATTCTAGTATGTACCTTGTTCTATTGTTGAAAAATAATGTATCTTTGAATTTAGCTTTATATAAAAATTTGTATAGCATTTTGGTTTACCTATCACTATCAATCAATGTGTCTGCATTGGCAATGATTTATCCAGTGTTATTACAGGTTAAAAGGAGATATCCTCACCTGAAGACATTATTGCAAAGTTTCAGATAGGTGATACAAAGCATTCTTTACATTTATAGCCACTTAATTGGTGTTTTAATGGCGGAGGTAGCACTGATTATGACTTTGATCCTTTTGGGAAGCTTACGTTTGAGGAAAATAAGTTTCCCTTTTCAGGGATTTGTAGATACCAACATACTTTGATTTGCTTTGAATTATCCCCAACTGAAGATTTAAAATGCAATATTAAAGAGTTTCACTTTCCACCAAATGTGGGAATTGATGACCATATCTTTTAGCACTGTATAATTTTTCCATTACCTTTTTCCATAGAGAGTATCGTCAATTGGAACTAAACAGCACACATCATCTGATGTTTTCCTTTAAAATGTACAATACTGAAAAAGAATGGTGTATTTGGGAGTTTTCATACTACATTCTTGTTCCCCTCTTCCATTTTCTAGAAGTGAACCCACACATGGCAAAAGGGGCAATGTGACTTGCTCATAAACAAAAATATTTGACCAAACTTCACATTTCTTTAAGTCTTTACCTTTTCTAAGTATGATAATGTTATTGGGTATAAAAGCTATCTGGTATAGAGGATGACATTAACTCAGCTGTCTCTCAGATCATAGAGGAGAAAATCTGGATTTGATTTTTGTAATGGAATACTGAGTACCTTATTGAACTCAATATTTTTTATGGTTATTACACTGAATAAAGGAATTAGTTCACTGATAGCTCTTGGCAGCTCACCACAGTTGATTGTCAACTCTGAGTCACAGCAAACAAATATAAGGGAGATATTCTTACATATTAGGTGACATTTAGATTTTGAAAATAAAATGTAAATGCATTCCTTTGTTCATATGTAAATACATCTCTTATCTTTTACTTAATCCAAGATCAATTTTGATTTCTCATTTTAATTTTCATTTATCCACAAGCCACTTTATCAAGCTGACCTTATGTTTTATCAATTAAGTAGTATACTTCCAACTTGCATAGGGTCATGTCAGGCACTTGGGAGAATAGAAAGAAATAGAACATGGGGTTTCTGTCCTAAAGTGGGTGGCAATTCAGCTGGAGGGACAAGCACTGCAGTTACAAAGGTTCAATAGTAATGTAATAATTAAAAAAAACATATAGATTGCTGGCTGTTGTGGTGCAAACCTGTAATCCCATGCCGAAGCAGGAGGATCTCAAATTGAAAGCCAGCTTTAGCAACAGCAAGAGGTACTAAGCAACTCAGCGAGGCCCTGTCTCTAAATAAAACACAAAATAGAATAAGACTGGAGATGTGGCTCAGTGGTTCATGGCTCAGTGGTTCAGTGCCCCTGAGTTCAATCCCCAATAACAAAACAAAACAAAAGAACAAAACATAGAGATTAGTATGAACTGAAAGAATTTGGATTTATCCAGTTTAAAAAAGGGTAAGTAATCTGATTGACATTCCAACTTTGGTTTTTGGAATTCCTGATATACTATAGTAATATGAAATGGTAATATCTTTCCAGAGGCAATGTATTTAGTTCCTATAGATGTAAACGAATAGGCCAGAAATTGTTAGAGGAAAGAGCATATTTGGAGTCAGAAGACCTGAGCTTCTAGCTCATTGCAATGACTCTTTCACCTTTGGAAAATTAGCCTTCTCAGGTCTTTATTTCCTCATTTATAAAATAATAAAAATGACATACATTTTTGATAGGTTGATTATATTAATGACCATAATTAATGCTATCTCTATAGCAAAAATCCATTCCCTCATACTTTGACTCTTGGTTGTTCATGTTCCTTCGCTTTCTTTTCTCCTGTCATCATGACAACATGCCAAAATAGGGGATGAGACATGTGGACCAGTCAAGGGATGCTCACTTTGTTCAGCCATGACATAGAAGAGACTGGTTAAGGTAATTGAAACTGCCTCGTGATCTGCAACTGAACTCAGATGCATGAATGAACTCTGCTGAACTCAGCTTTACTGTGTAGATGAATGATTATTATTTTATGCTACTGAAGTTTTGTGCTGGTTTGTTATGCAGAGTAACTCTCTGATAAAATACTTCATTATTACTGTGGGGATTAAGACAATGCATATGAAAACATTTTGCAAACTGTGAAATAATGTGCAAATAATGAGTTTAAATATCCTTAAGGTCAATGGATTATAGTAGACAAGGATACAGAACAGTCACAAGTTGTATATTTTAGATTTCAGTTGTTTCCAGCATCCATCTAAGTATATCAATTATTCCATGCTTATTTTGATACTCAAATATACACCTATTTATTTTGGTCACCTATATATTTGCCAAATTGGCTTAGAAAGTTCTTATCACTCATGAGTGATTACTAAATAAATAAAAGAAGTAGAGAAAAACCCAATGCTAAAAACTAGGTATGTAACAAGGTCACCATATTGTGTTCCTTTAAGTCAGTAAAGTACAGAGAATTTTCATTAGCAATCAAGATTTTCCCTTAGCAAGTTATTAGTAGTTTGACTTAACCAAAGCCAAAATAGAGAACATTTCAAGAAGAAAATTTTGCATTGAATGTTATTTAAAAATTAATTTATGGAATATTTTTACATTGCTGAAATACAAAAAAAAAAGATGCTGTAAACACAAATAAAAAAACTAATCTTGGGCTGTGGTTGTGACTCAGTGATAGAGCACATGCCTAGTGCATGCAAGGCACTGGGGTTGGATCCTCAGCACCACATACAGATAAATAAACAAAATAATGGTCTTGTGTCCATCTACAACTAAAATATATTTAAAAAAACACAAAAACAAAAACCTAATCCTGTGTTTCTGAGTAGACCATGTTCCAAAAGTTAAATTTTGATGTAGGTCCTTAGAATTTCCCAACGTATTTCCCATGCCAACAATGATATGTTCTGAAGGTAACCCACAAAAAACATATCTAGTAATAATAATTTAATGAATATTTTTGGGGAGACTGGCTCTGTTCTAGTGAACAAAGCAGAGTACCCATGTCATGAACTTACAGTCTTTTTGAGGGGGACAAATATTAGAAAGATGCATAAGTAAATGAATATGATATCTGGCAATAAGTGTTTTGATGTAAAACAAATCAGGGCAGGGGTGTGGAGTATGCTGGTGGGATGCAATGGCTGAAGAAAGGGAGCAGGAGCTGTGAACACATACAAGAGGAGCAGCTGGTTGAAGGATTATTTCTGATAGTTTGACATTTCTTCTCTTTTATTCACCCTTCCTAAGGACATACTTAGCACTCTGGATTTGAGATTTAAAAAAATAGGGATGAGGTAGCCATGAGTGAGGAGGGCAGGATGGCATGCACAGGGTCGCTGTGGGCAAAGGGAGAGGGAAACATACCGCAAGGCTGCTGGCCTCCCTTCCTGAGATGGCTGCTCACATCAGGGCAAATGATAGGAAAGGTTCTTAGAATTTTCTATCCTGCCATGTACATTTCTATCTCAATATCTTTCCCCCTTTTCAGAGCATACATCAATCATAGGTGAGAAATATGAACATGCTGGGGGAGAGGAAAAAGGGGTTTTAGTGAGCTAGATTAAATCTCAAAATACTGTGAGAATGTTATCTCATGAGGTGACATCATCTTTTATGGTTGTTGCCTTGTTGCCTATTAAACAACTTTAAAACACAGTATGTTAGAACAGCAATTTTACTTTGCTCATGATTTTGTAGGTCAAGAATCAGGCTCCTTTGGGGTCAGAACATCCATTTACAAGACAGCTCACTCACATGACTGCAAATTGTTGCTGACTGTTGTCTGTGAGCTCTGCAGGACTTCAGTCTGGGATCTTAGCTCTTCCCTATGTAGGATTCTCCATGGAGTTGCTAGGTTTTCCTCACAGCATGCTGACTGGTTTTTTATTTTTATTTTTTAAATTTTTTAATTTGCTTATTTATTCATTGAGCACAAATGGAGTACAGCTATTGTTTCTCTGGTTGTACACAAAGTAGAGTCACACCATCTGTGCATTCATACATGTACACAGGGCAATGATGTCTGTCACACATTCTGTTATTATTCTTACCCCCCCACCCCGACCCCACCCCTCCCTTCCCTCTATGCTATCTATCCTTCCTCCATTCTTGGCTGGCTGGTTTTTAAGAGACAGTTTTCCAAAAGGTAGGTAATGAAAGCTGTCAGTTTCATAAGACCTGGGCTCAGAAACATGAGTATTCTATCTATATTTTTCAGTTCCTTAAGGGAATTACAGAGTACACACACAGTCGAGGAGAAAGAATTTCTCCATGTCTCCATGGTTAAATCAAAATGTTGAATGAAATGTTGAATGAAAACAATGTGGTATTTCTATGAGATTGTCAAGAACTTTTGAATTTTAAGACTTCATTCAGCTTAATGTACCTAGCACAGTGCCTTAGGTTTCATTGTTAAAGTTAATTTATTGCATTGAACAATGATTTTATGTTGCTCAATGTTTGAGGGGAAGTGGGAGAGATATTTCTCCAAAATTGAGAGAGAATAAACTATAGGGTCTCTCCTATGTTGGCTATTTTACTCTAAGCAGTCCATGTTACTTCCCCAAAGCCATTTTCCTTTCATTGCAGACATGCTTGGCTGACCAACTAGGCACTAGCTGTAAAAATCAGAGGGGGAGAAATTGCTTTAGTAGTTTCAAAGTCAGGAAAGAATGTTTCCTCCATTGTGAGCCACTAAGCTGCAGGTGCTGAGGGCTGTTGCTTGCTGAAGCTCCCTAAACAAATCTGATAGCTCATAAAGACAGGCAAGCTTAAGGACAGGCTACAGGGTGGAACTATCAGTTTTAAAACTGAGTCATGCATTGTGGATTTTAATTCAGTGAAATGCTTAGGTGTGGAAAAAAATCATTCGTCATTACTTCATTGATAAAAATGTGCTCAGGACTCAGCTGGCATATGGCCTTATGAGGGTCCTGGAATACCCACCTTTTTTTTGTCTATATTGGTTAATACTGTTTGGAGAAGGGCATTCAGATTAAAATTTTGTTTTTTTTTTTTTTAAATCAGGAGAGGATGTTAAATGTTTCTGAAAGCAAAATGTGATGGACACCTATGACTGTCTGTAGATGTGGTTCAGTATTCCCTGTAGAGCATCCTGACCTTTATCCAGAGATCAGGAACAATTTTCAGAGTGTAATGGTCCTTAAACGGATTCCTAAATTTCTGTATAAGAACAGGAAGCCCTGTCTCTGGGAACAAAAGGGACATTTGCATTTTAGAAAAAGTTTTCCTGGGTTTGTGGATTTAGTTCAGTGGCAGAGCTCTTTCCTAGGGTACTCAAGACCCTGAGTTCAATCCTCAACTCTGGGAAGAATTTAAAAGAAGGTGAAGAAAAAGTTTCCCCAACAGATCACAAATTATAATTATGAAAGAAAAAGATAGAATTAACAATTTTCTATAAAGGACTTTCATTTCTAACAGCAGGGCAACTTAGTGGATGAAAAAGTTGTTTCATCTCAGATCATGCTGATAAAACTTTTAGTATAATATATTGCTATAATTGTTCTACTTTACCATTATTCATTGCTTTTATTCTCTTTCTGTGCCTATTGTAAATTAAAATTTCTGTCCATGTGTAGGTCAATAATCTATACCTTTCATTGTCTTTATAATCCTTTTACTCTCCCCCAAGTCCCCAGTACTACTCCACGATATGTTGGCTAATGGAAAAGACTCTGTGAACTCCATTCTGTCCTCAATTTCTATTATTACTCTTGTTCCTAGTGAAGCGATGGAAAAGGTGAGGTGGAATAGGGAAGCTAGAGTGGGCATGAATTTCCTGAGTGATTGGGGTGTGGTGCAATTAATAAGACATGATAGGAAGTCCAGAATACAGATTAGGTACATCTAATCCATGGAAGATGTGCCCGGGAAAGCTTCCAGAGGTACATGTGAGTAAAAGCTTGAAGGATGAACTGGAGTTAAGATGAAAAGGGAGAAGAAGACAGATTGCTAGAACTAGGTAAGTTGTGCCCAAATTGTGGGTAAAAGGAGCAATCCTGTAATGTTTTGGCAAATTATTGCATAGCAGATGGGAAAAACAAAATCAAATTGGCTTTTCTGCCATATCTATTTTTTCAAGTCTAGAAAGAGTGGTTGGGGACTTAAGATAGAGGTACTTTCAAGTGGGCATCAGGATATGTAGAATTTTAATTGACTTCATTAAATTACTTAATTTATATTATCCTGTGTCCTAATTAATGTGAGTAGATATATCTTATTTTACCATTCAGACTCGAAGTGGAGACAGTTCTAAGTACTATTTTGCATCCAGTCAACAAACCTTAAACATCTTAATAGATGCATATGGGATGAATAAATGAAAAACAATGATATTTTTAAAATGCCATTATGTGTCATGAAAATGGCCTACTGGGAAGAGTAGTATATCTTGGAGAAGAGTGTGTTCTGTTTTTCTTTTTGTGATATTGGTCTCAAAAGGTAAGAAATGTATTACCTCATTCACAGTCTTCAAAAGGTCCTTATAATACCTTCTTAACACAATCTGAATATAGATTTGGTTAATGATTGATCAGGAATGATTTTCCAAATATCATTGGAAGACAAATATTTTTATCTGTCATAGAAAGCAGTCCATTTTTTGTTGCTATAATATTATTCCACAGATGGGGTAATTTATAAAGAAAGAAATTATTTCTTGCAGTTTGGTGTGCTGGGAAGTTCAATATCAATGTTCCAGCACCTGGTGAGAGCCTTCCTGCTGTGTCATAGCATGGCAGAGGGCATCAGAAGACAAGAGTAAGGCAGTGTAACAGCTCATGCCACCTTCTCTTCTTATAAAGTCACTAATCCCACCCCAGCATGGGGGTCTTGTCCTCATGATCTCATCTATCCCTGATTCCATTCCAAATATTATCAACATACAAATATAGGAACTGTTTACAACACATGAACTGCTGTCAGATGCACTCAAAATCCACAACAAGGAACTCGATTGTTAGTGAAATCATTTTGTTAATGTTTGCTGTTTTGCTAGTGTTCAGCTTCATAGTAACACTCTCATCTCAATTCCCTTACTCAAAGGCAATGGCCATCTCCTACTGGGGAAATTTAAGGAGAGGTGGCCCTTTATAACGATAAAGCTGTGACATAGGTGTGGCCCACAGGGGTTCTTCTAAAGGACTTTGAATCCTGAGCAAAATACAGCAAAATATCATGACAGTTAACAGCTGTGTGATGTTCCCTGGTCATCTTCTGTGTAGCCTCCAAAACCTGTTGACTTTGCCTGTTCCTCTAGTTGTCCTGTATTATCAAAACGTTCTCTCTCATTTTTACTTCAGATTGTCTTTTTCTGTTGTTTGCAACCAGTTTCCCAGATAATCCAGATATTGTTCAAAATATAAGAAAACATATTGTTTTTTACTCCTATTAAAAACTAAGGGTTTGAAAGAAGTGTAAACACTACAAAGTAGAATTCTGACCCATGAAAAAGAGCATTTCTGTTTTTAATTTCAACCATCTGTGACAAGTTTCCCACTGGACACAAAGGTTCGTGACAAGTATTGTAAATGTCTGCAAGTGACACATGCGTTTGTGGATGGGGATTCCAGGTTATCCCCTGTGAATGTGATGAACTGTCCAGATGGCGTCTTGATAGCCACTCAGCAGAGTCCTTTAACGATAACGATTAACAGCTAATTACATTTAATGCCTTGAAAGGAGTCCAGTCGCATTCATCTGAGCAGAAATCCATCCCTGGGTAGATCCAGAAGAGAGGAAGGAGTTCCAGCATGGCCATCTGGATGCTCTTTTCCCCCACTCTTGCCACTGAAGAGGGTTTAGCCATGTCCATGACTCCTCTTGGAGTATGGATTCTGCTTCTGGAAGCTGTTTAAAGTCATTCTTCCTGAATTAAAAAAGAAAAACTGGCTCTTGCTTCATCAAAGCAAGAGTCAAGTTGGATGAAAATTCTGTTTGGATGGAGAGGATAAAAGAGAAAGCTTGGAAAGCCCACCCTCGACATTTGTGGTGGTACTAAGAGTTAGGACACACAAAACAGTATGCCAAAGCAAAGTTGCAACACAGTGACTACAGCTGACAGATTCCAAGAAACATATGTTGCTTCTTCCCATATTTTGCTTCACAAAAACAGTCTATCTTGACATAGCATGTGCACAGCAAATTATTATGGTAAAATGTGATCAATTTGTAGACTCAGTTTAGAATTCATGATAATTCTCATAGAAACTGGCATGGAACATATATTTTTCAATGTATGCTATTTGCTTTCCTCTTCAAGTGATAACATTGTCCATCTGATACATACATGTAATTTCAAGTTCATCCTTAATGGAGATAGCTGAACAACTTGGAGAAATCTTCTATCTATCAACAACTCCTCATTGCTACTATTAAGACAGTGCAACATCCAGACAGTAGAGTCCCTGTAGACAGCAGATGGCTCAGGGAGTGAAATGCAATAAAAATCATAATTACTCACCTTTGGAAATGGCCTCCAAGCACAGTGGAAGACCTCCAAAGTCTAAGAGGTTATGTTAGTGTTGTCGAACCTTATGTTTTGATCAGGTAACTGATCCAAACTGGGCCTATTGAATTTAATTTCCTGGAAATCTGAATCCTGGAGAAAGAAAGCAGTAAGACTGAGCTTTGGAGCTGGGTCAAACTAATGGCAAAACTTAAGAAAGAAGCTTCTTCCTATATATTTATATGCATACTTAAAGCATGTCTTTTAAAAATTATACTTTCTTAGGTTTTGAGACATATTTTTTGTTAGTTTTTTGTAGACACACTATTTTAATTTGGATTTTTTTTCAGTCTGTTTATCAGTTTTGGATTGTCAACACTAACTTCATGTTCGTAGTGTATGTTGAATAAGGTCGATTGGGATCTCTGCTCCATTAATCCTCACACTTAAAACCATATGGAGTGGTGCCAGTCCCTGGAGCAAACCTTTAACTCAAGTCCAATCAGCATGGTTACAAAGATTTTGGGAAACATGATCCTATCGTGTTCTGGAATGACAAAAAGCAGGAATACTAGAAATATTGATGAACAGTGTAAGTGTAATTGGAGTTGCAGAATTTTTGTTTCATTTCTGTTATGATCAAAAAAATACTACTTGACTCTTCATTCTTTTTAGATTTGAGACTTACTGAATTTTGCCCAAGGGTTGAATATAGGATCAATTTTTGTGACTTTTGCATGGACATTTAAAGCTATTTAGAATTTTCTACATATCAATTACATCTGATTTTCATCTGATGATACTTAGTTTTTAAAATAATTTTTGCCCATTCAATTTTCCAGGAAGTGAGAGAAATAAAGGAATATCCATTGTTTTGAATATATTTGGCCTATGATTTTTCTCTCTTCTATGATTTAGCTTAGTATGTTTTTTAGTACATACCTTCGGAATTATACCTTCATTGTACATTTTATAAAGTGTTCTATTTTCTAATGTTTTTGATTTCCCCTTGAATTCAAACTTGTCTGATACAAAGATTATAATCTCTGATGTTTTAAAACATATTTATCTTGCACTTTCCTCAACTACTGACATGTTGCTTGTGACTTCTATCTTGGTTGCATTGATTATTTCCTTTCCCTTGAAAAACCATTTTTGCTTGTCTTATAAAGATATCACATCATGTATTTTTACTTTTACCAGACTAGTTACTAATATTTTTGTCTTTTTAATTTCCATTTCATTTCCTCCACGTGTATATTAGGGGGTGTGCTCTATGGCTCAGTCTTTGAAAACTTCTCTGTCTTTCCTTATCTTTTGGGTAGTGCTCTCTAACTTCTGCTTGACATATCATATATATTGTATTTTTCCAAGTCCAATCAGGAGACAGAAACCACATCAGTCATTTTGACAAAAATAACTTTATGTATAGAATCATTACTAAGCATAAATTTGTTAACTATTATCACTACAGTTATCATTCTGAGATACTCTATTGGGCAGCTTTTCCAACAAGCAGAGATTTCAGAGGATGAAGTCTTGAGCACTTTCAACTGTCATTCCCATGCATATTTTTTCTTTGCCCACATGTAACCCATGTCCTGGCCTGAGATAACATTGACTTATGCCTTGTAGGTAGAGTAACCCAGCTATAGTCTAGGCACTGCCACAAAATCTCTTGCTCCTCCTTTTATTTTCACTTTTCCATGTACTTTTGATTAATTTTTGCTTGCATTGGAGAGGTAAGAGCACAGATATTTGAATTTGATCACTATAGAATTAAGCAGGGTCTTTTTGTCTACTTTGATTCTAAACCTCTCAGAATCATTGGGATAAAGTGGAAGTTCTTCAAAAGGTCAACGGTAATTCAATAGAGTGCTGTATTAGAGTGTGAAATAGATGTCTATTCAAGAATGATATATTCTTTTTCATGCTCTATTTCTTGTATGTCCATAAATTCATTAGAATTTTGATTATCCAAGGCAGAATTAACCATCAGTCAATTTGTAAATATCAGTTGGCATCTCATGTAACACTACTTACATTTTTTGTAATAATTTTGTGCAATCAAAAGAAGAGTACATACAACAATAAGGAATAATGTTAAATTTTGATTATATTTTTTCCTAGGCCCATATATGGTTTTCTTATTATGCTTTTGAATATTATATAACCATGGTAATTTTGTACATTGTGTGTACATTTTTCTGTCTGGATTATCAAAATGCAATTGCTTTTATAAATATGATTAATGACAATAAAACACTGGTCAATAAATGCAACCTTAATAATGGCATTAGTAGATCTTGAGTGCTGTGTTGCATGCTAACTCACTTGGACCTCACCACACTCTTAAGGAGTACTCTGGACAACTGTCCTGAGTTTACAGCTGATGGTTGCTGAGGCCTAGAGATGTTTACTGACTTATGCAAGGTCACAGTGTAGTTTCATTTAAGTCCTATCTTGCTGGGAGTCCTGAACACTCCAAGCTGCTTGTTAACAACCTCCGTTTGATATTCAAGTGGATGTTGAGAAGTTTGCATTTGGTTAGATTATTTTTATTTCTGCAACAACAGTGCAGGGTCTGATCCACTGAATTGGCCTTTCTGAAAGTTAAGAAATTAAGTTCCCAACAGACTTGAGATGAAAGATTTCCCCACATCCTTCATATAATAGAAAGATACAGCAGGAAGGGGCCAGAACTTGCCTTTGTACATTGTGAGGTGCAGGGGAGGGATTAATAAACATGGAAGAATGAACTGCCTTTTGGGTACTTTAATGTTTAAGAGCTCCCAGTAATTGTCCCACTTCTGTCCTTATTTCAATCAGTAACATAGTGTACTTTCCTGGTCTCTAATCATCCTCCCATCAGTGATTACATACCATGGTCTCAGGACTACATTTTTCCAACAGGAGGTTTTAAAAAGAACAGAGAAAATCACTTGCTTGCTATTTTTGGTTTAGATTTTCTTTACTGTTTCTACTCATGAAGGCCACTGCTTCAAATTCTTTAAGCTCTTAGATTCTGTACCTGCCTTGACCTTCGAAATTCTGTTGATCTCTCCAGGCTTTCCTAAAACCATTTCCTGTCCTCTCCTGACCTCAGATTTCTGTCTTAGTATTCTCAATTTGCAGGACTTGTTGGATTCCTGACCCATTAATTCCTCTGATCTCACATTCATATCTAAACGCTCAAAGCTGGTTGAAATTCAAACTCATTTTGCCTTTGACAGATGAGTCTTGTTCCTATCAATGGTTTAAATTAGTTATTCTACAGCTATGCTAATCCTTATTCATTGTTCTCTTCCATAGTTAGCTAAGTTAGTTACCTGAAAATGAAGGTGAAATATGCAATAAATCCAAAGTTATTTGATCCATAGGAAGTTTCTGATGCTCATTCTGAGAAACACATAATAAAAGATTTGTCTGTAATGAATTGATTTTTTCCTAGATTGAGTTCATATCATACTTGAATCTGGAAAATACATCCATTTATCAAAATTGCCTATTCCCATTCCCCACCCAATACTTGCACTAAGGGGAAGATCTATGAGAACTTGCATAGGAGAAGCAAAATCAGAGTTGTTATGGTTTGGATGTGAGGTATCCCCCAAAAGCTCATGTGTGAGACTATGCAAGAAGGTTCAGAAGACAAATGATTGGGTTTTGAGAGTCTTAACCCAATCAGTGATTTAATTCCCTGATAGAGATTAACAGAGTAGTAACTGAAGTAGTAGGTTGTGGCTGGAGAAGGTGGGAATTGGGGCATGGCTTTGGGTATTTATTCGTATTTGGAGAGTGGAATTTCTGCTTCCTGATCATGATGTGAGCTCTACTTCTTCCCTCTGTCATGGTGTTCTGCCTCATCTTGAGCCCTGAGAAATGGAGCTTGCTGTCTATGGACTGAGATCTCTGAAATTGTGAGCTCTCAAATAAACTTTTCCTCCTTTAAAATAGTTCTGGTCAGATTTTTTAGTCACAGTAGAAAAAAGCTGACTAAGACAGCAGTGCCTCAGCTCTACCAGGTATCAAAGGTAGATTCTGTAAATATCAGTTACCCAAATCTGGCTTTGCTTTTGCTTTGGGGACTGGAAATCTTGCTAAACTAGAGTTTCATAGGTCTCAACTAAATTATTTCATGGGAGCATAGCTTATAAATCTTAATTTTCAACAAATTCTACAAGTGATTTTGATGAAATAGACCAATAATTGGTACTTGAGAACTACTCCTTTTATTAATGGGGAAACAATTATACAGATCATAATTGATAGCAAGAAAAATCTTGTTGAGTACAGTTGACAAAGACTCTTATGTTTAACTTTGAAAGAAGAGTAATTGAGAGGAGACAGAATTCTATGCAATTATTGAAGTCTTTGTTACAAGAATTTGAGCAACTTTCAAAATTGTTCAAGTTTATAACATGAAAGAAGAGAATGAGAGAATCAGTATGGTGAAATCAAAATATTAAACAGACTAGAAGAGATATATTGCCCTTACTGACACCTAATAAATTATGGTTGCACCAGTTTCCTACAAAGATGAATTGAAGATTAGTGATAGACCTGCAGTGTTTTGGATTTGATGTTTATTGTGCTAAAACTACACCTATCTAGATCTTTCATCGTTGTGTAGATTTTTGTTGTTCTTAGTTCATGATATCATTTCATCACGAGTGTCTTCTTTTTAAGAATGGAAAGTCCCAAAGTGACATATCCCTCAGCAATTTTATAGGTAGGTAAGTAATTACAGGGTTTGTTTTGAGTGGCAATTATAGTCAATAATCTGAGTGGAAAATCTTGAAAAACAGTTTCTCCTAGTTAAAATCCCAACTTAATAGGACTCGCTTCTATGTGGGAATGATTAGAGGTGAAACATGTAACAACTGCTACGGTAATATAAATTAATGCATAAATAAAAATGCATTTAAATTTTTTTCACTTTCTAAATTAAATATGTATATGCATGTGTGCAATGCACAAACACACACATACAAGATCACACACCTACTTACCTAGAGACACATGTAATTTATCCAATATAATAACTTTCATGTTGGTTGTTGATTTGTTTAGAAGTAAATGGCATGATCTTTTCTTTGTCATGGCTTTCAGACTAAGCATTACTCCTGTCTGGGTCATGATGTAATATTGTGGGAGTCCCACAATACCATGCCATTCTTCTTCATTCAGTGGGTGGTGAAAAGGTCTCCTGCACTTTTTGTGTGTTGATGGTGGCTGGCTGCCCAGTATATCACCCAGTGATGATAATGCTTCAGCCAGTACTACTGCTCCAGCTATCTCCTCTGCCACCTTGCCATAGCAATCATGGGTCACTTTGACATAACAGGTGGGACCAGAAAATGCCACTGGTGCTATTGTTGCCAACAGCTTGTTCTACTCAGCAGCCACTAGGCGTTACCCCTGTCTGTACTAGAAAGATTCATAAACTAAATTTTCTGCTTTTGGTTGGTGCTACACAAACTTATTAGGTAGAGTTTGTCTTGATAACCTAGTGGAGTATTTCATATTTCAGTATATCCTGTCTATATGGGTACAAACCGGTTGAACGGCAGTTCTCTGTGTACCATCTGTATCAGAATCAAGTTCAGCTTCATAAAATAGGTAGATTAAACAACCGAGGAGTTTACTTTTCTTCTTTAGTGAGTACGGTGAGAATTTGGAGATAGGCAGTTCAGGGTTAGAGTGGCAGCTTGACAGTTCTTCAGAGTCGAAGTTCCTTCTCCTTTGATGTTCTGCCATACTTGACATCCAGTGTATGGTCCAGATAGCCATAATATTGTGTATGAGCCACCAAGAGGGAAGAAAATGGAAAGAAGAAAGGTTTGCTATTTTTCTCTTTCAAGAAGACTTCATGGAAGCCACCACAAAACTCTTTTCATCTTTTTCCACCACTTAACTACATAGTCACATGTAGAAAGCAAGAGAGGCTAGAAAATGTCTTTAAGTTAGGACACCAAGTGCCTAGCCCCTTTTCAAGGTCATAGACAAGGGGGGCAAGAACTTGCACTCTGCCACTTCTCTATTTAATTCATTCTCCTGTTTCCTTAAGAATGGTGGAAAAATCACAAGAAATAAAACCAAAACAGATGGACCCATGATACCCATTGAAGCTGTTTTTTTTCTTTCTTTCTTTTTGCAGTGCCTGGGATTGATCTCAGGGGTGCTGTACCACTAACCCTTTTTATTTTATATTTTGAGACAAGGCCTTGCTAAGTTGTCTAGGCTGGCTTTGAACTTGGGATGCTCCTGCCTCAGCCTCCTGAGTAGCTGGGATTACAAGGGCATGTGTTATGGTTCCTGGCTCAAGCTTTAGATTCTGGCTGATGAACTATTGTAAACATGTGGCAGGAACAGCTTGCTTCCACCAGTGTTCTAAAAGATGGGAACCCTCCTGTCCTTCCCTCACGGAAAGCCTCCACCTGGACTTGCATGCTAATGTAGTAATGACGATATTTTCAGGGTGTGCTGTAAAGGAGAAGGAAAATGATACTTGCAGTTCTTGATACTGCTGAATATGTTCTCTGTGTTGAGAGAACCAACACACAGCGTGGAATACATGGTTGTTGACCCAGGCCCATCACTCCAGCCACATCCAATTTTGGAGGATTTATAAGAAGAATTGACATTCTTTCAATACTTCTAGACCAAGGGGGAAAATTCATACATGTGATCACTCTGGAAATTTTCAAGAAGACTCCTGACTGTTGTGTTTTAATCACCTCCTCTTTACCCTGTTGGTGTTTGGGGGATGATGAATACAAGACACCTGCCACTGGAAGGATAAAATTAGTAACAACTTATAATCTCATATTATTCTGGCTTTGGAGAGAAATCCACCATATATCATGTGGGGGTCACACAGGGGATGGACTCAGAATTAGAGTGAACAACCAGAGGCTGCAGGAATCAGGCTTTGTAGCATTAAGAGGATGAGGTGTCTGTGGCCCCTGTGGAAAGATGTGATTGACTTGTTGGCGTAATTCTGTATGTTGGCAGGAAATTGACACTCAGTACTCAGGAATGAGCATGACTTGTGTCTGGTGCCTTTGATAAGGAGGGCTATTTTGGCAAGACCTAATGTATGGGAGCAGGGTTGGAAGGGGACCTGGCAGTTAGATCATTTGAGGTCCTTCGGATTTTACGAGATCTTAAGACAGAATATAATTTTAAACATTAATTTTAGGCCTTATATCACATACTGAAAATTTCATTGGGCTGGGGTTTTCCATCTGCTCCTCATTGGAGATACAGTTAAATAGGGAGATGTGAGTCTATTATTTTTACCTCTGTTTGTGCAAATATAGTAAATATTCAGTGCTTGACTAAATTTCCTTTTCTTTTAAAAGTATACTTATATATGTTCAAAAAAATTCAAATTATAGGGTTCAGAGGCTTGATGTTGCATAAGATAGAGGAAACATGATATGGCTTTTCATTTCTTTGTCGTAGGATGTGTCAGCAACAGGACAACCTTTATCATGACATATTTAGGATCTTTCATAACATGTATCTCTGGCAAAGGAGAGGAAGCTGGACTGGAGTAGAAAAGTGGGCATGGCTCTAGCACTAGCCCATGGGATGATCAGATAACCACAATATGAAAAAAGATATGTTGAGCTCACACATAATTTAGAATTGGATTTTATATCCTTGGGGGTAAACCAATGGGAGTTTTAGTCATGGGTGCTTTCCAAACACAGGCAGGTACCTTGACAATGCAGTGGCTCTGGTAAAAGAGAAGGGTCCAGCCCTGAGTGATGGTTCTGACAGATATTTTTGGTATTGCATCAGAATCATTGCTTCTTGCTCAGCAAGAAACACCTCAAAGCTCCATCAGTAGCAACTGAATGATTCTAGCAGGTAAGGGACAATGAAACTTGGTGAGAATTTTGGTGTTCAGGTTTTATCAGGAACTGATTTTTAAAAAATTTGAATTGCTCTCTATCCATCTTTCCACATTTCAGATTTTCTCTTTTATTATATCATTAATGCAAAATATAAGAAAACACATTTTCTTCTTTTAGATTTCACTTTTTAAAATTGCTGCCAATTGTGTGGGGGAAAATAATCTATGCTTGTTTAAAACACAGAAACCACACCAAAATGAGGCTAATATGACAACAAATATTAGTTGATCATTTACAGTGCAGCATGTGTCAAAAATCTGGCACCCAACATTAGACCACCCAAATACATAAAAAAATACTATTAGATCGAAAGGGAGAGGGAGACTTTGGCACTCCACTATCATCAATGGACATATCATCCAGAAAGAAATCAACAAAGATACATCATAGTTGGTCCATACTGTAGAGCAAATGAACCTAATGCATATTTACAGAACATTTCATCCAATAAGAGCAAAGCACACATTTTTTTCTCATCAGCAAATGTGTTAGTCCACAAATCAAAATTTCAATACACTAAAAATAATTAAAATCATATCATGTATGTTCTCAGACCATAATGGGCCAAGGAAATGAACAGACACTTTACAGGAGATCTACAAGCAATCAAGAGATTTATGAAAAAATGTTCAACATCCCTAGTTATGAGAAATGCAAATCAAAACCACCTTAAGATTTCATCTTACCCCAATTAGAATGTCTTTTATTAAGAATACAGGCAACAACAGGTATTGGCGAGGATGTGGGGAAAAGGGTACACTCATACATTGCTGGTGGGAGTGCAAGTTGGTGCAGCCACTCTGGAAAGCAGTGTGGAGATTCCTTAGAAAACTTGGAAT
>JAJEJO010002324.1:0-283141 GCA_020662805.1 Glaucomys volans
TGAGAGAGGAGCCACTTCAAAGGAGGAAGCAGCTCTGACCATACAAAGGCATTGCATGAACACCCCCTTACTCACCACAGGCCGGGTCAACTGAAGTTTCTAAGCACAGGTGCATGCACACATTCTCTCTGCAGCTCTGCAGAGAGGCAGGGTAGGTATTGCACCCACTCAGGTTCCGATGTGGAAACTGAGTTTCCTCCAAATCTCCTGACTGCTCCCTCAGTGCTCCCAGACCCCAGCACTCAGCAGGGGGTCTTTCCCTCCTGGGAGTCTCAGAAATTCCCTCTCTCTAAGAGTAAAGTCCCAATGGGCCAAAAATGTGATTCAGGACACAGAAATCTGATCCACAGACACACAAGATCATGGAGATCCAGTATATCGAAGCATGGTTTTCCATAGTGAGTAATGATCGGGATCCTGGGAATGCAGGAGGTGTAATTGTGTAAATTCCCTGCTGGACAGAACCGTCTGGTCTCTCACACCCAGCCAAGGAATGGCCCGACAGCTGCTGCCGCTCTGACCCAGGGTCTCAGAGCCCCAGAGAACCAGCTGCGGAGAACCAGTCGCGGAGAACTGCAGGCGTTCATGAAGTAGGACCACAGACACATCTGCCAGCGTGGCCCACACATTCCAAAGATCCCGTGGCTTCCCCCATTGGTCTTTCAAGGCAGAGATGTGGGAAATAATTACCTTTTTCAGAGAGGAGTGAAATTCACTGGCAGGTCCAGCAGGTTTGAAAAGGGACAAATATGCAAGCAACCGTGATTTTAAAAATACTTTCATTTATTTTACTGTGGTGCTGAGGATCAAACCCAGGGCCTCACACATGCTAGACAAGTGCTCTGCCACTGAGCCACAGCCCCAGCCCAACAGTGATGTTTTGACAGAACACAGAGCAACGCTCCCGACAGCCTGCCCTCCACACTGCAGAGACACCTGGGGCGTGTTTCCATATTTTGAAATTACTTGGTGTTCCTGACAAACTGACTGACACAGGGGAAGCCACATCACCCCACAGGGCCCTCCAGTCTGCCCCAGAGTGGAAGGGCTGCTGGGCCTGTGACCTCTCCCTCCTAGCTGGACACTGTAGAGCTGCCCCTTAGGTGGGGAATGTGCCAGGGTGGGCTGCTGAAGTTCTGTGAGGCACATCCCAAACATGGTGGCATTTCACCCCAAGATGACAGATGCATCTCTTAAATTAAAGACATTATCAAACAACCAGGATGGTATTGTCTTATCTACCAGGGTTACAGAATGCATTTCTGGGTATTATATAATAAGTAAAACTTTTCCATTTTTTTTCATCAAAGGCCTCTTTACAGTTCATTTGTTCAAAACTGGTAAAGACAAGATCCACACATTTGGGTGATTTTTCTCTTATGTCTCTTTTCTTCTAGATCAGTCCCACCTCCCTTCCTCCCCTGCTGATGGCTGCTTACAGTAACCAGTGAATTCTCCTTTCCAATTTGTCTGTTTGCTTCCTTGTGGTTTCTTTCACCCTGTTCTGTAAACTGGTGAATTGAGCTAGAGGCGCTTGTGTGTGTATGTGTGTGTATAGATGGATGAATAAATTCAGGTACATACACACATATACTTAGCTCCAGACAAGTTTCTAGCTCTATGTACTTAAATATGTATGCATGTATGTACTGGGCATATATACACATACATATGTATATAGGTATGTATATATATATATATATATATATATATATATATATATATATATAAACCTGTGTGTATGTGGCTAAGTGGAAAACATCAACTACATAAGTATAAAGGCAAGACTATTTCATGGGTGGGGTTGAGTTCTTCCTGTTTCCATGCAACCTTTTCTTACAGTACTGCAGGCACCCTGCCCCCACTGGCTTCCCTCTCCCTTTGATACAAGGAGCTTGGGAGGGAGTGCAGAAAGGTTGGGGATGCGTTCTTGGTATGGGGTAAAATGATGGAACTACAAAGAAGACCTCACACTTCATCTGTTGTGTGGACAATCAATAATAGCACTTCCTTCTTCCCGAGACCTCCACTATGTCTTGTCCACTCCCTGGCCTCAAAACTCAGACACTATGACTCTCCAGTTCTGAGGGTCTACTACCCCATCACTGCAGTCTAATTCTGCCATGCCCCACTTTGGTCTCTCCCATCTCAGCAGGTGATATATAAGCCAGATCATGTCATTGCTCCACTCGATGTGGCTTCCCAAGGCTCCCAGCTCCCTCAGAGTCAAGACAAAGTCCTGACAATGGCTATAAGGCCCCATGCAATCTCCCTCACCACCCTATCAGCCACTGCCCCCTGCTGCTCAGCAACTCCTTCACTGAGCTCCAACTACATTAGCCTTTTTGCTGTGTCTACATCGGGCACAATGCTGTCCCAGGATTGGCCATTACTGCTCCTTGAGAAAGGAGGACCATTTCCCAGACACCTTCATAGCTTGCGCCCCAACTCCATAGGTCTGTGTTCAAATGTCATTCTTCCACTCTGGGCGGTCACTCTATCCACCACATCCTCCCAGCTCTTCTCCTCCTTCCTTGTTGTGTTCTTCTTGATACTGATAATCAGAAAACAAAGTAGGTACTTAATTGCTTGTTTGTTCTTCTTTCCTGGCTACCCTCTTCAATCTGGAAGCTCTAGGAAACTTCTATTTAGTAGGTGCTCAGTAAGTCCTTGTTAAATGAATGAATCCCTCTCTTCCTACTCAACCCATCTCTAATGTGTCTTAAATGAAGACCCAGTTAGTCCATTCTTTGCTGTGGTTTTTGTCCCTAAATATAAGCAAGAAAAATGAGCTATGACTACTTGGGATCAGTTACAGACCTAGTATAGGTCAAGGCTGAATATCTTAAATCATGGGTCAAGGTCAGACCCCCACAATATGAAAATCTGTTGAAAACGTTAAGGCAAAATATCTAATGCTCCTATTTGTTTTAAGTAGGTATTGAAGTTACATAAGATAAACATTATTTTTTTAATTTCTTAAAAATAATCTTCTGAATAGTTTCGAATCCTCAGGAATTTGATGAGCATCCAGGAACAGATGTTTTAGGGAGTTGGGTTTCTTAAAATCAGGGTGGACTATGTGCTGATATAAATGGAAACTTATCTCATCACATTTTTAAAACTTCAATTGGAGATTTTTCAAAATGAGAGACAGCATTGGATTGGACAGGATTTTTCCCAAACTTCATTTCCTTTTCTGTTTAATACATTTCCACGTGAAACTCAATATGATATCCACGAGCTAATTTATTATTTTATTTCTCCTATGAGGCTGCTAGATAATATTCTGTTTGTCAAATTGGGCTCTTTGCTAAGTGAGTCTCAGAGTCTGGTACTATTGTCAAGATGGTGCAATCAATCATGCCTGCAGAATCCTGGCCTCTAAAATAATATATAAACAGTAGACACAATCTGGAGAGAGTGGACACGTGCAAACCAATTAACCAATTACTATATTACATACATTTTTAGGTTTCAGACAAAATCAGCAACAGAGGGCAATGAAACCTAGAAAGAACCTTGAAGGAAGTACAGAATTTTTAAAAGTCCTGGGAATACAAAACAAGAGGAACTACTGGATTGAGACCCAGACAAAGGAATAGTGGAGAAGAAAAAATACCCATTCCTGATTGGAACAGAAGAGGCTTTTATAAGGAGTAGAAAATTAACGTGGAAGAAAAGGTGTAGGCCAATATGTAATCAGTCGTGGTTGTCTTAATTGTCTTAAATAAAATCAACTCCAATGATTGTGGAGAAGCATTGCCCACATGAACCTTCAGCCAAGCTCAGTGATTCTCAAGCCCAGCATATAATGCTTCTCTCTCTCCTTCCCTCTGAGTGCACCTTTACTTGAGGAGAAGTGACTAACACATGAAATATAGTAATCACAGAACACACCATATGAACAAGTGTCAGAATGTCTGTTTGTTTACTTTTCTGCGGTGCTGGGGATTGAACCCAGGGCCTTGTGCTTGCGGAGCTAGCACTCTACCAACTGAGCTATATCCACAGCCTGAAGTATCAGAATGTCATAGGCTGAGTTCAAAAAAGAAAGAGTGGTGTTTTTCAGAAGAATCAAGAAAGAATTTCTTAGGGCAAGAAGACTTAGGATTCTCATTATTTGAAGAGTGGAGAGCTGCAGGGTCCCAAGCAAGCAGGAGGGTGCTGATCTGGTGAGGCAGAAGAGTCAACTGCTGACTGAGAAGGATGTGGGTTTCTTCGGCCCCAGCCTGCTGCAGGAGCTCATTCTCATTCTGTTCTGTGAACCTCTCTGTATAGCAAATCAGATATGTATTATCCCTGGCACTCAAGGCAGGCAGGGGTTAGGGGAATGGTGAGCCTACAGCCTAGTTCTGGCCCTTCCTCTGTGTTCCTTGGGATCTGCCACTGTGGGTGGCACATCAGCAGTAGAATCAGCAGCAGAGGCACTAACAGATGTGAGTGCATTTCAGTTGGCTCCTTTCTGGAAGGCTCCTGAGACACACACCGGAGTATTTTCCTCAGCATCTGCAAGGAGGAGGGGTGGGAGAAATATCTGACCTCAGGACTTGAGGGAAGAATAGAAACTAAGTGAATTTCTAGGTATGAATCATATCTTAAGCTGTTGCCTGCAAAAATAACTCCATTGACCGCCTGAAACACTCTTTGAAGGACAGCTCTCTAAAGATGTCCTTTTCTTAGTAGAGACACCATTATTTACATTGTTTAAAAAATTAATTACAAAGCTGCAAATCCATTTTAAAAAGACATTAGAAAAATTAAATTACAAGCAGCTGGTGGCCAGAATGGACTTATGTGTATAGTAAAACCTGGGTTTTATTTGGAAACCCTAAATACAAGGTAAGGGAAAACTAGGAATTTTATTCTTTGGATTTCAGACTCTCAACCACCATAGGACTCACTGGCTAAAAGATTCCAGTAAGTGAAATCTGAAGACACTAGAATCTGCCTTTGCACTCAGGTTGCTTGCAGATGGCACCGCCCTAGCAGTAGAGACAAGGCCGGCAAACTCTTTGAGTAGAAACTCCTCAGTAAGTTACAGTATACCAATCCAATCAGAAATCTCTCCAGGAACAAAAATAAAAGTGCTGCTTTCATCAAATGCCCTCTGATGGAGGATAAGAAAAGACAGGAGAGACGTCTGGGAGCGCTGGTGGAAGAAATTTTATAAATTATTCAACTCCAGAGTCCCTAAATCAAATGAAAGGAATAAACTTAAAAAGTCCACTTACTGTTCACAGCACTGAAATGAGGAAGTATTCTCATTTCACACCATTTTGGATCAAATTCTAAGGGGACTCCAGGAACTAAGCCATGCAGAGGGGTGAGTATTCAGACTTCTGAAGCACCTTCTAATAGGATGTGCAAGGGTTCTTATCTCTGAGGGAGCTTTCCCTGTCTACCCACTTCCTACAATTCTCTATTTGAAAAATAAGTTTTACACTAAACATGGGTCACCTTTGTAGTCATTTTGATTGATACCTGCTGCTTTGTTGCTTTGGGGTTTTTTGGTTATTGTTGGGTTTTTGTTTGTTTTGGTTTTGGTACTGGGGATTAAACTGGGGTCTCATGAATGTTAAATAGGTACTCTACCACTAAACTATACCCCCAGCTGCTTTTGATTTGCCTATACATAAGACCAGGTTAATTGAAATGAAATCTTAATTTGTAGGTCTCCTTCCATTTCTGACCCTTTATCTCTTGGCATTTGGAAACTTTAGGACCCCTTAGAACTCACTAAACTGAGTAGGGTAAAAGGGAGGTTTTCTCCCAGGACCAATGTAGGCAAAACTGAGATCCAAGAGGTCTGTCTTTCCCTCATTCAGCTTGCTGCCCTATGCCCTTTCTCTTCTCAAGTCCTTCCTCTCTCTTTTTCTCAACCTATTATCCTTACTCATAAGGTACACAGATATCCTGCTTCTCCCCCAACTCCTTCAAGACTGTCATTCACTTCTTCTCTAAGCCATTGATTCTCAATCTCAGCAGCATACTGAATGCATATTAGATGTAAGATATTAAATGTCCCAGTGTCCAGGCTGCACCCTCTCCAATTCAATCAGAATTCTCAGTGGTAGGACAGAGGTATCAAATGTTTCCTAGATTCCCCAGATGATTCTTATGCACAACAAGGGCTGGGGACTGACTCAGAGAAAGGAGTTGATGGAGAACCACTGCTTTTAGCTGATAACAGCTTGAAAGGTTTTATGATCTCTCCCCAAAGGAAGCAGATTTTAATAGGGATCAAAGCCTTAAGCTAATAGGTCAAAGCCCCCAAGGGATGACACCTCACTGTTCTGGAGGCTGAAAGTCTGAGATCAGACGACCACATCATTGAACCTCTGGTGAGGGACCCCTTAGCTGCATCACATCATGGCCTCCCATGAAGTCTCCAGAAATCTCCCTCTGTCCTCAAGGAGAAGGAGGAAGGCAAAAAAACTTAAACTATAAATTTCATAATATGTGTTCAACCATTAAGAGGCACCTTTAGTTTGCTGCATACCAGAATGCTTTTCATTGTACATCATTAAGATATGTCAGTTCCAAATTCATGATTGCTAATACCAGAAGTGCTGCTCGCCATTCTAATTTCATTAAAAAACTATGGGTAAAGAGCAAGTTTGAAAGTCCATCCAGAGCCCAAATCTCATTATTATTATTTTTTATTTAAAATGTTAAACTTCTGTAGTTTAAAATGAGAGCTATAGATCCCCAAATCCCAAGCTTTGGAGACAGAAGACTGGATGATGAACTTTGTGACTGTAGATAGCTAGAGATTCTTTCAAGGCAGGCTGATCTCTTTCCATCTGCTACTGGATCAAATCACATCCAAACTGATAAAGAATTCTCAAAAGGAAGGATTTCGAATTGAGGAAATCTTCTTCAATAAGGGATCTCTGAATGCAGGCACGACAGAGTAACATCCTAATAAGAACTGAACAATAAACCCTTTAGCTAATATGCGGTGCCTCCCACAGACCCACACCAGTTGCTAGCAAGGGGTACTTAGACTTCATTTTCATATTCAAAGAGTAGCTAAAGATTTGTGCCTTCCTGGCCAAGACTGTTGAGCAGGCTTCTTCACTGTGAAACTTGAAGAAATGCCAGTCATATTGTGTGTATAAATTCTCTCTCTTAGAGTTACAGGAATTAAAGGAGATTGGCAAATAGTAGGGTTGAATGGGCTGTGAATAGAGCACATATGTATGAGTATATATATATGTGCATTTACACATATATATACACATATACATATATATATATTTATATACATAAATGAACTAGTATTTATGTGTATGTATTAGTCCATTTTATGCCACGGTAACAAAATACCTAAGACCAGGTAATTTATAAAGAAAAGAGGTTTATTTAGCTCACAGTTTTTAAGGCCAAGATCAGGAAACAGCATCCATTCAGCCTCTGACAAGGGACCTCTTAGCTACATCACATTCATGGCAGAGAGCATCTTGGTGGGAGCACATGTGAGAGGAGAGATCACATGGCAAGACAGGAAGCCACAGAGCAGAGAGGCTCAAACATACCCTTTCATAACAACTCACTCTTGTAACAACTAACTCACCCTACAAGACCAGCATGGGTTCCTTCTGAGGACAGAGTCCACAATGGTCTAATTATCTCCTACTAAGCTCCACCTCTTAAAAGTTCCACCAGCCCTTAATAGCACCACACTGAAGATGAAACTTCTAACACATGAACCCTTCAAAGACACACTCAAACCATATCCAAACCACAGCCATACATAACTACTACACTTAGATAAATCTTATGTCTAAAATGTCTAAAATAAAAATCTCTTACAACCAATCTGAAATAGGGTCTCTCAGGAGATAGATTCTTGGACCCAGAGACACACAGCAAGATTGCCCCCTAGTTAACAAAGCTGAGCATGGAGAATATAACATAATATAACAAAGTGAACTGACTTCTAATGCTATAAGTTACTGATGATGGACAGGGGTGGAGTGGGGTCCCTGCAAGAGAGATCCAGCACATTCCTAACCACTCTAGACTATGGTTGAATGACAACACCTTACTTACCAGGTAGTCAAAAGAATTAGTGGGATTTTGTAATATCGCTAACATAACAAATACTGCTGTATTGTCTTCTTGTTAATAAAAATTTTCTTATTAACATTTCCCCCTTCCCCACCACTCAACTTTCCCTGCAGGCCCGGGACCAGGCCTGCTCCAGGGGGTGAGCAGACCCAGACAGGAGGAGGCCAGAGGACCAGCTGCTTGACCTTCCCCGCAGGCCCGAGCACCACATAATCAAGCACCACTCAGGCAACAGACTACTGAAAAATAGACGTTTGAACAGTACAGTATAACATTATTGCAGAACTTTTTAAAGATAGTATTACAATTATTCCTATTATACCTACTATATCCCCACTTTTTTCTTTTCTTAATATTCTTATCACTCTATTGTCCTCTTATTTATCTGTTTCCTTGGAGACTCTCTCTTTTCTCATGCTGACAATCTATTTCTATTAATCCTACTTTCACTATTCCTATGACATACTACCTCTATAGACTCACTTCCTATCATTAATGTTATATTCTACACCCCTCCTCATCCTCTTTTCCCACCATTTGAAACTGTGTTCCCTATTGCAAACATATTGGTTTTACTGTAGATAATGTGAACTCATCTCTGTATATTATGACAACAGTTAATATCCAAATAGGGTATATATGGATTAAGGATGCATATTGTTTATATGGTGTGTTGCTAATATTAATCTCTTCAAGGTGAGGTACTGAAAAGCTGTAGGGACATGATAAGTCTTTAAACGGAAATTGCAATACCTCTGATTCGCACTGCTAGAGGGAAAGATACAAGAGCAACATGAGAAAACAAGGAAAGAAAGTGTCCCAAACAAACCTAGATGCTATATCAATAGAACCCATGACAGCATGGTAGAAAGAATGTCAGAAAGGGAGTTCAGAATGGACATAATTAAAATGATCCCAGAAGCGAACGATGTGATGAGAAAGCAAATGCAGGAAATGAATAATCAGTTAAAAGAGCAATTGCAGGAAGCAAAAAAATCATTTCAATAAAGAGATAAAAATTCTGAAAAAAAAGAAAACAGAAATTCTCGAAATGAAGAAAACAACAAACCAAATTAAAAACTCAGTAGAAAGCATAACTAACAGGCTAGATCACTTGGAAGACAGAACCTCAGACAATGAAGACAAAATATTTAATCTGGAAAACAAAGTGGACCAAACAGAGGAGAAGGTAAGAAATCATAAACAGAATCTCCAAGAAATACGCAACATCATGAAAAGATCAAATTTAAGAATTATTGGGATTGAGGAAGGCAGAGAGATACAAACCAAAGGAATGAATAATCTGTTCAATGAAATAATATCAGAAAATTTCCCAAGTCAGATGAATGAGATGGAAAATCAAATACAAGAGGCTTACAGGACACCAAATGCACAAAATTACAACAGATCCACACCGAGGCATATTATAATGAAAATACCTAACATACAAAACAAAGATAGAATTTTAAAGACTGCAAGAGAAAAGCATCAGATTACATACAGGGGGAAACCAATACAAATATCAGCAGATTTCTCAGCCCAGACCCTAAAAGCAAGAAGGGCCTGGAACAACGTATTTCAAGCTCTGAAAGAAAATGGATGCCAGCCAAGAATTTTACACCCAGCAAAACTAACCTTTAAATTTGATGACAAAATTAAGTCCTTCCATGATAAATGAAAGCTAAAAGAATTCACAAACAGAAAGCCTGCCCTACAGAACATTCTCAGCAAAATATTCCAAGAGGAAGAAATGAAAAACAACAATGTAATCCAGCAAAGGGAGAACTACCCTAAAGGAATAGCCAATTAAAGGAGAAACCAAGTCAAGTTAAAAGCCAAAAATAAGTCAAAATGACCAGGAATGCAAGTCATATCTCAATAATAACCCTGAATGTTATTGGCCTAAACTCTGCAATCAAAAGACATAGACTGGCAGATTGGACCAAAAAGAAAGACCCAACAATATGCTGCCTTCAAGAGACTCATCTCATAGAAAAAGACAACAACAGACTGAACATGAAAGGAAGGGAAAAATCATACCACGAACATGGACTCAGTAAAAAAGTGGGGATTTCCATTCTCATTTCAGATGAAGCAGACTTCAAGCCAAAGTTAGTCAGAAGGGATAAAGGAGGTCACTTCATACTGCTTAAGGGAAGCATAAATCAGCAAGACATAATGATGATAAATATTTATGCCCCAAACAATAGCACATCCATGTATGTTAAACAAATACTTCTCAATTCCAGGAACCAAACAGACCACAAGACAATAATACAAGGTGACTTTAATACACCTCTCTCACTATTGGACAGATCCTCCAAACAAAAATTGATCAAAGAAACCATAGATCTCAATAACACAATCAATAATTTAGACTTAACAGACATATATAGAGTATTCCAACCAGCAAAAAGTGAATACACTTTCTTCCCAACAGCACATGGATCCTTCTCTAAAATAGACCATATGTTATGCCACAAAGCTACTCTTAGCAAATACAAGAAGATAGAGATAATACCTTGCATTCTGTCAGATCATAATGGAATGAAATTAGAAATCAATAATAAAATAAAAAACAGAAACTATTCCAACACCTGGAGATTAAATAATACACTATTGAATGATGCATGGATAACAGAAGACATCAGAGGGGAAATAAAAGAATTCATGAATTCATACAATTCATTCTTTATGAATTACAATTCAATGTAATTGATACATTGAATGAGTTGTATCAATGAGAACAATGATACAACATATGAAAATCTCTGGGACACTATGAAAGCAGTACTAAGAGGAAAATTCATTGCATGGAGCGCATTCGATAAAAGAATGAAAAGTGAACAAATAAACGACCTCACATTGCAGCTCAAAACCCTAGAGAAAGAAGAATAGATTAGCACCAAAAGTAGTAGAAGACAGGAAATAATTAAAATCAGAGCTGAAATCAATGAAATTGAAACAAAAGAAACTATTCAAAAAATTGACAAAACAAAAAGTTGGTTTCTTGAAAAAATACACAAAATTGATAAACCCTTAGCCACACTAACAAAGAGAAGGAGAGAGAAAACTCCAATTACTAAAATTTGAGATGAAAAAGGAACTATCATGACAGGCACTATCAAAAAATAAAACATAATTAGAAACTATTTTGAAAATCTATACTCCACCAAAATATATAATCTCGAAGACATCGAAACATTTCTAGAGACATTTGAGCCACCCAAACTGAATCTGGAGGACATACACAACTTAAATAGATCAATTTCAAGCAATGAAATAGAGGAAGTCATCAAGAGCCTACCTACCAAGAAAAGTCCAGGGTCAGATGGATTCTCAGCTGAATTCTACAAGACCTTCAAAGAAGAACTCATTCCCATACTCCTCAAAGTATTCCATGAGATAGAGGAGGAGGGAACACTTCCAGACTCATTCTATGAAGCTAATATCACCCTGATACCAAAACCAGACAAAGACACATCAAGGAAAGAAAATTTCAGACCAATTTCCCTAATGAACATAGATGCAAAAATCCTTAACAAAATTTTAGCAAATCGCATACAAAAACATTAAAAAGATAGTGCACCATGATCAAGTGGGTTTCATCCCAAGAATGCAAGGTTGGTTCAATATCCGGAAATCAATAAATGTAATTCACCACATCAACAGGCTTAAAGTTAAGAACCACATGATTATTTCAATAGATGCAGAGAAAGCATTTGATAAAATACAGCACCCATTCATGCTCAAAACACTAGAAAAATTAGGGATCGTGGGGACATTCCTTAATATTGTAAAGGCTATCTATGCTAAGCCCACAGCTAACATCATTCTAAATGGAGAAAAACTGAAAGCATTCCCTCTAAAAACTGGAACAAGCAAGGATGCCCTCTTTCACCACTTCTATTCAACATTGTCCTTGAAATTCTAGCCAGAGCAATTAGACAGACTAAAGAAATAAAAGGGAATTGAATAGGAAAAGAAGAACTTAAACTATCACTATTTGCAGATGATATGACTCTATAATTAGAGGAGCCAAAAAATTCCACCAGAAAACTTCTGGAACTCATAAATGAATTCGGTAAAGTAGCAGGATATAAAATTAATGCTCATAAATCTAATGCATTCTTATTCATAAGTGATGAATCCTCTGAAAGAGAAATTAGGAAAACTACCCCATTCACAATAACCTCAAAAAATAAAATACCTAGGAGTCAATTTAACAAAAGAGGTGAAAGACCTCTACAATGAGAACTACAGAACGCTAAAGAAAGAAATTAAAGAAAACCTTAGAAGATGGAAAGATCTCCCAAGTTCCTGGATAGGCAGAATTAATATCATCAAAATGGCCATACTACCAAAAACTCTATACAAATTCAATGCAATTCCAATTAAAATCCCAATGACGGACCTCATAGAAAAAGAGCAAGCCATCATGAAATTCATTTGGAGGAATAAGAGACCTAGAATAGCTAAAGCAATCCTTAGCAGGAAGAGCAAAGCAGGTAGTATCACAATATCAGAACTTCAACTATACTACAGAGCAATAGTAACAAAAACAGCATGGTATTGGCACCAAAATAGACAGGTAGACCAATGGTACAGAATAGAGGACACACAGACAAACCCACATAAAAACAGTTATCTCATACTTGACAAAGGAGCCAAAAACCATACAATGGAGAAAACATAGCCTCTTCAACAAATGGTGCTGGGAAAACTGGAAATCCATATGCAGCACTTTGAAAATAAACCCCTATTTCTCACCTTGCACAAAACTCAACTCAAAATGGATCAAAGACTTAGGAATTAGACCAGAGACCCTGCACCTAATAGAAGGAAAAGTAGGTCCAAACCTTCATCATATCAGTGTAGGACCAGACTTCCTTAACATGACACCCAAAGCACAAGAAATAAAATCAGGAATCAATAATTGGGATGGATTCAAACTATAAAGCTTTTTCTCAGCAAAGGAAACAATTAGCAATGTGAAGGGAGAGCCTACAGAGTGGGAGAAAATCTTTGCCACACACAGGACATATAGAGCACTAATATCCAGAATATATAAAGAACTCAAAAAACTTTACCCCAAGAACACAAATCACCCAATCAATAAACGGGTTAAGGAAATGAGCAGACACTTCACAGAAGAGGATCTACAAGCAATCAACAGATATATGAAAAAATGTTCAACATCTCTAATAATAAGAGAAATGCAAATCAAAACTACCTTAAGATATCATCTCACCCCAATTAGAATGTCTATTATCAAGAATACAAGTGACAATAGGTGTTGGCGAGGATGTGGGGAAAAAGGTACACTCATACATTGCTGATGGGGTTGGAAATTAGTGCAGCCACTCTAGAAAACAGTGTGGAGATTCCTCAGAACACTTGGAATGGATCCACCATTTGACCCAGCTATCCCACTCCTCAGCCTTTATCCAAAGGACTTAAAATCAGCATACTATAGTGATGCAGCCATATCAATGTTTATAGCAGCCCAATTCACTATAGCTAGATTGTGGAACCAACCTAGATGCCCTTCAATAAATGAATGGATAAAGAAACTGTGGTAAATATACACAATGGAATATTATTCACCAATAAAGAATAAAATTATGACATTTGCATGTAAATGGATGGAATTGGAGAAGATCATGTTAAGTGAAATAAGCCAATTCCAAACAACCAAAAGCCAAATGATTTCTCTTATAAGTGATTGATGACACATAGTGGGGGTGGGGGGAGGTATGGGAAAAATGGAGAAGGGATGCATGGTATAGAAGAAAATGAGGGGAGGGGTTGGGGGGGGAAAGAAAGATAATAGAATGAGACAAACATCTCTACCCTATGTATATGTATGAATAGGCAAATTGTATGATTCTACTTTGTGTACAACCAGAAAAATGATAGTTGTACTCCATTTGTATACAATGAACTAAAATTTAAAAAACATTAAAAATATAAATAAATGAAACTTAAATAATTACCAGTGTTGGGGGGACAGGAAACATTTCTCAAGCTATTATGGAACCTTAAAGAGTATTTTAATAGAGAGCACAGACCACTCCATAAATGAATTACACAAATATATAATGTTTACACAAATGTCTACCCCATCTGTATTACCATTTTCTAAGTTTCATAGCAAAGTACAAATGCCAAAGATGACCACAGATTCTGATCATAAGGAAAGACTTTGAAAGGTCATGTAGTCCATCTGTCCACCTCTCATTAGATAAGACATGTAAGAGACTTTTTCACCAACATCTCCTTCATGGACTCAAGGGATTGACTATCCTTTTAATCCCTAAATATGAAGGAAATTTCTGAATGTAACTTAGTAGTCAGAGTATCTGCTAAATGCCTTCCTATGATTTCAGCTTTATGCACATTTAAAAAATTCTATGGATAATGTATTACTCAGTGAAGGTTACCATAACAAAATGACAGCAATTGGATGGTTTAAAATAATAGAAATTTATTTTTCACAGTCCTAGAGGCTGTAAGTTCAATGTCAAGTTGTTAGCAGGGTTAGTTTCTTCTTAGGCCTCTCTCCTAGGCTTGTAGATGGTCTCGTTCTTGCTAAGTCCTCACATAGCACAGCCTCCCGGTACCTTATCCTCTTCTTACATGGACATCAGTCCTTTTGGATTAGGACTTTGCAGTTATAAACTTATTTAACCTTAATCACCTCCTTAAAGGCTATGGCTGAAAAACAGTCACATTGGGAGTTAGGGCTTCCACCTATGAATTCTTGGAGGAGGGAGTTCAGTCTCTGCCAGAAAGCTTTGCCTTAGATGGGCCCTCTTATGTCTATAACTTCTTGCTTATTTCTTGTGTGAGCTTCAAAGAGAGTCAAAGAAAAAGAGTAGATACAACTTTGATAAGATGGTAAGCTACTTATCACAAAGTAGTGTGTCCCATGAACACAAGGCTCACAGGGCAAATACACAAGCAATGTCTCCAGGCAGTGCACAAGGGATTCAATAGTAAGTGCTTTGGACACAGAGGCAGAAGCTATCATGGGTGCCTCTTTGCGACACCCATGGAGAGGCAGAAAGTCGACATCCTATTCATTAATTGTGTTCCTCAATTTTGCATCTTGGTTTATTGAGTACAAATGTAAAATGTCTATTGCTTCAGCAAACAAAATCCCAACCCTTCCTCTGCTCTCCGTTGGGACCTCACATCTACTTGCTACCAGAACTCTCTGGGACTCATTGCACTTTCCCCTGTTCTAAGTCACCCAGGCTATCATTGAACATGTGATCTTCCTGCCTCAGCCTCCTGAGTAGTTGGGATTACAGACATGTGCCACCATGCCCAACATCCATTGGCTGGATTTTCAAGGGACTAAATAGAAAACCTTACTGTAAACAATCCTGTCCAATGCCGACATATAGTATATGCTTAGTTAATGTCTTTCATGTCTCTTTCTTTCTTTGTTTGTCAAAACAATTGAGTGAACATCTGAAAGCAGGATTGGGGAGGCTGGTAAGGGGGCTGCACCTGGGTCAAGGGCCTGGATCTAAACAAAAGAACAGGAAGGGGATCCAAAATACCTTATCAGCTCCAGAATGTACTCTCAATCCATGTAAAGAGGAACTGAGACAAGGTAGTGAAATGAGGAGCAATGGAGAACAGAATACCAGGCTATACTAGGATTAAAGTAATGGGTGACCAACATTCTTGCAAAATCTCCTGGGACCAGGGCTGTGGCATCCTCTCAGGGCCTAGGCAACACAGGTGGAGCCAACTGAGCACTTAAAGCCAAAGGAAATACCAGTACAATACTGGTTTTGGTACCTTTGGCAAAGCATGTCATGTGTTCTACTTCCACTGTACCTATGTGCACTTCAATCTGGCAAATGGCTCAGTCTGTCAATACTTGACAGAAGAATTGTGGGGGCATTAACTTCAAGACACCACACTCATGTTCCAGGATTGGAGAAGGGACAAGGATTGGGTAATGAGGAGGAAAAACACACATCCTGGCTCCAAAGACCTTAGACTACTGAGGCAGATGAGTCAAAGCCCAGGAAAGATAAAAATCAGAACTAGAAATCCTGCTCTGATTAGAACAGTTGGGAAATGAATCATTGCAGATATATGGATTTTCCAAAGAACTCACTACTGTGCCAACTTTGACCATGACCCACAGGATTTTCTCACAGAAACTTAGTTTTGATCTTTTTCCTGAGACTATGGCTATTCGTTCTTACCACAAATCTCACAATTTGAAGGTTTTTCCCAGAGTGGTTTTACACTAATCTGCTTTCAAGTTGTCATGGAACTTCTACAGTCAATATTCTTTAAGCACTAGTTCATACTGTGCCCCAGACCAAAGATCAAGAGGAAACAAATTAGGTAGCAGCCTCAATCTTTCCTGAAGAAGCTTATGTTCAGGGGTGTGCCATAGCCCTCTCATACCTGCCTATGAGAACCATTTGCTAAATATTCAGAAAGTTTGTAAGCCATTTGTTAAAAAGTGGTATGGTTGCTCGAATGACAGCTTTCCAAAAGATATTCATGTCCTAATCCTTGGAGTCTATGAACATAAACTTAAATATGTTAATTTTATAGAATGAAAAAATAACAAAAGGACTTTGGGGATGTGATTAAGGATCTTGAAATGGGGAGATTATCCAGATGGGCCTTAAATGCAATAACATATAGACTTATAAAAGGATTCAGAGGATTTGACACAAAGAGAAGTGGAAAAGATTTTGTAAACATAGAGACAGAATGTGAACTGAAGCAGCCACAAGCCAAGCAATACCACGGACCAGCAGAAGCTGGAAGAGGTAAGGAACGTGTTCTCCCCTGGAGCCAGTAAACAGCAGTCTCACTAACACCTTTACTTCAGCCCAGGGATTCTGACCTCAGATTTCTTGTAGGAGTACCCGAGGATACAGAGCTCAGGCGTTTTCTCTTCCCTTGATTGGTCTGGTCACGAGCCTAGCACGAGCATGATGGGGAACGTGGCACGGGGGTGTTAGCAACTGTTGGCAATTGTAATTAGTGAATGTCTGCTACATAAGCTTGCTTGTTCTGCATTAAACGGAGCCTCGTGTTCAGAACCCGAGTTCCCAGTGTGGTGTTAGCACCGTCGCACTCACCCTCTTACCCCCACAGGCCACTCCTGTTCCACTTTACAACAATTTCTGGTCTCCAGAACTGAGAGAATATATGTTTGATGTTTTGAGGCACCAAATGGTGGCAACTTCCGAAGGAAGCCATAGGAACCTGATACAAGTGGAGGTTGTGTTAGTAGCCATGGTTGGAGTACACACAGCATAAGACTGATAAATGATACGAACCAGAAATTTTAATTTCAGAGAGCTGGTTTGTTTATGCTATACCTGGGTAGTTCAGCCGTAGGCAGTCAGAGCACATCACTTCATGACATGATCTGATGTGATGTGCTGCACCAGAAAACCACTCAGCTTGTGACCATGTGCCTCAGTCTGAACCTTACACAAACAGATTCCGTCTTAGGTAGGTTTCTTTACTTCTCTCTTTTGTTTCCTTCTCAAAACAATAAAATCCTTGAAAACTCATTAGTTTTATGAATATTTCCTAAGCATCTATTATGTACCAGAAACGGTGCTGCAAGGTGAGCAAGACAAGGTCCTGGCATTATGCAATGGATGCTCCTTGTGATATAAGATAGCTAAGTGACCAAAAAAAAAAAAAAAAAAAAATGATCAGAAGAAATCAAAAAAAGGAAGAAGGTGACATAGGGTGACTGATGAGATGTTTCCCATCTCTGTGATTTCCACCCTGATCCAGTGCTAAACCTCTGACATATTTTGTCACTTGGGAGTGAAGTTCTCTGTGAGAGATTGCTATTGTCGGAAAGTATGAATCCTCTCCAAATTCCTATGTTGCAAATCTAATCACCAACATGATGGAATTAGCAGGTAGGTGGGTCTTTGAGAAATGAATATATCATGTGGATGGAGCCCAGATCAATGGGACTAGTGCCCTCAAAAAGAAGTCCCAGAGAGCTGCTTCACCTTTCTACCCTGTGAGGACACTGCGAGAAGGCACCATCTATGAACCTGAAAGTGGGTTTACCTGTCACTGAAACAGCCACACCTTGATTTTGGACCTCCTGGCCTCTAGGACAAGAAATAAATTTCTGTTGTTTACAAACCACCCACACAGAGTATTTTGTTACAGTGGTCAAGGGCTAACAGATGTTCTCCTGGGCTAATCGAAGAACTTTCTCTGAAAAGAGCTGAGTTAGAAAGTTTATGTCTCAGTTGAGCTCAAGCCCATACTACTATCCCCTAGCAAAGCTAATCTGGGCCAAAACTGGATTCTCACTAAAGACAGGTAGCAGTTTTCAAACAAGATGCCACCCTGACAACAAGAGGTTGTCACTCTGGAGGAAGCATTCATGAACAAAGACTCCCCTCCATGGAGGCACCACCCACTGTTGCTATGGTAACAGCAACATGCTATGGATCCTTCCTCCAAGGATCACCTACCCCCCTTCTTTACATTTTCCCCATTACTTCTATTAAATGTCCTGATTATTCTGTTTAGTTTTAAGGTTTCAGGAAATATTCCTCTGCCCAAGGGGTATGTAGAGTTAATAATATCCAGAGGTTGCTAACAGAAAATAATTTAGACTTCCCTTTTTAAGATGCCATATTTCAGGATCCTTACTCTATCACCTCTTGAATATCCTTTCAATCTATAGATGTTAGAAACAGCCAGTCAGAATAAATCCCCCACAAACTGTCCTTTTTGGGACAGTAACATATTTGTTATTATTTGGAAGTTTTCACAGGATAACAAGTTTATGCTTCCACATGTTAGACCTATGTATGGGAAAAATCTATTTATTCCTTCATTTAATAAATGCTTTTTGAAGAACTCTATGTGCCAGACACTGAACTAGTTACTAGAAACCCAAAGAGAGTTAAAAATCAACCTCTGCTCTCAGAAGGACATTTGCCCTTGTGTCCCTGGTGCTATGAGATCAGAAGGTACAGGGTATGGTAGAGCCAAAGGTGCTGTTAGGCAGTTACTCTAGAGACTTGGAAAAGACCCCATAGGTGATAAGGCTCATAGATCTGGGAAGATGGAGGCAGTGGTGGTACTGATTGTGAGTCTCCCCAAATTCCTCTACAAAAATAGATACTCAAACAAAATACCCATAGACAAAGCTATCCAAACCCCAATAGAAGAGTGGTTGGAATAGCCTCAGATATAGAGGATAGGACATAAACTCTATCCATGAGCAGCATACATGTTAACACAATTAAGTACATGCTATATATAATCTCCTGTATAAATGCTATAACCAGAGGAAAGGCCACAGGTGATCCACAAACTTACTCTTTGTATACTGAAGTTTGGTTGTAATGGCTTGACCATCCTCAGGATATAATGGCTACTCTTCCTCAGGATACCACAACAAGGATCACTGGGAAACACTCAGCCTCCTTCATGTTCTCCGTGGCAGCCCAGAGTACAGAGATCTCTGATTCATGGGAAGTCAGGTGGGGACAGAGACGATGAGGGGAAGAAGACAGGGGTCCAGTTGTGTCACCTATTGACTGGACATCCTTTATCAAATGTCTTTAACCTATCTGAGGCTTGATTTTTCTTAATAAAAAATGGAAAGATACACAGTAAGTATGTCATGCAGCTATTATAAGACCTGAATGGGTATGTCCACATGTGGAAGACATTGCATACTAGAAACTGCTCCAAAATATTCATTATTTGCCTTGTAGCCAGTAGTAGATTAGGTTATTGAACATTTTTCTCTCCATCTTCCCCCATTTCCATGTGAACAGTACAGTTCCCTGCCCCTTGACTTTGAGCTCATTAATGCAACTTCTTTTGGTGAATGGGAAGTTGCAGACCAGGCACAAACTATACTAGCCCGGTGGTGCTCACCTTCTGCACCTTTGCCATTGCCAGAGGATGTGCTCCCCCCAAGCCCTGCCTTAGAAGGGACATAAAAGGAGCAAACCTGAATTCACACCTGCCTGATGAAGCTAGCTCAGCCCACTCACAGCTCAAACAGAGCCAGCCAGTCAACTCCCAACTGACCTCTTTTGAGCACATGCACAGGTGTGTGAGGATGAATAAATGACTCTGCATTAAAGCCATTGAGTTTTACGGTGGCTTATTCCCCAGCACAAGCTGACTGATAAATAGCCCATCACTTTCCTCCTCAGTCTAAGAGGTCCTGGAAAATTGGCAGCATTCTAGAAATCATTTTGATTAAATATTCACAATGCCATTCGCAAGTGAAAAGAAGAATGTTATTGCCCAAAGGGGGAATGAATGGGCTTAAGGAAGTTGGGGGGATGGAGTAAGGGTAGTATCAGAATTACTTAGAAATTTCAAATTGCACACACCCAACTTGCTCACCAACCTCACACTCCCCTCCATTCCTGTAGATATTAATCAGCCTAAGACCAAAGAGAGGAGGGGACAGAGCATTGTGCTCCCATAAGACACATTAAGAAAACCACAGGCTACAGAATAATAAAAAAAGTTGGAAACCAATTGGAGTTAGCAAAGCAAAAACAAAGTTCCCATTCATTAGAGGTACTTTGCCCCACCCCACAAACAATATCCAACTATTACTAGTAAACCCTTCGGAGCATGTGGTATGAAGCCCATAACATGCTGTAAAATCTTTCAGTCTAGTTATTGTGATATTATGTATGCAACAGTTAAAGTTTAAATTCTGAGATTGACCAAGCTAATCATTTGCTTGATACACTCACTGCCCAAGGTGGTCAGTCTGCATTATTACAGGAAGAACCACACTCTGGGCATGGCTCCCTCCAATTCTTCTATCTGGTTTGACATTAACAATCCACAACCTGACAATTAGCATAATGTACTAAAAATGAATTGGTGAAATTTGAAATTTTTAATTAGTATAATGAATAGTGGAAATTCATTCTCACCGAAGAGATCAAAGATGTTCCAGATACATGAACTGAGAAAATAATGGAGCAACACTCTACATTGCAGAACAAGGTCTAAGAAGACAGTGAGGCTAAAAACCTGTATGGGACACCTGTGGCTTAATCCTCAACCAGATCTGTCCCCAACAATGACTCAGATTAGGAGGATCATGATTGCACAGCATCCTGCCTTGACATGTGGCTATGTCTGTATCAAATGAGTAACTTCATACAGAGCAGGGTCAGAACACCTACCAGGAGAGAGGGGAGGGTATCATCGAATTTGCAGAAGAGATCTGTGCACTGTTTCATGCCAGTGTTGCTAATAAATGTTGTTCTGATAAATGTATGAGTAACCAGATAGAAGAGGTTATACATGTGCACTAAAAGAAAATAAAAAGCTTTCTCTAATTGAAGAAAATGACTTTACAAAGAACACAAATTACAGAATTATATAATTAAATATAATTATGTTTAATTAGACTGCTGCAGTCTAACTGGTAAATAAATATAAATGTGTAAAATTAGGCATCTTTCACAATCTCAAATGAATAGATATTAAATAATTCATGCTTTAGCATCATATAAATCCTAGTTCTCCTGTCTACCAGCTGTAGGTCTGTTTATGAACTTCAGTTTATTCATTTATAATAGAGGCCACATGTATCTCAGAGGAGTGCTGTATTTAATGGGATGATACAGAATTCCATGAAAATAGGGGAAAGCACCGTATATCTTCAGCAGGTGTTGGTTCCTTTTCTCTCCTCACCTCTAGTATGCAGAAGTCACTGGGGAGCCTACACATGCCCTCAGTCCAGTCCCTACACAAAGGTGTAATACATGAAAGCACAGCCTCAAGTGATGTCCATCCTTGAGTATCTAGCTCAGTGGTCTTTTAAGCCTGGTCCATAGGCTAGAATGGTGCTGGTCAGTTATAGCAGAAAGTGGTCGGAACTTTTTAACAGACTACCATGGAATAGTAGAAATAATAGCAATCTTATTTGAAACTGTTTGTTGAAATCTAAGTCCATGAATTCGAGCTAGTGATAGAGCTGATGCTAAAACTCCCCTTCTCCATGATTCCTGCGAAGAGTATACTGCAGGCAAAAATTCTTTATGCAAAAATTCAGAGGAGAGTTCATCTTATAACCACTTTTAAAGAGCCTTTAGTTTTTATTCTAGACTCTAGATCCTCTGAATGTATTGGTAGACAGCCATATAATTTAAGGAAGAAAAAGCTCACTTTTTTAAGTGAATATACTCACATTACAGATCTCTCCAATGTATCCCACTTCTCTGGACTCTCCTCCCATAGAAAGAAGCACCACCTGGGTGATCTTGGACAAGTCACAACTCCACATAGAATCCGTGCTTTCCTCTCTGTCATGGTTGCTGATAGGACCTTTGTGACCAGGTCACATTGCAAAAGGAATGCTATCTGGATTCTGGTAACCAGGTTCTGGTCTCAGTACCACGCCTGAATTTCTGCTGTGTCACTTTAAACAACATGACCTTGATAAAGAGCTCAAAAGAGAAGCTGGCCAGGTGCAGTGGCACACGCCTGTAATCCCAGCGACTCGGGAGGCTGAGGCAGGAGGATCGTGAGTTCAAAGCAAGCTTCAGCAAAAGCAAGATACTAAGCAACTCAGTGAGACCCTGTCTCTAAATAAAATACAAAATGGGGCTGGGGATGTGGCTCAGTGGTCAAGTGACCCTGCATGCAATCCCTGGTACAAAAAAAAAAAAAAAAACAAAAACAAAGAGAGAGAGAGAACCTGATCAGAAATGTACATAATGGCTGGGGATATAGCTCAGTTGGTAGAGTGCCTGCCTCACAAGCACAAGGCTCTGGGTTCAAGCCCCCCCTCACAAAAAAGGACATAATGTTCTTTCTACCACAACCATTACATGAGAATAAACTGGTTAAAAATGGCTATATGCTTCCTTTTTCCTACTTAAGTGTGAATGACCTTGCTCATGATGCCTGTCTTTGATTTCCACACAATTTTCTATTTGGCCTTGCCCTGGCATGAATGTAATGATCTTTCATTTAATATGAGTAATTTACTCTTCATTCTTGAAGTGGTTCCATATTCCTGAGTGAATTAATTATGTCATCATTTGTATTACTGCACTACAGTTAAATTCAAAGAATCGAGACAACCAATAATGATAGTGATGGTAATTAAAGCAACAGCATAATACCAAATTTTTATTTAATGCTTATCATTAAATCTCTCATAAGAATTTGACAACTGTCATCACGGTTCATCCTCACGAACACCCAGTGATGTAGGTTCTACTACTACCCCATCTTACAGATGAAGAAAACACATATCACAGAAAAGTTGGTTAATTTGACTAAGATCACACAGCTTGTAAATGCTGGAGGACAGAAAGGTGATGACTGATTCTTCAAAGTTCCTGAGAAGGTGGAAATGGCAGGATGAGAAGCTCCAGGGGACGAGAAGCATGCACCTTACACAGGAAGAAGCACTCAATTTCGATGTAACCACAAGAATTGAAAAGTGTCTGTTCACATGTACTAGGATAGTGTTCTGCAATGGCTGTAGAGAACCATCAAAACAGCTGAACCTAGGAGAAGGTATTTACATTTGCAGAGGTCCCTCAGGCATAAAGTGTATCTGTTAGCACGTGTTCTCAAACTTGGCTGAGCCTTGGACCCCTGGGAAGCTTTTCAAAATTCTGATCTCATTTATACTCCATGCTAATTAAAACCATATCCTTACGGTGGGACACAGGCATCAGTCATCTAAAAACAAAAACAAGAGATTCCAATGTGCAGTCAAGTTTGAGAAGCAGTTACCTAGAGATATTAGATGACAACATTTATCATTAAGAATTAGTTTATATAGTTGCAAACAAGAACTTTAGAGAGATTTTTTTTTGTCTTTTTAAAATCAGCAGCATACCAGCAAATGTTTTAAAGGAAATAGAATAGAAAATATCAGAGTGCATTGCCTATAGAAGGGAAAGCATAGTTTTGATAAGCTTGTCTATTTATATAGGTTCCTATGAGTGAATTGGATCAAGACATAAAATGTTTCTTATTGTGAGTCAGAACCAAAAAACATTTGAAAACAATCAGATAAACTGCTTTCACAGATGAGGAATTTGAGGGCCAAAGAGATTAAAAGCTTCCTTAAAGTTACACATACACACACACACACACACACACACACATAAATGATAGCAAATTCCAGACTAGAATGTAGTTTCTGACAACTACTTTCCTGGCATCAAATAACTGTTTCTTGTGTGTGTTGGCTTCCTCCTCTCAGCGTTATTATAAGCTCCCAGAGGGCAAGGATTATGTCTTCAATTCTTTAGATTTACTTTAGGCCAGTTTCTTAGCTTCCCATATTCCATTTCTTCCTGGCTTTTTTTTTTTTTTAACTGTTGAATAAATTTTTCTTCAAGCCTCTCTTTCATTGTTTTTGAAAATGTTTTTGTTTTGGTCTCACTTTGACAGTTTAACTCAAGGATTCTCAAACTGTAATGAGCAGATACAACACCTGGAGCACTTGTTAAAATGCAGAGAACTATTCATTAGTTCTGGTGTGGGATCTGAATTTTTCACTCACTCCTCTGTGATTCTGGTGCTGCTGGTCCATGGACTGTAATTAGAATAGCAAGGATTTAGCAGATTCAGAATTCTATGTCTATAGTTACCTCCTTCCAGAACTCTGAAGTATTTTGTTATCTTCTGACCTCTACTATTGCTAATATGAAATTTCATAGCGGTCTAATATTTGTTTTTAGGAAAACTCTCATTTCTCTGGTTATTTTTTTAAAAATGTGTCTTTGGTGTATTTCAATTTTGTTATGATGCATTTAGATTTGTTTATTTATCTTGTTTGAGACTACTTCAATTTGGAGACTGAATCTCTCATTGATTCTGACAGTTAGCAATCCCTCCAATGTGACCTTATGATTCTTTCATTCCAGCAGAGGAGAAACACAATAAGCAATAGACATAAATAAGTAAAACGCTAACTTAGAGGTGGCAGTTGATATGGGAATGAGAAAAACTTGCCATGGGTGGAGAACAGAGGTACAATTTCCAATATGATGATCAGGGCTCACTGGAAACAGAAATGTTAGTGAAGGCATGGAGGATGACAGGGAGAGAGAGTTTAGGCAGAGGGAGGAGACAGTGCAAACCCTCTAGTACAGCTTGGTGGGTACAGAATGGAAAAGGAAGAGAGAAAATCTTACAGAAAGAGTAAATAGGAGTAAAAGTCATTTCTATTCTCAAGAAGTTTAATTTTTACTGGGAAAAGTAGGTTAGAAGCACTGGAGACAGTAATGCACTAGAAAGTACAAGTCAGGAGGAACACTGGTGTCCCCCAATGCAAACCTCTCCTCCCTGAAGCCCCCATCTTAGCATTCTGCATTTTAATGCCTAGAGAACACTATGGGGTAAGCAGAATATTCATTTGGAAGCAGAAAAACAATGCTTGAAAATAGGCCTGGAAAAAATTAAAATCTACTAATGAATTTTAAAGTCCCTTAAGTAGATTTGTGCAATATGTTCCTCTTGGATGTTATCTTCCTAAAAATTTCAAGTCCCATTACAAAACATGGAGCATGTTTGAATTAGGTGATAACAGCTACTTTCCATTTTTTCTTCAGCTTCCAGAACAGTTAGAAGCAAATGTTCCAGTCATAAAATACTATTAGCAAATCTCTTTTGGTCATTACATCCCCTCACCCCCAAATATGGTACTTGTATTTTATGTTTGGGCTATTGGCCCTATTAAATATGCACCTTTCATTGTAAACTATCTCAAATCTGTTCAGAAGGCAAGTTGGGGAAAAGAGTACAAAAAGAAAGTGATGTGTTCTCTAGAAACCTAGACAGGATTCATATGTGAATCCCTGTAATAGCTGAGACCCCTAAAAAGTCTCTGGGCACCTACAAAACAAGGGGTATAATATCATAATCCAGGAATTTCACCCTGAAAGAGGAATCTGGGCACTAAAGGGTCTGCCTTCCTCTTGCTCCACTGCTGGCCTTAGGACATGGAATAAAGCCAGGACTGTCCTCACTTGACTCCACAAAGCCCCTGTGGACCATGGGCTAGTTATCCCAAGCCAAGTTCTGTCATTTTTAGGTCCACATACTCCTCACCACCCCTCATCATGCTTCACAAGGTCACCCCTTTTGCTCTTTGGCCCATTTCCTTACTGGATCCTCTCCAATATCTCATCTGCCTTTTAGTCACAGCTGTTGGCCGAAGGGGATGATGTGTGGTGGCAGAAAGAACATTGACCTTGGAGTCAACTCCCTGAAGACCAAAGTACAAGTCTGACTCTGTCCATGACCTTGGTCTCTAAGCCTCAGTTTTCCAATCTGTTAAACAACAACAAAAAAGTGAGAACTAATAGGATTTAGTCTGCCAACTCACAGAAAAACCAGACTCAATAATGGGATATAAAAGCACTTTGCAATCAAGAAGAACAAAACTGAGTTTCCTAAACCTTAAATTGCCTCAAAATCCCCCAGGGAGTTTACATTAAAAAGATAATAAAAGTAATAGATGAGGAAAAGATACAGGTTGTTAGAAGGTAGAACACGCAAAGGTGAAATTCAAAGCATGAAGGGGTGGGCAGGGGAAGGGCAATATTAACTAGGGTGGTCAGAACTAGTGTCATTGAGAAGGTGATTCTGCAAACACTTAAAAGAGATGACCGCATATACAACTATAATGTACCAATAGAATATAGGAAAAAAATGGAAAAATAAACAGAAAAGAGGTAGTCACCATCCAAGGATCTATGGGTAAAGTGGTCAGGAATAGGGACCGGAAAGGGCAACAGAGAGTGTATAGATAAGGAACAAGACCAGAATGGATGGAGGAGAAAGGATGCAAGACACACAAAGAGAAAAGGGACTCCACCCTCCAGTCTCTGAAGCTGCATTAAGGACTGTGCTCACTCTGAGTGAGATGGAGGCTACAGAGTGACTTGTGCTTTGTGTGAACATCTGACTGCAGTTCTGAGCCTGTCCCTGAAGGAATGGGTAGAAGCTGAGAGAAAACAGACTCTGGTAATAATCCAGTGAGCAAACAGGGGGCTTGGACCAGGGCCATTCCAGAGGAGGAGAAGGACAAAGTAGCTGGAATTCAGACCTGTGCTGAATGAAAGATACCAGATTTGCAGATGAATTTGGGAGATGAGAGAAAGAGAGAGTGATATCAGAATCAACTCAAAGGTAGGGAAGCCATCAGCTCAAAGATTTGCGAGTAGTGATCGTGAGTTGTGCAGTTTGGGTAGGAGAATTAGAAGTTCCGTCTTGCTCGAGTGAACACACAGAAATATGCACACCTCTTCAGTGGACAGAATGATGCTTGAACACATAGAACACACTAGGGTACTTATCACCAACTTAAAAAGTAGAATAGTTTTACCAACACAAAAGCTTTCCTCGTGCCTCTTCCAGTAACCATCAACCCTGCAGGTAATTGGTATTATGATGTCCATCACCATAGATTAGTTTGTCTGTTTCTGAACTTCATGTAGATAGTGTCATTCATTATGAACTCTTTGGGGTCTGATTGTTTTTAATTTAATATTCACTTTTTGAGAAGCCATCACATTGCTAAGTATAGTAATGGTTCATCTATTTTTCATTAATGTGTATCTATTCTGTTATTTGAATACACCTCAATTTATTTATGCATTCAATTGCTGATGAATATTAACAATACTTCAGTGTGGGGCTATTATTGACACTGCTGCCATGAACATTCCTGTACATAGTTCTTCAGCAGGTATATATGCATGTCTCGTGGGTACATGTCCATACGTCCATACATCTGCTGCATCCCCTTCATGTGGACCCTGGCCACCATGCTGTAGAGAAGCCAAGAAATCATGAGGAAAGGACTACATGAAAGAGAATTAAGGTCCTCAGATGACAACCCCCAGCTGAATTTCTGAGTGACAGCCAGACCAATTTAGAGGTGTGTGGATAATCTCGCTTGGACTTGGATTTCCAGCCTTAATTAAGCAATCTCACTTGATGCCATGTGGAGCAGAGGCCCACTGTCCCCACTGAGCCCTGGCCAAATTGCAAAATCATGAGAAAATAAATGATTATTTTTAAGCACTAAGCTTTGAGATGTTTTACTATGTAACGATAAGTAAAACAACTTTCTGAAATTTTTATTGATTTGTGAAATGTTGTTATATAAAATAAGAATATTTTGTTAGATGCCGTTCTACAAATGCCTTTTAACTTCTTTATGGTGTGTTTTGATGAATATAAGTTATTAAAATTATGATGATGGTACTAAGAGGTATAATTTATCAATATTTACCTTTATCTGAGTGTTTTTAATCTTCTAAAGGAGTCTTTACTCACTCCAATATCATGAATATATATTCTTACATTATCTTCTAGAAGTTTGATGTTTTTACCTTTTATTGAAATCTGAAATTCACCTGGAACTGGTTTTGGTTTTGACATGAGATATGGGTTGACATTCACTTTTTTTCCCACAGAAATGTCCAGCTCCAATTATGGCAAAGGCCATCCTTTTCCTTCATTGCAATTTCCCCTTTGTCATAAATCAAATAATTGCATATGCAAAGGTCTGTTACTGGACTTTGCTTCCTGTTCCATTTGGACAAGTTTAAGTTTTCTATCAGATCAAACTAAATGGATGCTTCAATAAACACTTAGACATGTGATTCTGGAATTCAAGAGTGAGGCCCAGGACAGAAATACAAATTTGTATGTCACAAGTGAACCTGAATGAAATCACCAAGGGAATGTGTAGAGTAGAGGTGAAATCAAAGACTGAAGTCCATGGCCCGCCAACATCACACAGCTGGGACAAAAAGGAAGAATCTGCAAAATGGAGAGGGACGTATATAAAAGGCAAAATGAAAAGCATCCTTTAGAGAGGACAAAAGGATCAGCTGTCAATGATGCTGGTAATCAATTAATCTCAGGACTGAGAATGTACTACTGGATTTATCAATGTGGAAAAATATTGTGACCTCCATGAAAGGAATGGAAAAGATACTTTCTGAGTGACAAGGCACTTAGAAAGAGGAGGGGTAGAGACAAATACCCAATTGGAAGAGTTTAGGAAGGACTGGGGAAGCAGTGACTAGAGACAGTGACTTTTGCTGTGAATGTTGTAACCAGAAATTTTATTGTACATGAGAAGAACACTTACTAACTGAAAGTGTTAGAATTGTCAAGAGATGTCTTCTGTTGTAATCATCATCATTCTTAAAAATAAATAACAGAAAAATGTGTTATGGAAGGAAAAATAAAGACACAAGAGAGATAACTGCCATTACACATCAGCATCAATTACTTTTTGAGGTTGGCACATTTTCACTGTGTCCTGAGGGTCCTGGGGCCCACAGATCAGGGACGTGCTATGAACTGATGCACATGTGGAATCCCTAACTTTGGTGTGATGGTACTAAGAGATAGAGCCTTTGGAAGGCAATAGGTTTAGATGAGACCAACAGGAAGGAGCCCCTAAAATGGAATTAGTTTCCTTATAAGAAGAGAAAGCACCAGAATTTCCTCTCCCTGCCATGTACGGATAAACAAAAGGGGAAGTAACCATCTCAAAGCAAGAAGACTCTCACCAAAAAATCATCATGGCACCCTGTTCCCAGACTTCCAGTCTCCAGAACTAAGAAAAGAAAATCTTTTGTTTGAACCACCTATCCTACAATATTTTGCTACAGCAGCCTGAGCTAAGACAGAAGCTTTCGGGGGATCAAGGGGAACAAGCCCAGATGGGGCATCAAATCTGGAGATGTTATGCGATGAGGCAGGGCACACACAGCCTGGAGTACTGGCAAATGGAGCAGGGAAGAAGGGATGGTACCAAAGATAGTAGAGGTGAGTTCAAACCAGATCACACATATCTCTAAGACCTGGTACAATTCCAAATTACTCTAAGTATCCAGAAAGGATTCACTCTAAAGTTCCTTCGGTACTACTGATGACCCCTCTTTCCTCTCTCATTTTACAGCTGCTGAAGACCAGTACCCATCACTACAAACACTAATAGGACATAAACAGATGGAAGGCCTGTATCTTAATACAGATCCTCATCTCAATTTGCACACTTGTTTTTTTTAATTAATTTATTTATTTTTTAATTTTAGGTCATTGTACACAAATGGAGTACAACTATCATTTTTCTGGTTGTACACAAAGTAGAATCATACAATTTGCATATTTATACATATACATACGGTATAGATGTTTGTCTCATTCTAGTATTTTTCCTTCCCCGCCCCCTCCTCACCTCTCATTTTCTTCGATACAATCCATCCCTTCTCCATTCTTCCCAAGCCTCCCCCGACCCCTGCTATGTGTCATCAGCCACTTATAAGAGAGATCATTCAGCCTTTGGTTTTTTGGGATTAGCTTATTTCACTTAACAAGATCTTCTCCAATTCCATCCATTTACCTGAAAATGTCATAATTTTATTATTCTTTATGGCTGAACAATATTCCATTGTGTATATATACCACAGTTTCTTTATCCATTCATCTATTGAAGGGCATCTAGGTTGGTTCCATAATCGAGTTATAGCGAATTGGGCTGCTATAAACATTGATGTGGCTGCATCACTGTAGTATGCAGATTTTAAGTCCTTTAGGTATAGGCCAAGGAGAGGGATAGCTGGGTCAAATGGTGGATCCATTCCGAGTTTTCGAAGGAATCGCCATAATGCTTTCCAGAGTGGCTGCACCAATTTGCAACCCCCCCAGCAATGTATGAGTGTACTTTTTCCCCGCATCCTCACCAACACCTATTGTTGCTTGTATTCTTGATAATAGCCATTCTAATTGGGATGAGATGATATCTTAGGGTAGTTTTAATTTGCATTTCTCTTATTACTAGAGATGTTGAACATTTTTTCATGTATCTGTTGATTGTTTGTAGATCCTCTTCTGTGAGGTGTCTGCTCATTTCCTTAGCCCATTTATTGATTGGGTTATTTGTATTCTTGGGGTAAAGTTTTTTGAGTTCTTTATATATTCTGGATATTAGTGCTCTATATGTCCTGTGTGTGGCAAAGATTTTCTCCTACTCTGTAGGCTCTCCCTTCACATTGCTGATTATTTCCTTTGCTGAGAAAAAGCTTTTTAGTTTGAATCTATCCCATTTATTGATTCCTGCTTTTATTTCTTGTGCTTTGGGTGTCATGTTAAGGAAGTCTGGTCCTAGGCCCACATGATGAAGATTGGGACCTTCTTTTAAATAGATCAATTTCAAGCAGTAAAATAGAAGAAGTCATCAAAAACCTACCAACAAAGAAAAGTCCAGGACCAGATGGATTCACAGCTGAGGTCTACAAGACCTTCAAAGAAGAGTTCATTCCAATACTCTTCAAGGTATTCCATGAAATAGAGGAGGAGGGAACCCTTGCAAATTCATTCTATGAAGCCAATATCACCCTGATACCAAAACCAGACAAAGACACATCAAGAAAAGAAAATATCAGACCAATATCTCTAATGAACATAGATGCAAAAATTCTTAACAAAATTTTAGCGAACTGCATACAAAAACATATTAAAAAGATAGTGCACCATGATCAAGTGGGTTTCATCCCAAGAATGCAAGGTTGGCTCAATATCTGGAAATCAATAAATGTAATTCACCACATCAACAGACTTAAAGTTAAGAACCACATGATTATTTCAATAGATGCAGAGAAAGCATTTGATAAAATACAGCACCCCTTCATGCTCAAAACACTAGAAAAAATAGGGATAGTAGGAATGTTCCTTAACATTGTAAAGGCTATCTATGCTAAGCCTACAGTCAATTTGCACACATGTTGACAATTTCCCATCCTTTAAGGACTAAGTAGTATGAGTCTCTGGAAAAATCATGAGCACCCACGTCGGAGTTCTTCTCTGGTCGTATCACGTATTAATCTAAGCACATCAATCTAAGTGCCTCCCTGGATTTCAATACGTTTGAGTGAGAAATGAGCACTGCCTCCAATGCCCCTTCCTGTTTTCTGACTCTACTTTCCTCACCTTCAGGATTATAGCATTCTCTGCCTTCATTAATACTTTGCCTAAAGAATTCAGTAAAAAAGTACTATTAAACACACAGGTGCTTGGCGGTGTGCTATGTGCTGAGGTTACAACAAGCAAAGCAGACAAATTATATGCTAGTGGGAGTATTCCAACAAGAATACAGAGAATCACAAACCAATGGAAATGCCAGGATGAAGGAAGCACACAGGGTACTTACTCTAGGAGCACTTCAAGTGATGACAGAGAAGTGAATAACAATCTGCTTAGCTGAGCAAGTAGGGCAATTCTGCATTCAGTTTTAAATTATTTACCTACTTTTACATCTTTGCCTTGAATACCTATAACTCTAGCTCCTCAACTGCAGTATTGGTCTCTGATGACACTGAAAACTTTCCAAACAGAATGTGAAGTTTTTGAGCTAAGAAACATATTGCTACCCTCAGTAAGAAGAGTTTTCAGGGCTCCCTCTCTGGGCTCAGGCATCAAGCAGGAGAAACAAAGAGCCTCTAAGTCTATGTGCTGACCACTGTGTGTACTGTGTTCAGAGAGTCAGGATGCATTCTTATAAAAATATTCATTAGGCTTCTACAGAAAACATTTGCTTAGAGGACAAGAGGAAGGGTTCAATGCTGCCATTTCAGAAAGGCAAGTCACATACAAGTTCAAAGCATATGGTGTGATACTGAGCAAAGAGCTAAGAAAACCCATCTGGGACCCGTGTGTGAGTTTTAGTCCATGTTTTCCAGGTGCGATTAGCCTGAACTTCGGGAAAGTGCCCTGAACTGTAATCAGAAGAGCTAGGCTATTTATTCATTCATATCTGTAATTGATCTCTTAGTCAAGAAATATCTATGATTCAACAGAATGGGATTCCCTTACTCACTTTAATCCTCATTCTCTAAGCTCTGAACACCAAAGAGATGAGTGTTCATCTTAATGGGAGTTCTTTACATTTTATCATGGAAAATATCAAACATAATAAAAAAAAAGAAAATAGTGCAATGAACCTCTATGCACTCCTCCCAACTTTCAATAATTCTCCATTCTTGGATAATTTTTTAATCTGTACCCAGCCACTTTCCTGAAATCATGTCCTGTGTTATTTTGTGGCAAGTCCCAGATAATTTCATCAGTACATATTTCAGTCAGCATCTCCAAAAATACAGATTCTTTTTATAAAAATGTAACTACAATGCTATCTTTGCAACTTAAGAAACTGACCATAATTATTTAGTTTTATCATATATGCAGTTAGTGTTCAGATAACCTGCGTTGTCTCATTGTTTTAAAAAATCTATCTCTAGTGTGCTTTTTCTCATTCCATGTAGTATATAGAGATTATTTAAAAGAGGATTTAGATGTAAGTAAAGCATTAAGAATTTCCCATTTGAAAAGAAAGCTGTTTGAGCAACATACATATTTGCTTATCATATAGAAGTTCCGCTATGAAGAATCTGAGAGATTAAAACACTTCCCAAGGAACTGGGGTTGTAGCTCAGTGGTAGAGCACTTGCCTAGCAGGTGTGAGGCACTGGGTTGGAATCTCAGCGCCACATATAAATAAATAAATATCCATTGACAACTAAAAAATTATTAAAAAAAAATAATAATAACAAAAAACACTGCCCAAAGACAGAGGAGTCACAATAGAGTCCTGAGTGAAGACTTTTCTCCTTGAGGCACATGGGAAAGAGAAGAGGGTGAAAAGAGAAGGAGGGAGACCAGAAAAAGAAGTAGTTCTCAGTACCCACGTAGAGCTAAAAGTCAGTTGGGATGGGAAAAGGAATGTTTGCCATTCTCGCTGCCATTTTGTACTTGTGATCATCTAATAGTAATTTCACTTCATTTTTCCTACAAACCGCACTGCAAACCCCTCCAGATGTTGTTGGACAGAGTGGGTGGCTGACATTTACTTAGGCATCTCTGGCACTAAATAACTTTGATCTTGGGAAAAAACTCACTTCATTTCTCTAAGTCTCAGTTGTATCAGTTATAAATACAGACTGGGTTATATGATCTCAAATCATCCTTCAAATGCTAACATTGCTTAGATATTTTCTCCAAACTAACTGAAGGAGAATTATTTGTGAGTAGTTAATGGTAAAAAATCAAGGCATCACTCTGAGGGAGAATCTTCATCCCCTTTTAAACAAGAGATTTAAATTAAATATAAGACAAACTACTAACAATAACTGAGTTGTTATCATGTTGGAATATGTTGAAAGTGTCAGATGGTTTATTTCCTTGTAAGAATGCTTCATGTGTGGTCTGCCCTAGACCTCTTAGAGAAGGGACTTTATCAGAAATGTTAAAACATCTTCATTAATGACATTTGAATAAGACCACGTAGTTAATTCTGCAAAATAGTTAATTGGTAGAAGAGATGATAAACTGATCTGTAGGCTGCAGAACTGAAGTTAGATTTAGCTTAAAGAAGAAACTTCAGTTTGATTGTGGGACTGGGTTTTTAAATTACTAAACTATAAACTTAATTTCTAAAGCATAGAGAAAATTCAGAAAATAAAGAAAGCAATGGCAAATGATCATAACACTGGTGATGACCACTGATGACAACCTTATAACTTTACTACATTTATATCTATAATCATATACCGTATAAACATAATCATACTAATATTAAAATTTGAATTATATCACGTTATTTTGAATTATAAATTCTTTTGAATTCTTTTGAAGTATTATTATGAATACCTTTCTCTATCATTATTTAGTCTTCCAAAAGTCTGAGAATTGCTGCATCATTCTGCATTTTGTGAAGACATTCCACGTGGGTATTTCCCATCTTACTGTTGGGTATTTTGTTTGTTCATAACTTATGTTTTTTTATTATTATAACTAATGCTTCTGTCGATCTTCTGGTAGCTGGATTTTGGTTGAAACACTAGGAATGGAATTACTGTGTCTTAGGTAACACAGATGTTTGAATTTGGTTTGTGTTAACATACTGCCCTCTAAACACTTGCACCACTGCGACCAGCAGCGTGGGAGTGCCCTCTCCCCACACTGTCAGAGTTCACCATCAACTTTAAAACAATGAAATATAAGACAACAAACACATTTCACTTTAAATTTGAAGCAAAAGGTATCATTTCCTATAGTTTAGATAATCCAAGTAGCATTTTTGTCAAACATGTGAAAGTGCTCCCTTCCTTTCTCCAGCTTTGACCTGGCTCTTCAGATTTAATTACCCAACTTCATCCCTTCAATCCCCACATCAAAGAGTTTTTAACATCACTTGTCACCCAACTTGTTGATTACTAGATTCTAGCTCTTCATCTAGATCAACTGAATTGCCTATTTGCCTCACTGTCTACTCTGTCTAGACTAAGGTGGAGAGACTCACTAATTCCAAATGTGCTAGATCAAGACTTAAGAGTTCAGGGGTCATGTTGTTTGTTTTTTGAAAATGTTATTGATAATACTCTTTATGAAAATTAACTATTATAGTTTTCCTTTAGTTCCCACCCTCCCATTCTTGGAGTTCATGCTTACTATTCTGGAACATTCCATCTTATACAATTACAAAGATCCTCTTTGTCTGTTGCATAGCATGCTGGAATAATGTCCCACATCTTGATTTCTCTAATTTTAACACCTGGAAAATGAAAAGCCACAAGACTCCATACAGTTTGTAACCCTGAGTAGCAAATTCACTTCCAGAAGCTTTGTAAGAGACAAACCTCATCCCAAGGACACACAATTGTCCACATAAGGAGACAGGGCCTGCAGGCCCTACCCTGGGAGGTAGATCTGAGTCCCATTTTGGGTTCTATGAACTTTGCCTTTTTACACTGAGCCTTATTAGAAAATGAGGGAATTGGGTTATATTTTTTATAAGACTTCTTTCATCTTTCACGAGTCTTCTCCAAATATTCTTGAATTTCCAGTGAAAAGGAAATTTCTGTGTAGCTAGTATTCTTCAACTTAGCTGCAAATTCCTGGGTGGGGGGCAGGTTACAGTAAAATTGATAACAATCCTTAAATCCTTGTTCACATATATATTTCCTTGACCTACAAATCAAAAGATAGTAGAATCATTACTGTTGTGCAGGAAGGCTGTAAATGTGGTTGATACTTAAAAAGAGTACTCTTCTTACTGAAATTTCTAAATAAATGGAATCACAGTTTTAAAACAAAAACTAGGAAGTGTTACTGCACAGCTATGAAAGCACAATAAAAAAAAAAGCCCTCTTCAGATTGTTCAAAATATCGACTACTACCATCTTTTCTGTTAATTCACTTAATTATATTCAATTTAATTCACATAATTTCTTCAATTTAAGAGCTTTTCTTTCCAGGTGACAAGTACAATTGCTTTCAGGGCCAAACTGATAACATAAATGGATAAAGCATGCTGGCTTTAATGCTTTCAAAATTGGCACATGCCTTGTACTGAGACACAGGAATGTTCCTCGCTTTCAAAGAAGTGTTGCTGTGAAAGTTATTCTTTAGCAATTTAGCACCAGGAGTCTATCTTAAAATATTTCCCCTTTTTATATAGTTATCTACGAAACAATATCCCTCAACAATTAGAAAACAAAGGTACAAATATAATGACAATTGGTAACGGCCTCATGCTGTCCCCAGTGTCAGAGAAAAGACAGGAAGTGGTGGGGGTGACAGCCCACTGAATAGGGCTCAACCCTGCACGGAGAGAGAGACTCAACCCTTAATGATTCTGGGCTCCCAGCCAGGCAAGCCTATTACTGGTGGTTTTCTGGGCTTTATCTTTGAGAAACGAGAAGTTAACATTTTTAGGTTGTAACTCTGAATATTTTACCTCTTGGTTTGGTTTTATTTTCAATAATATGTAAGCCAAATAAAATATATTAGATGTCATTATAAGTCAGTTTGGAGGAAAGAATCTTGTAATTCCTTCAATGAGAAGAATGATAAGCAATCATCTGATTGAAGTAGATGTCATATCTTAGAATCAAAAAAGTGAGGACAAATTGGGACAAACATGGGGGAAAAAACAATAGATGTATTGATTGATTGATGTGGTAGTCACCCCATAAGGTATCTATATGAAACAACATTTGAACACCTTGGATATATACAATTTTTACTTGTCAGTTATATTTCAACAAAGCTGGGAAAAAAGAAAAAATAGGTTGAAATCATTAAAGATTCCCAAGCACATCATGGTCATAAGCCAGCTTTTTCACTAAGGAGAGCCTCTTACTTCTCAAAAATAATAAGAAATTCCAAGATGTACTAAGAATTTATATTCCAGATATTGTGCTAGGGCTTTATATGATTAATTTCACTTAACTTTAGGTCAACAAGCATGAGCCTGCCCCAGGACTCAAACCCAAGACAGCTGCATCCCATGAAACTTCTTGCCAAAGGAAGGGAGCAGAGTGGGTGACCTGTGGTTTTGCAGCTCACCCAATGAAGAACCATGGGCTCCCCTGCCCTAGAAGGTAACCCCCCTTCTCTAGTAAATGACTATTTGATCAGTTTGTTTTAGAAGAAAGTGCCACCAGGAGTGGTAGTGCACTCCTGTAATCCCGAGGATTCTGGAGGCTGAGGCCCTAAGCAACTTTAGGAGATCCTGTCTCAAAATAAAAAATGTAAAAAAAAAAAAAAAAAAAGGCTCGGGGTAACTCAGAAAAAAAAAAAAAAAGGGTTCAATCCCTACTAGTACCAAAAAACAAAACAAAAAAAAAAGAAGATAATAAAAGAAAAAAGGAAAAGAAAAGAAAAAAAGAAACTGCCCCCAAGTTTACATTTCTACAAGCTACAATCGGGCAATTTAGTCAATACAAAAAGGAACAAATAAGCAAACATAACATAAGAGTGCCTACAAAATGGATTCCTCCACTCCAAGTCACTCAGTCCCCATCTAGAGCAGGGGCTATTCAGGGATAGAACAGGAAGGAGGGAGCCCTTCAGCTACTTTGAAGAAGAGCAAGGACCATTGGTCCAGGAGGAAGAAAGGCTCTGGGGTGGAATCTGTGACTGAGAGTGCCTGTGTGTTCACCAGTTCCACTTCTTCTCTCTGAGCACAGAAGAGAACTTCACTGCTAAGCATCCCTTGTTCCATGAAGTTCTACAGTTCTAGGATGATACTTCTTGACTTGGTCCCTAAATTCTTCTAGGAGATTCTCAGGTCACACCTTGATAGCTTTTCAGCAGATGAGGAAGTAAAGGGGTCCAACGTGGCAAACCCACATGTTGAAGAAGCCTGAGTTACCACTGAGGGGGACCATTTCTAGGAGGGTAGTCATCCAGAAGAGCAGCTGGCGCAGACTGAGCCATGATGTAAACAAGCAACATGATTTATTGTGATTAGCCGCTATGATTTGTCAGCTATTATGGTAGTTGGCAGTCACATCCTGTAGAGTTCTCAGGAAAATTTAAGAATGGTTTCCTCTATGTCTCATTAACTATCCAGTTTGCAAAATCTTTTCTACTCTTCAAATGATCAAAGAGCTCATTATTAAAGAGGCCCCCCAGATGCCACAAAACTTGCTGAAAATCCCCGCTATCTGTCTGAAGAGTCAAACCTCCTGAAATTCCATATAAGTCTTCCTGGCCACAGGCAAGATCACAGAGTATCTGAAAGAACTAGTAAGGGACCAGAAGACTGATGATACATCTGGATGTATTGGAGGCTCAGACTCTTCAAGGAAAGAAAGTAGGCTGCACATATCATTTCACTGGAAAGAAGTTTTAAAATAGTGGCCAAACTTTGATGACTATAAGCACATGGAATGCCACAGGAGTTCCTGCAAAGAGCAAAGTTTGGATGCTCAAGACTTGTGTCTCAGATGCCACACAAGCCCACGAGGGGATTTTTATGTGCTTTTTGTTTTTCAGCATACGAAGCTCTACACTAGATATATAAAGCTATTTGACCCAGATACATTGCTTTAAAAACTTAAGAGATCAGATTTGGTTTTGTTTCTGCAAAGAAAGATCGGACATTTTACAAAGATAAATTCTAACAAGTATGAGTTTTACTCAGATAACTGAGCAAGAAGCAAAATTTGATGATATGAAAACTCCTTAGAAATAGGAGAGAAAGTAGAACCAAACCACAAGCAATCCTTTCCCATGGGAGCATTTCCTCGACTCCTCTGCAGAGATCTTGGGACAGCATTTTTGCCATGCAGGTACTCAATTGTGTACCTGCGAGAAGAGGGTAACTCCAAGCTCAAACCAGGCTTAGTCCAGAGGATGTGGCTACACCAGGTCACCTCTGCAAATTGGATTTAGAAAACAGACAGGGACAATGCCTCCCTGGTCACAGCTGAATGGGCTGGACCTGTCATTTGACCCAATTGTCTGAAATGAGGTTGTGAGGTGCTAAAAAATAAAATGCAAGTCCTCTGAAGAGCAAGGAAGATGAAAATACACCATGTTCTCACCTCTATCTTCCTAGATGATTTGCTGGTGACAAAATTTAGGGACATTTCCAAGGGAAGTCAAGAAATAAATTGGCTTTCTACTTCTCCTCTTTGCAAAGTTTATATTCAATTTATGCCTTTTGATGAAGTCTGCAATAGTCTGCTTAGGGAAGAAAAGAACTTTTCTTCCTGAGCCATAGAACTTCAACTTCTTTTTAAAAATGACAATCTACTCAGTGGGAGCAAAAAATTCACAGCTTATGTAATAAACTTATTTTTTAAGTAAAGTTTTACTGGAACAAAGTGATAATAGTACTAACAAATTTGAAGATGATTATACAAGAAGACTGAGCAATAGGGCATGGATAATTCCATGAGCACCTCAATATATGCACACACATACATATGTATATATGTTTATGTGTATGTGTGTATATTTATATGTAGGCTTTTAAGTTTAATTATTTGAAAATGTGTCAAAAATATTCCTGATGAAAATGTGTACCACGACACATTATTTTGTTAATGAATTAAATTAACAATAGTAAATCTGAACTAAAATCTATTTGTCATTAAAAAGCAATAACAATATCAAATAAAAATGAACTACTAAATACCATCCTGATGGCAAACCAATAAGAAACTTCTGTCCAAAAAACAGCAGAACTTCCACTATCCATAGGCTTGGATGGCAATGAGACCTCTGCTCTGTGGCTGTGCATTTGCAGGGGAACTGGGCTTCTTAAATTAAAGTCCATTATAGGTTCCAGTAATGCACTGGTGCAGTTTATGACCCGAAAAGTTAATGATCCTTAATAACTCACATAGTTGGTTGCAATTAAATAGCTCTAGGTCATCTGCAAAAATTAGTCAAGGGAGTGTGTGTATCATTCGTCTCTCAAAGATCTGGCCTTTCCCTCAACCTGTCCCAGGTTACTCAAGGCTGCAAGCCAGCACAGGGGCAGCACTTCATCATCGACCCTGATGAGACCACAACCTTGCCCTCCACCAACCAGGATCAAGTCTTCTAGGGATGCAGGAGAGAGGAAAGGTCAGTCTTTTCTATATTGAAGAGATGGAGTAGAAGTTACAGGTGGAACTTTATACTTTGTAGTTCAGGAAGATTATATTTTCTAGTCATCCACAATATTGGAATCCTAAACCCCAAAGCTTTTCTCACCTAATTATTTCTTTAGAGGTAGTAAGGAAAACCCAACAGCTAGGGGAATAAGACCTGGGTTCTGACATTATCCTGGAAAAGTCAATCCTAGTTTTTCTACTTCTTAGCTATATGATCGCAGACAAATTAGTTAACCCTTCTAAATTTTAATACCTTCATCTGATAATAATACTTTCTACCTATAGGGTTCTTATGAGGATGAAAATATACAAACCAGTGCTGGCAAACTATGGTCCATGGCTAAACTCAGCCCACCTGTTCTTGTAAAGCAAGTTCTCCTGGAGCAGAGTTGCATCCATTCATTATGTCTTACCTATGGCTGCCTTCATGCCATAGCAGGAGAGCTGGGTGGTTGTGACAAAGGCAGCATCACCCACAAAGCCTGAAATATATACCATCTGGCCTTGTACAAAAACAAAAAACATTTTCCCACTCCAGGTATAATCCACATACATCATTTTCTACAATTCCTAGCGTGAAAACATTTAGCTATGGTTTTCAATTTAGGATTTTATATTTTGTGACTTATAAAAACCACATAAAAACTTATAAATAAGTTATAAGTAGCTTTAAAGCAGAACAGTTAAAATGAAAACAAAATTTTGGCACTAGGCCCTCAGAATCCTTGGTTTTAAGGGAAAATTACCTTGACATACAGACTCACATTGTGGGTTTATAGGAAACCATAGTTGGAGACCTAGGAAAAACTGTGCCATGCATCCACTGTCATATAGGACTCCTTAAGGCCTGGAAACTAATTGAAAACATGGCTTTTTCTTTATTTCTCATGGGTCTTTTAATTTTCTTCTATTTTTCTAGAAAGCCACAAAAGCAACTAATAGCAATAGCATAAGGTAACTGAATTTCTGGTATCCCTCTTTAAGTGGAGACATACAGACAGATCCTGGATTCTTGAAGTTTGTCTCTTACCTATATTTTATCCTCCACACATTTCCAAAAGCACTACTTTGTAGAAAAAGAGATGGGCAGATGCAGCACGTGTTTGACAATTCTTGAGAGTGGACTCAGAGGGAAACCTTGACATCCAGGCAGAATCTTTCTTTTGCTCAGTCAGATGGTTGCCTCTCTTAAATCAAGCCAAGAGCAGCACTACTAGAAGATGATCCAGAAGAAGGCAAGGCATCCCAAAGGTCAGACAAATATTCCCAGGCTGAAAGGACCCAGGAAAGATTAACTGAAAGGTTATTCTTCAACGCCATTGGAAAATGACATGAACTCCATCCTGGAAGAATGTACCTGCTGTATTGGCAGGCTGTGTGGAACAGATAAGACAGCCTGACAAAGCCAAGTCATCCACAAGAATGTGATGTTTATGTGATGTTTGGAACACTGAGATAAGTCTAAACTGTTCCCTTTCTATTAAAAATTGCCTGCTGCTCACTATATTCATGCTGATTTCAGGTTCCCCATAGTGCATACTATGATATATTTACTCCCAGACTAAGTCAAGTTTTAATATGAGGATGAGATTTTGCAGGCTAGGAATTTTTACATGTGCACACTAAATAAATGTGAAACACTTTCCTAGAGCTAAAGGATGCTGAAAGGAAAAATATCTGATCCGTCAGTGTGGGAGGCAGACTTTCAAGATGGCTCCCCAGACTCAGCCCCTGGTGTAGGCACATCTCTCCCTGTGACTCAATGAAACACTAATCTAGACACCACTCTGAAGGGAATGTACTGGTTTAATTAAGGTCCCAAATCTTAAAATATGGTGATTATCAGGATGGCCATGACCTAATCTCATGAGCCCTCTAAAAATAGACTTTTTAACTGCCAGCCACAGGGAAAGTCAGCCATCAGAAAGCACCAGAGGATCTTATATGTCACTGTGGCCTGACATTAATGGGAAGCACATAGCAAGGAATGCAGGTAGCCTCTGAGAGCTGATGGTGTTCCTGGCTTAGTGAGTCAAGAAAACAACCTCAGGAACTGAGCTGAGAAACAGATTTCTTCTCAGAGCTTCCAGAGGGACTCAGCCTGGCTGACATCTTGATTTCAGCTTGTGCTACCCTGACCAGAGAGCCAGCCATGCTGTGTCTGATTTCTAACTTACAGAATTATGATCTAGCAAATAAATGTTGCTCTGAAGTTGCTTAGTTTGTGATAATTTATAATGCAATAATAGACAACTATTACCTGAGAAAACTTCCTTTTAACCTCACATTACCTGTCTTATTCCCTGTGATCCACAGGCACACTGTTTTGATGTGCTTGGTATATATCCTTTAATTTGGATATATTCTTAGAAAAATATGTATAAAGCATATATTCTTGTTTTGTAGGTGAAGTTAATTTATATCAATATATTGTTCCTTAAATGCCATGCTATTTGTTAACCTTTTAAAAACTAATATATATATATATACATATATATATATTTTATATATATCTAACATCTATTCACTTGCTGTGAGTATATCTAGTGAGTTTCTTCAAACTGCAGTACAGTATGTATTCCTCACATTTTTACTTATGCATTTTCCTAGGTTGATCCTCAATTCCCTGTACCAAAATCAGCACTGATAAGCTGGACTCATCTGTTTCTTTATGAACTTGTCTGAAAATTTTTTCAGGACATACATCGGAAGGAATAACACAATCAGGTCACAGGTTATATGAAGGTTTGATTTAGCTCTGTAACTCTCAGATTTTTCTTTTAAATGGTCACACCAAGCTACTCCCCTGGCACTGCAAGGGTTCCTACTTCTATCTTTGCCAAGACTTGACATTACTTTTTAATATTTGTCAATCTCCAAAGTAGAAAGCGTTACCTAGTTCTTTCCATCTGTATTATTATGAATCAACAAGTTTGGATATTCATGTATTTGTTGACCATTTATGTTTTTCTTTTTGTGAATTGCCTACTCACATATTTTGTCAATTTTTTCTATTAGATTTCCTTCTTTTTCTTATTGATGTCTAGAAAGTCCCTAAATTCTTTATACACTGGGCCCCTCCACTGTTTCCCATTGTGATATCTTTGTTAACTCTGAAATCCTTAATTTACATAATCTGTTCTTCAATGTTCTGCTCTGAGTTTGTGCTTTCTTGGGATCTTTATTAAGAAATACTTTCCTATCACTGTCACTGGAACATAATCTCACGTTTTCTTCCGTTAGTCTTATGTTTTTACTTTTCTCTGTGCCACCCTTAATTTGCCTAGGATTCTTATTCATATAAGACCCTGTACATTATTTTTGTCTATATCATGGGACAGTTTCCTGAACACCATCTCTCTGGAGACTTCCCTGTGCACCTTCAAGATGAGAAACATGGATGTGCGCTGGGCTGCGAAGGCAAAGAGACCACACTACTCTGTGGCAGAGGGCAGGTTGTACCAACTCAAGAGCTTATTGGTGGAGAAGAGGTAAGGGAAAGGTGTGTCTCAGCCGATACTGTCCTGAGCATCCTCTGTAGCCCTCATGTCATAATTATTAATTCCTGATTTATTCTATCAAAACCTGGAGTCCCTTTCCAGTTGGTGGGTAGAAGGGAAGGGTCACACTGACGTGTGCTATGCAAGTCTAGTTACATTGGCAGCTCACATTAACCACACTGCAAAGGATGTGTTCCACTCCAGCACACACCCACTCCATCTTAATATCTTTTTCATTGCAAAACTGATGTGGATCAGCAAGACAAACACAGTTCAGTAGGCTGAAGCAGTCCAAGAGTGGGAGAGGAGCCTGTTAAAAGGATCACACTCTGGAGCCATGTCTCCCTTCGCAGGCACTCCTTGAGTCTATGACATGAGGAAAGACTCTGGGGCCTGCTGCAGGACTGAGTGTCAGAGATGGGGCATCATCCCTGCCTGATTAGCAAGGCTTGGAATAGCTATAATCTTTCACTGCATGCTTTGAACTCACAACTCTTGTTTGTAGGCCTGAGGAAAGGTTTTCTACTCCTCACCCAGCTGGAACCTTGCCTCCCTACCTTTCCAAAGCAGCACACAACAGCTGCCTGCTATGACTGCTCCCTTTGACTTTCAATTAAGCCTGGAAGCTCAGAAATGATTTCCCAGGACTGCATAAGAAGGAGGAGCAGCCATTGGCCTTTGGGCTGCCCCTGCCTTTTTTATTTTTAACTCCCATGGGTCTTAATCATTAATTCTTAAGGCATGCTGTTCTGTGGGCCTCCCTGTTCCCTTGAATTTGCCCATGGCAAATAATTTCTCTTTACAGACAAGAGCAGATTCACTCAACTAAGTGGTTATGGTAAACAAATACAAAGCTTCCCCTGAAAATGGCCCTTTCCAGTCCCATTTCAATGTCCTCAATTCTCAAAGAATTCACCCTCTCTTATACTAAGGAATCTTTTTGGCACCAGTGATAGAAAACCCAGGCCCCTTCAGTGAGGGCAAAAAGCACAAGGCTGCTCAGGGACACTCAAGTCTCTCCATGGCCTCCTTGGTCAACCTATGCCTCTGGTTTAGTGAAATGTTAGAACTCCACACCCTAACATAGGAAGGAAGGCAGAAGAAGGAGGGAAGGAAGGAAGGCGGGCAATACAACTCAGACTGGAAGGGAGGTCAGGGTACTGGATGTAAGTCAAATTCAGGGCAGGCATGTGGCAGTCACTTCCAGCCTCCCTATAGGAATGGGGGCTTTTATGTATTAAAGAAGAAAGGGGGAAACAATGTTGGGGGAAAATGAAAGATTGTAAGGACACTGAAATGGTCTAGTGAAGGCTCCTGAGTCCGAATTGCAGCCAGATCCCCTGGGTGGACAGAGGGAAGAAGTGATAAGAAGGAATGAACAGCAGAAAGGGGCTATGACTGGAACACAGATTTGATCCAGGTATAATTTTACACAAGGCTCAATTACACAAATAGGTTTATATTCAATAGAGAAAATGGTCAGCTTACCAGAAAGCAGATGGTTAATATGGAACACAAAAATGTTTTCCCTTATATGTGGATGCTAATTCACAATGAGGAGGTAGGGAAGAATAGAATTACTTTATTTAGGTAGAGGGGAGTGAAGGGAAGGGAGAGAGAGGAGTACAGGGATAGGAAGGATAGTAGAGTGAAACAGACATTATTACCTCATGTACATGTACGACTGCATGACTGATATGATCCTACAACACCTACACTCAGAAAAATGAGAAATTATACTTCATTTATGTATGATTTATCAAAATATATAAATGTATTTACTGTCATGTACAACTAATTAGAACAAATTAAAAAATCAATTAAAAAATGGTCTGGTGACAGGGAGTCCTAACAATTTTAAAGTGATTTGTTAAAAAACTCCATTTTTTTTTTTCCAGTTTCTGGAAAAAGCCCATACCACAACATTTGGTACTTGCTGATTTGATGACTCTTGTTTCTGATTTAATTCCATTTTCAAAATGATTTCCACCATGGTTGTGCTACAAACTCTTAGTTTATGAACTACACACTCATGCACAAAAATACACAATTTGTTAAGGATATCAAGAAGCAGAGTGGGGAAAAGTGCAATAATAATAATAGAAAACAATACAGAATATTCACTGTGCTCCGGATATTCTTCTAAGCATGTAACATACACTAACTCACTGAATCCATACCTTATAATAATAGCTAATATTTATATCTCCATATCAGAAATGATGCCATTGAGGCATATAGAGATTGAAGACTTTGTCCAAGATCATGTCATGAAAGCATAGCGGAAGAGACTATTCAATTTGGATTCCAATCTCGACATTTTGAGTCCAGAATCCATCACTACACCTATGAAGTGATTGTGGTTCACCTGCCCAGCAAAAATAAACAGTCTAGCTTTCCCATGAAACGTCTTCACTAGTTAGCCCCAGCAGCAGTTCTAGTTATTAAAGGCAAATATTTTGCTTGGCTTATTGCATTTTAAATACTAAAGCAGGAGGTACATCTTTGTTTCCAATCAAAGGGTCCTGTTTTCATCTTCTGGTTGGTGCACATCCTGGATGATTCCCACTCTTCAAACCATGTGGTAGACAGCACCCCCAAGTCCAGAGCTTGCTGCAGCCCGTATCTATGGTGCTGCTTAATGACTGAAAGAATGATAGGTGAAGTTAAGTTGATCTCTTAATTATCTCCTTTTTTCTGGTAACTTTTCCTACCTTCATAGGAAACAAAATACGGTTAATAATCAGCTCCCCAAGACTGAAAGACCAAGTGGCAAAGACAGTCATGAAAGCCCTACTCCACAGTCAAGGTCACTGCAGAAGCTAGAAGGGGACATGTCCTGACAAGCAGGGAGAGTCCTGTCAGAATGGCCAAACAAGGAGAGTTGACATTAGGAGATCAGATTCACAGGATCTCTGCAAGGTGCTGGTGCTGAGCACAATTCTTCCCTTTCTGAGGGAGCCAGGGTGTTCTGCAGATTTCAGGTTCATAGTTCAGATGATCACTAAGTCTATCATTACTGACAGTTTCTAAAACAGTTTGGCAAGTTCTGGCAGTTTGCTTTCCAAAGGCAAAATCTGGGACTCAAACTTATCGTGCCTCAGTTTCCTCATCTGCAGTATATGAACTGCTCCTGACTGTTTGCTTTGCAAGGAAAATAAAAATAAATAAATAATAAACATTTGATGAGGCACACCTGTTTAAAGTTATGGCACGAAAACCCAAACTATCAATGTAATTGGGACTTTCTCAAACACAAAATAGAATTTCCTCTTCTTATATTCAGGTTTAAATTGATTTCCATTCAATCAGGCAGATGCGTTAGGCATTACAAGCTCCACAGTGTATGTGATGTATTCAGTTCCTCCCACCTGAGTTGGTACATGCTCAAGAGACCCTCCACTCAGCACTGGAGCAGCAGTGGTGGTTTCCCTGGGCACAGTTTGCTTTGGGGACCATGTCACAGCATTGGTGTATTTGAAATGATGGTAACAAGAGAGTTGGATTTCCCCTTCTTTAACTATAACCAATACTTTGCCTTCACTTATAATTACAGACCTTTTCCTTCTGACTCTCACAAGTATACTCCAAACAACCATGAAAGGTGGAGACTAGACTGAAAGCAAAAGAAAAATGAACACCTTGGTTATTTCCTATCTTTTGAGTTTAATTTTGAAAGTTTCAATCAACATATTCCCTCTTATTAGCAGATATTTCAGGAATACCCAGATCTCTAATAATTGATCTTTCATGAGTGCAAATGAGTGTCACCATGAAATAAAAGATGGGACTGCCCCCATCATTTTATAAATGCACAAGGGAAACAGCATGAGATGACACAGATGAATGTTGAGGGTGATGGTGTGCTGATGAGGGGGCAGAAATAAATTACTGTTCAACCTCCAGTAAGTTCCAAGTACACTTCAGACTGCAGAACAATAGTTGGCTTTTTCAGTTCTTAAGTTGCTGTGTAAATTGGCTTCCTTGGACTTAAGCTCAAAAGACTAGTCCTGACAGGCATTTCTGACTGTGACTGGATAGCCACTCAGCAAAGAGGCACCAAGTTGCAGTCATTGCAACCATGAATTCTCAACAGCTGCTCTTCAAGGAACTCAGGGACTTAATCGCCAACATCTTCTCTTTTCTTTGTACAAACAAGGATTCATTTGTATCTTTCAAAGACCAATCCAAAGTGCTTATGGCTCTAAAATACCCTCCGAAGAACACATTAGACAAAATACCTCAAAACTATATTTTTTGAATATTCAAAGTGTATTTTGACTATATCTATCAGGCAATCAAGAGCCTTGCTCTGGAGAATAGATTTAATCCAGGAAGAGAATGTGCTACATTGTGCTACAATGTGCTTTACCTGCAAACATTCCTCCAAAGGAAGCCAAGCCTATGTGAATAGCTGAACAGATGGTGATAAAGCCATTCAGTCAAAATTTTTGAAGTCAGAATATATATACAAAAAATGAATGAAAGGGAAGTTATTTTGATAAGATAATAAATAAAAAACAGGATCCAAAACTATACATATAAAATGATATGAATTATGAACCATAACTACATGAAAGAAAAATGGAATTACATTATTTTTTTGCTCACACTGCCATAACAAAGTACCACAGACTGGGTAGCTTAAACAATAAAAATGTATTTTGTCACAGTTCTGGAGGCTGAAGGTCTGAGATCAGACTGTAGGCAGGGTGGGTTATTGAGGACTGGGAGGGAAAGATCTGTTCTAGCCTCTTTCCTTGACTCATAGGAAGTTGTCTTCCCCCTGAATCTCACATCAGCTTCCCTCTGTATGAGTCTTTGTCCAAATTTCCTCTTTTTGTGGGAAACCAGGCATGTTGTATGAGGGTCTCAAGTATTGCCTCTTTGAAGTTCATATCTCCAAACCTAGTCATATTCTGACGTAGTGGGAATTAGGACTTCAACATTAATTTTTTGAGGCCTGAAATTCAGGCCCTAGCAGGGACTAAACACACAAATGTTTTAGTGTTGGGAGGAGGGGTAATGTTCATTTTTCTCTTTAGTATTTTTGAGTTTCAAATGTGCTAGAATAGGATGTGTTATTTTTATATTCAGGAAAAAAAATGAAAGTTATTTTAAAACAAATTTTTGCCATTCTTGAGGAACCTAGCACATGTTCCCTTCAAAGTCACATTCTTAACAACAAATAAACGGCCAGGTTTGTCAGGGAATGACCAGTTCTTCATTCAGGACCCCCAGACCATCTGGCTTATTTTTCAGAAGTTAGGGGTCCCTGGAGGAATCAGAAAGACACAGCCCATCTATAAAGTGAGATCAATTCCTCTTAACTAACTCCCACGCATACAGACACACAGCACTTTACCCAAGTTCTCTAGGCAGATATGAATTTAGGACACGTGTCACCAATTTCCTGAAGGATTGGGACGCTCTGTTCCAATTATGTCTATACACATACTGCTGTTGACCAAAAATGCTTCTTTCAAATGTCTGCATAAAAATGACATATTTAGATCACAAGTAAAGGTCCTGAGGCCTTACTGAGAGTATCAGAAGACTAAACTGATCAGACCCAGTCAATATCCTTGGAAACAGTGAATTCTTAGTGACACTTTGGTGGAAGGCAGAACAAGAAGCAGGAAAATCACCTGGCTCTGGGGCAGAATCAGTAGAATATAAATATCTGTGCTCTGCACAATCCAGGAACAATCCTAAACTTTAACAAACACTTGCCCTTTAATCCTCTGAGCAATCTGAGAAGTCAATTCTATTTTTTGCAAATTAAGGATCAAAATCAAAGAAGTTACATGTTCACTTATCTCATAAGTGGCCCAGTCAGGATTAGAATCCAAGCCCGTCTTCACAGCTCCAGTTCATAAACACCCAGGACTTTAAGCTCCACAAAGGCAGGAGGGCCTTAGCTATTCCACCATATCCCCAGTGTGGCCCACAATATTTGCTGACTAACAAAGAAACAAGGCCATGGAGCATGACACCCAAATGAACTCCATTTACTGAGAACCCCAGTGCTAAACAAAGACTTATCAAGTATTATCCCTAATCCTCACATTAACTTTGCAAAATTACTCTCTTACTTTTTTTTTAGGTTGCTATAATAAAATACTACTGGAGAAATAAAACTAGATATTTCACAAACAACAGATTGAGTGTTCGTTGAGGCCCATTTCTTTATTCATGAATGGTGTCTTCTTGCTATGTTTTCACATGGTGGAAGAGGCTAACTCTCTGTGTCTTTTTTATAAGGGTACAAATCCCATTCAAGAGGGCTCCACCCTCATGATCTAATCACCCAAGGGGTTCCTTCCTCCTACATCATCATCTTGGTGGTTAGGATTTTACCCTAAGAATTGGAAAAAGAGACACCAACATTCAGATTATAGCAACTACTATTCCCACTGAAGTGAGCCTTGGAGAAATAAAATATGTGCAAGGTCCTCAACATTGGAAGACCCAGAGAAGTATTAAGATTTTCTGCCCTCATAGAATTTATAATGAAATTGAAGATAACAGCCATCCATTTGTCTGTTTCTCTGTCTGTCTGTCTGTCTGTCTGGGTATTTATGCTAAGATCAAAATGAGAAATACAGGTAACATGTGCTGCAGAAGATTACCACAAATCTTGTTGGTCTGGGTCTGTTTGTTTTCTTGAAGTCTACATCCTCAACTCATTAAGTATCACAAAGCACTCCCTCAAGTGAAAATCTAAGTAAACGTGAACACACAACCTGGAAATCATGTGGCCATGCCTACTGTGGTTTGGTTGGGTGGAGGGAGAAGGAAAGGTGTTCACCAGCCACAGGAAGAATGTCTCTGTCTAGAGGAGAGGATGGTGCCAGCTTGGAATAGCTTCAAAGGCCCCTGGCAGCCCCTCCACCCCTAGAAAATGTCCCTCCTCCAAAGTCAGGCATTCTCCAATGGGTGATTCACTCACCCTGTTGACGTCAACCTTCTCCAAACATCCTATCTTAAAATGCAAATATTCAGATGGAGTAACATATTGAATTTCTGGGGGAAGAATACAACACAGCTGTTCATCCCGGGAGGCTGGGAACAGATCCATCCATCCAACTAATCTTCATTTAACATTAACCATAAAGAACAAGAGTAATCGAGACTGAAGTCCTCTGTAGGACACACACACACACACACACACACACACACATTCCATTCCATGGAAAATGCTGGGGAGGAAAGAAATAGGAGAGTGGAGTAGAAGACTAAAGGGGGCAGAGGCACTGAGAGGGCTTAGCAGAGTCCCAGAGGAGGTGATAAGTAAGGTTAATATCTGAAGAACAAGGAGCATGATGCAGGTCAAGAACATTCTGGTAATAGCTGCTGCATGTTCATAGGTTTGGGGTGGGAAAGCTTGGGTTTTTCAGGCCAGGGTGGCTGCAGCCAGTAGGCGAGTAAGAAGAACAAGAAGGCCAGAGTCAGTAGAGAGAGGCCAAGCCTGGCCCCTGCACATGTCTGGATTCTAACCGAGAGCAACAGAAAGTTGCTGGAGGGGCTTAGGCACACCAGACAAGACCCCACCTACATTTTCTGAAGGTCGTTCTGGGTGTTCTATGTAGAAAGCCTCCAATGGAGGAAGAAGACCAAGTTAGAGATGGGGGTCTCAGGTAGAGTCAGGGATTGGATAGACATGGAGGGAAGAAGGACTTGAACTCTAAAGATAGAATCGACAGGACAATGGATGGACTGAGCTGTGATGATATATTAGAAGGAAGTCATCATGAGAACTCTATTGGTCACACCCACACAAATAAACGAATTCCTTTTGAGATGGACCACTTGGGTCCACCAAGAAATCCTTGAAGAAATCCATCTCTTGTAGAAATCTGACCTTGTAGGGTGGGAATGCTTTTGTTTCCCACTGACTGGGATTCCTGGGATTAAAAGCACTTCCCAGGACCACTTGTGAAAGAATATTTAAAAGATTGTGTGGAAGACCACAATAAAATAACCAAAGCACCAGGTCAAGGACAGTGAATATCTGGATCCAATCACTGAATTACTCAGTAAACACTCTTAACAATCAGAACACTGGGGAGAATTAATTAGTCAGAGATAACTTACTGACATGTGACTTGTCACCAGAGACACAGATTTCCTATTGAGCAAGGTCTGTCTTTCCAAACACTTTTAAGACATTTAAAAGTGGTGGAAAATACAGTATAGAAAAATTATAATTTACTAGAAACATTAAGATGTCAAGTTAATTTAAATCTATTTTCATGGGTCAGCTTGACATTTCTCACACTTATTTAGTAAGAACACACATCCCCAGGATGTGTGTTCCCATGCCTCACATGGACCCATGCAGATGTCCAGCTTCCCTGAAGAGCAATATCCACACAAATTCAAGAAATATGAAGACCTGAGATGAAAGATGTTCAATCCCAAAACTATAGCAGTTATCTAATTTCTCAGATTCAACAGATTCAATTGAATCAAAATTTAGAAACAGGAAATTATAGGATTTAATAAGAGGGTAAAGAAACAAAGGGTAAGTAGCATTATAAATAAAAAGAATTGTCGAACACAAAGATAATTGAGAAAAATGAACAGGAGCAAGCAGAAAGAAAGAAAAATGATTCAAATGTCTTGACTGACGTTAACCTGAGGGGCTCCTTCCCCTCTGTGTCCAACTTCCCTCTGTCATAGTTTTCTCATTTATAACATGGAGCTCCTAAAACAGATCTTCTCTCACCCAACCTTTCCATGATTTCAGAGGGAGGCAGAACAGTGCTGAGGTTCAGACCACTGGAACAGGAGGTCAGTTCCTTGGCTATCCTCTGCCTTTTAGGAAGTCACTTGACATGTGGTACCTTAGTTCCCTTGTCTAGAAGTATGAGAAAATAATTATATCTGTGTCATTGGGTTCAAGTAAGGATTGGGAGAGTCAGAGGAGAGAGTGGTAATGTAAGGACTGTGTGCTACCATCAGCAGAGATCTTTGATGCTCAAATCCCACTGTATTTACTGGCTGATCAATAAAGAGTCTAGCCTAACACATTTTAGACCAGATTTTGGCTGTATGCAATGCCAGACCTTTTACCACCATGCTAATTGGCTGTGCTTTGCCAGGTCTATAGATTATTGAGGGAAGGCATCTTTCCATCTTGAGATCCATGGGAACTCAAGTCAATTTCCTTTTGCATTTGAATGTGGTGGCCCCTCTGCTCTCTGGCTCTAGCTTGGAAAGGGAACCAGAGAATGAGGCCTGCATCCCATGCTCAGGGAAGCAGATGAGAGGGAGAGACAGGGAGAAAGAGAGAGAGAGAGAGAGAGAGAGAGAGAGAGAGAGAGAAACACCAAAGTCAAACTTCTTGGGTTTGACTGGCCACTTCACAACTCCTACAAATGTTTCCTCCATGCCTTTCCCACCACTCCCACCCAAGGCCCATACAAGAAGGGCATTCAGAGTTCTGAAAATGACAATACAACGTGACTAACTCAGGCCTGTTTCCCTGCTTTTGTCCAAGATATCTTAGTACAATATTTTGCTTTGTAATTTTATGAAATGAAAAGAAGAAAGTTCTCCCATATTTTTAGATGGTAGAATCAGCTGACTAGCTTTGGAGGACAAGACACTACAAAAAGATGGTTTGAGCCACTAAAGAATTCAAAACTATCCTCCTAAATATTGTTTTTGATGAAAAGGTGAATATTTTTAAACAAACTCATGAATGCCCCACTCACTGTCAATCCTCAACAAAGCCAAAGAGAGTTCAATTTTCAGGAAGACAACAAGCCTGGCCAGATTTTGGTGAAGGAATAAGTGCTCTAGAGGAATGTTTACTTGCTTGCAATTTTTTTCTAAGGCTTTACAAAAGCAGCATAACCTAGGACTAGAAGTCAAAGATTAGACTGCTTATTTTATTTCTCTTATATCCTCATCTTCCTATTTATAAAATCTTGGGTAAAGACAATGTAAGGTTTGGCCTCTGGGTTCCCACTGCATGCATTCAAATTCTCCCTCACTAGCAAGGCATTGGGCCAGTTTCCCAGATACCCACTTGCCTCATCTTCATCCCACCCTTGAGTTGACCAGGCTCGTGTGGCATGTTGGCAGAGAGCTCAGGATCAAGAGCCAGATAGACTGGGTTAAATTAAGGTTCAGCCACCTACCAGATGTGTAACTCTGATCAACTTGCTTAACTTCTCAGTGCCCATTTCCTTTCCTGAATGGTAGGATCACAATAGTGCCATTGCGAAGGTACGTTGTGAAGGTTACATGAAATAAAGAAGTAAAATATAAAAACAGCTTGACACACACAGTCAAGTATTCAAGCTTGGAACCATCATGAGAGCAGTATTAATAGCATTCTATTCTATGTCCAAGGCCTTATTGAAGTTCTGGCCTTCTATCATATGAGAATCAGCCAACTGGCCCTGGTGGGAAAAATCTTCAGCCTGCAGACTCAGACCCTAGTAAGTCTGACCCAGCCCAAGTATCAGCCTCAGACTCCAGAGACTAAGGCCTGCAGTTTGATGCAGTGCTCAAGTTGGAGGAGGGTAGAACTTTCTAAGCCTCCTGAACTGAGCTGCTCCCACCCCAGCTAGGTGCAACCAACCTTTCACATAGTCTGTTGGGTCATCCACCAGCACTACTGGTGCTGGGTTCTCTCCCTGAACCCCAGGCTATTTAGCCAGAGCCTGATATCCAGAGCCCAGCCCTGACCAGTCCTTGGGGTTCAGTGGCCCTGGGAACTGGGAAGCTCCCAACACTTCCTGCCCCAAAGCTCATAGCTTTGTGCAGCTCTGCCACCTTCACCTTCATCCTCACTATTGTAGTATAAAGGGATCCTACCTCTGTCTAGGCAGAGTCTTCTCACTGTGCTCTGGGTCTTAGACCCTCTGACTTTGCTTTGGAGTGCAGTTCACCAGAAGGCTCTCTCTGTATGTCTAGCCTCTGGTCCCTTTGTGGATTCTAATTGTCTCCCAACTTCCAAAGAGGGGGAAAAAGCAACTCATACTCATCTTTTCTTCTCCTCTATCCATTGACCTGTATTTTTTATTCCTTCAAAAATAATAGCCTACATTTAAAGCTTAATCCCTTCCTTTTCTTTCTCATGTGTAATACATTATGGTTTCTGCCCTCCCTACATCACTGTGGTGGATATCCTAGAGAACAATACAATGCAAACAGGAACACCAGAGCTGAGGCTTGATACTACCAAGTGGTCAAGAGTGGGGCAGAGGCTGAGGGCTTAGCGCAGTGGCAGAGCACTTCCCTAGTAAGTGCAAGGCCTAGGTTCGCTCCCTAGCACACAGGGAGAAAGGAAAGAACAGGACAAGATTGTACAAGAAAACTGGGAAATGGACACAATCCGAGTGCCTGTCCATGCATGAATGCATAAGGAAATGTACTCAATGGAGTAGTGTTCAGCCTTAAAAAGGAGCTCATGCCATTTGTCACAACATGGATGAATGGACAAGGAGAACATTATGCTTAAGTGAAATAAGACAGACACAGAAAAACACTGCAAAATCTCATTTATATGTTGTTACGGTTTGGATGTCAGGTGTCCCCAAAAGCTCACATGTGAGTCTTAATCCAATCAGCAAATTAATACCTAGATGAGAATCAACTGGTAACTGAGGTGGTAGGGTGTGGCTGGAGGAGGTGGGAATTGGGGGCATGGCTTGTGGGTACATATTTGTATCTGAAAAGTGGAGACCTCTCTCTCTCTGCTTCTTGATCACCATGGGAGCTGCTTCCCTCTGCCACACTCTTCCACCATCATGTTCGGCCTCACCTTGAGCCCTGAGGAATGGACCTGGCTTTCAATGGACTGAGACCTCTAAATCCATAAGCCTCCAAGTAAATGTCTCTTCATCTACAATTGTTCTGGTCAAATCTTTTAGTCACAGCAGCAAAAAAAAAAACCTGACTAAAACATATGTGGAATATAAAAACATAAATAAAGTCAAATTACAGGAATAGAGGATAATACAGTGACTTCAGCTGGGAGAGGAAGGAGAGGAAATGGGAACATATAGACCAGAAGATGCAAAGTAGCAGATGTGTAGGATGAACAAATCTAGAGATCCAGAGATCCAACACACAGCTGCAATGACTACAGTTAATAATATTAAATTATTTTCAAAGTTTTCATTAAATAGATTTTAGCTGCTCTTATCACACACAAAGTACCTTTTGTGAGATGATAGATATGTTAATTTGCTCCACAATAGCAACTGTTTTGCTACCTGTATGTATCCCATAAGATTATATTGTAAACTTCAAATATATACAATAAAACTTATTTTTAAAAGTTGAACAGGGTTTTCTGGGAGAGGGGAACCTCTATGCCTTCTTCCCCAGCAGAGTCTTTCAGCGAAGGCTATAGGAAGGAACAGATTCTGGATTTCACTCTTAACTCACTTGTTCCTGTTCACTGTGGTGTTCCAGACCTGACACCTCTTTATTTTCATCCTACACCATCCCTTTCTGACTCCATGATCTCTGCATACCTGGAAGCCCAGGTAAATGGCACTAACATCATCAGTGCAATCAGGTGACACCTCAGTCTTGTCTTCTTAACCACCTCTCAGTGACACTGTCCCAATTTCTAAAATAAAAGCATCATGATTTTACTTTGTCAGGACGGCTAGGTGGAGAGGACCAGCAGGGGCTTGGAAATGTTCATCTGTAATTTACAAGAGGAAGAAAAGATGTGGTGACGTGCTCTCCTTCCACCTTTTCAAGCACTCCTTCATCTCTGTGGCCAATCCCATTCTTCCTGTTACATAAATTTAAAAGGTGCTTCATTGAAAGACTGTCTCAAATTATATAGCAGAATCAGCGGTAAAACAGAATTTGCTTTGGAGATGGTTCTGCTACAAGTATGGTTGACAAAGGGAGGATTAACAGAAGTGTAAATCCTCGTAAGAGAGAAGCTTTTTAGAGCAAAATAAATTTTAAAGTGGAGTTGTCCACACTGCAACTTTAAAACAGATATTTTTATGCTGAAATTAGCACAAAGTTTACTTAATGTCCACACTGCTGCAAGAGGAACTATTGAGAAAACACCAGGGGCAGCTGGAAAAACAGGGAAATGGGAGGCAGGCACAGGGCCAGGGGCAGCCTCTCCAACTGAGCCAGCTAACAGTTGGTGCAGAGGCCCTGCAGGTGACCCACATAAGGACAGGAGACCCCAGGACACCAGAACTGTGGCCTTGGCACTGAGCACCAGGGTGTCAGCGGGGTGTGAACACAAAGGCAGGAAGCTACAGCTAGAGCAGTTACAAAATCAGAGCCAGACTTCCTAAGCACTAAGAACACCAGGGTGGAAGTGGGACACTAGTTAAGACAGTACAGGGGACAGGAATATATGAATTGGAAGGGTCTCTAGTGATTGCCTGGACAAACACAGTACTTTCCTTCCCCATCCTTCCCTTCCTGAATAATTCAGTCCTAAGCCCTCAAGGAGGGCAAGGAAAACAATGTCTGCATGGGCTTGGGGTAGGGAGGTAGCCGTGGGAGGAGAGCTGAGGTGGATCTAGGCAGAATGTCAGAGCCTGAGCACAGGAGGGATGCACAGGGCAGCGAGACAGAATCCCAGGCTGAGCAAGGCGGAAGGTATGGCTTAGCTATTAGGTGTCTGCCTAAAGCTCATGTGTAAGACAGTGAATCAGAGTTCAGAGATGAAATGACTGGATTATGAGATCCTCAATCCAATCAGTGAATTAATCTCCTGATAGGGATTAACTGGGTAACTGAGGCAGGTAGGGTGTGGCTGGAGGAGGTGGGTCGTTGGGGGTTGCCTTTGGGGAATGTATTTTGTATCAGCAAGTGGAGACCTCTCTCTCTCTCTGCTTCCTGACCATTGTATCAGCTGCTTCGCTCCAGCACACTCTTCCTCCATGATGTTCTGTCTCACCTCGAGCCCAGAGGAATGGAGCCAGCTGTCTATGGACTGAGACCTCTGAAATCATGAGCCTCCAAATAAACTTTCCCTCCTCTAAAATTGATCTTGTTGGGTCTTTTAGTCACAGTAGTGAAAAAACTGACTAAAACAAAAGGGCATCGGTGTTGATGGGGACATGGTGCTGCACTGGTTTTCAGAGTCGGAGCAAAGTGAGGTAAAAAATCCCACAGGGAGAGAACCAGCTGGGGAACCAAAGCCCCATGTCCTGGAAAGGGGAAAGGGCCCAAGCAGGGCCAGAAAGCATCAACACCAGGCATCAGGGACAGGTAGCATGAATGCCAGAGCCAAGTGTGGAGAAGAGACCTCATGCATGAGAGGACGTGGGAGTAGCAATGGTAGCACTGGGACACTGCTTATGAACAGAGAGAATGATGATCCGAAAGCTAAGGAGAACCAGAGCCAGTATTGGCACTGTCAACTAATTTTGTAAATATGGAAAAGGAGAGAACTAGAATAAATCCTGTGGTGTTGGACTGGAATCAAAAGTAGTATAAATTCATAATTTTCTGCATATAGAAATAGATGTACTAGCAATCGTAAACAAAGCTGTGTTGCTATTTACACATATGTATGCTTGCACACACGCATGTTCCCTAGCCCTTTCCACTGAGGGGTTTGGAACAGGAACATCTAGAGCAACAAGGGCACTGTGGACCCAATTCCTTGCCTTGAACACTGCTCTCCATGAGGGGAAAAAGCAAGCTTCCCTGGAGAGAGAAGTCTAGAGCTGGAAAAGTACAAGATGATACTACAACATTTTATTGGTCCAGAAAGCAAGAGAGCTAGAAGAATGATGGAACAAGTCAAAAGGACACAGAAGCCAGATGGAAGGTGCTCTCATGGAAAAACTGAAATAACTTGAGCATAAATAATGATATGTTATATCATAATAAATAATGATATATACACATTTATTAATTATTTTTTGGACATGAACCCAAGTCCATATTAACATAAATGAATGATTAAACTGAAAAACTGATGATAAACAATGCTTACATGGCTTGGTCAGAGTATTTTTCCCTGAATATTTATTAATTACAGAAAAAGACTAGCTTCGCCATGGAGAAGCTTGGCCAGCATCACTTTAATCAAGTAATCAAAATGAGCATCCTCGGCAATGGGACAAACCAAAAGTATATGACACCTGACAGGGCACAGTGAGAAAATGCAAGGTCACCCCTGACTATTTCTGCCACAGATCCATAATCTGAATAAATCATGAGCAAATATCAGACAAAGCCAAACTGAGGAGATTCTACAAAACATTCTGTCACTAATCTTTAAAAGTGTCAAATTCTAGAGACAATTCTGCCATAAACAGGTTGGTGGGAAGTCAGGGAGCAGGGACCAATGAAGGGAAGTTGGGAAATCAGTGACATCAAATGGGACCAGTTAGTAGTAAATTATCTATCTCTGATAACTTTGTTTCTTGAAATAGTTGACTGTTCTCACAGCCAATGTAAGTGCAGAACTATGAAGGAATGTCGGCATGGGCTGTGCAGTCTGCAGGGAGAGAAACTGGGTCTGGTAAGAAGCATTAGCGTATGAAAGTCACTCTCTTTAATGTCTGAAATGTCGCAAAGAAAGCAATCAGCAAATTCAAAACAGAGACCATGTGGGGAACATTCAGAAGGTCATGTCTTTTTTGTGTTTGTTGAGAGAAAGGTTTTAGTTGGATTATTTGAAAGTTCTTAGAAGTAAATAATATGGCACAATCAATAAAGGCAGACAGGACAGCTGTGCTGTTAACAAATGGAGACACGGGAAGAGGAACACGCCAACCTGCTCTAAACCCACAGTTCATCTGGTCAGGGATACAGAACTTAATAGAAGTAAGGTGGCCACAGTCAGGCACAAAGGCCACATCTTCTGCTCCTGTTGTCTACCAGGGCCTGCTGCCAGCAGCCCTGCCTATGTGCAGAGTGTCTTCCCAGCTCAGAGGGAAGGCTGGCTGGTTCTGCCAGTCTCCCTTCACATGCAAACTTTGATTACCATCTTGGAAAATTCCACATTTATAAACCCTTAAAGGAATATTTAAAACATGAAGGAGTCCTCACTCCTAACCCGAACTTGGTATCAACAAGGTCAGTCCCCTTGGTGATGGGAATGGAAGTGTAAACAATGCCAGCTGTCACTGTCTGTCCCAGTCCTCCCCCAGCCAAGAAAATCTCTTTTCTCGACAGCTCAGATGGAGACTCCAAAACATCAAATTATTGCTTTACACACTCACCATATAGCTGAGATTTGAAAAACAAAACAAAACAAACCCAGCAGGTTCTGGTAAGATTTGTCCACACAAGGACAAGGATTTTAACACAAAACACTGCCAAGGACCGAAGTACAGAGGAGGTCAACAATGAACGGGTATGTTTGGCCACTAGAAGTGATCTTATTTTGGTTTCCAAAGCCCCATGTATCTTCGAAGTCTTTTTCTGAACTGCATTATCTAATATTCCTCTTTGATCAGATATGGTTTGAAGGTTGAAGGTTTGGTAACCAGCCTGTGGTGCTTTGGGGAGGTGATTGAACCTTTAGGAGGGGGGCCTAGTGGAAGGAAATTTGGCCACTGAGAGCCTTCTTATAAAGAAGATACTGGAACCCCAGCCTCGTTGTCTTCTCTCTTTGCTTTCTGAACATCCTAAGGTTAGCTCCACCACAAGCTCCCCACCATGATGTTCTGCCTCACCCAAAAGGCCCCAAAACAATAGAGCCAAGTGACCATGGACCGAAACCTCTGAAACTGTGACCCAAAATAAACTTTGGCTTCCTTTTAAGTTTTTTCCTCTGCTGTTTGTCACAGTGATGGAAAACCAAGACATATCCCTTCACCCATCAGCTTTGGTGATCATTATAGCATCCTTCCTTGCTACTGTGTCTAAGAACCACTAGGCTTTCAGGCAAATAATTTTGCCCCAAGGACACAATCCATAAAAGGGTAAAAAGTGAAATAGAATTAGTGTCTCTGAGTTTAATGGGTCAATGTTTTTCAAATTTTAATGCATAAATAAGCTGGGAATCTTGTTAAAATTTAGGTCAGATTTAGCAGATCAAGGGGAAGATCTGAGAATCTGCACTGATTTTTTTTTTCTTTTTGTGGTACTAAGGATTGAATCCAGTGGTGCTCTAACCCTGAGCTATACTCCTGATCTTTTTATTTTTTATTTTGAGGCAAAGTCTTGCTAGGTTGTCCAGGTTGGCCTCAAACTTGTCAGCCTTCTGCCTCAGTCTCCCAAATTGCTGGAAATACAGGCAAATGCCACCATATCTGGCTGATCACCTGCATTTCTAACAAGTTCCCAGGTGATGAGCATCCTCCTGGTCCATGGGTCACAAGAATCCAGTTTGACCAAAGTAATAAACCCAGAGAGGAAAAGACTTGTCTAGGGTTAGAGAATTAGTAAGCAATTGAATTAGGCCTTGGGTTCAGCTCCTCAGACTCCCAAATCCAGTGGAATTGCTTTGCATAGATTGTCTGTTTAAAAATACACCACTCATGTCATACTGAAAGATCATCTCAAACAATCAAGTAAAACTTCTTTTTCCAATTACAGAACATAAAACTCAGGCATCCTGTCTCCCCATGTTTCAAAGTCCTTTTATTAATATCTGTCAGTCAATGGAGACGTTTTCAAAAGGAGTTAATCTCTCTAATATTTAAACTCCCTAGACCTTGATTCATGCTGAGTCAAAAAGAATAGAAATATTAATGCAAGAACATCTAGATGGAGATTCTGACCACTAGTCTTCAGCTTCTGTAATGAAAATAGAAATAAAATTCAAACTAAAGTCTCCAGAGCAGAGATATGTCTGTGTTGCATTTGAGTCAACACCTAAGCCAGGTCATTAAATCTATAACAGGGTATTTGTTCCCTGTTACCAGTAACAGCAGAGGCTCATTCCCCATTCTTTTTCCAGCACCATCCCTGAGCCACAGAGAGGGCCAGGGAATCAAGAGCAGCCAAAGGATAAAATATGATGCTGCTTCTGGAAGCATGGATTCCTCAGTTTACTCCCTCCCCGCTCCAATCTGTCATGGAGGGACCCACAGAATGAACCCAATGAAGCAAAAAGTAGGCAAAAAAGACATAAAGAGAGGGAGGGGAAAAAAACCTCATTCAGATTTGTGAGCCTGCTCACAGAGCATTTGTAGCTAGGAGAGGAATTTCCGCCAGTCAAAGGCCTGGTTTCAAAGTCTCATGTCTGAGTAAGCATGGGGCTGACCAGGCAACTCAAAGGTCAGGGGTCAGGGAGAATTCCTCATCCTGGAAGCAGATTTAGGAGATAAACAGAGCTTTTATTGCCCTTCCCCTGGGGAGGAGCAACAAACCCTTGACACACAGGCATCCCACAACTCAGAGTGGATTCTACAAACGGGCCATGACATTCAGAACCCGAAGAAAGGCCAGAAGGCTTGAGGGGCAAGTTTTCCCACACAGCTCTGCCAGTGAATTTCATTCCTCAGCGACAGCACCCAGGCTTCAGCTGGAGTTCATGAACAAGAGGACAGATAGTTACATTATTTGTGTATATGGAAAAGGAACCAGTAGAGCTTTCCATCTGCCAAGAACTGAACAGCACTTGAGGGCCTAACATGGTCTGAAGCACACCCCTCCCCCAATAGAGGCACCATCACAAGGCACAGATTTTTTTAATGTCACTAATCCTCACTTTCTGCATTCACACAACAAAGCACAGAGAATGCCTAAATCTTGTATTTCTAGAAATTAGCATCTCACAAAATTTAAAGAGTTCAAATTATTATAACAGCATATTCTTGGGCTAAACAAGGTCCTGCATTCTAAGAGGAGGAGGATTAAATTTATTTTTTGGAGTAGATATTCCTTTTGTTCTAAGGACAAAAGTAAAAGTCCTCTTCAGCTCAGTGCAAAGATAACGACACAAAAAAATGAAGGGCTGCTTCCACACATGGCTCTTGGGGATGTATTTCAGCAGAAATGTGTTACTGAAGTTTTGGATGTGTGTATGGATGTGTGTATGGATGTGTGTATGGGAGAAATGTTTTTCTCTACATGAATTTACAAGAGCTGTGCCCTTATGTAACATCTCAAACAGTTGTTTCCTGGAGATCTAAAGTAAAGACCTCAGTGTTTCAAGAAATAGATACAGACTTGCTTTGTACCTTGAATCAAGGGAGTTCTGGTGGAGAAGTAACTGGTGAGGACTTCTTGAAGTTCAACAGCAAAAGATCTGCTGATTAGTGTGTAACACACTTTCTCCCAATGCTATTCAATAGTGAATAACTAAGGCTTTGGGAAACATGCTAGCCGTGGACTATTGTGGCCTCAGGTGATTGTCATCTGGGGCCACAAAGCTAGGCCAAACTCTCAGAATAGTGGATCAGAAGTCATGATGCCATGATGAGGAGCCAGCACCCTGGAGCCCATCAGAAGTAGCTCAGGGACCAGACTATTGTGATAGGTGGGTGTTAAGCCACTGTTCAGGCAGCTGAGGAAATGTAATCTCCTTTTGGAACCACAGACTGCAAAGGCTTATGAGAACCTGGAGCAGTATAAAGACTCATCCATTCAACCAGTATTTACTGAATGTTTACCATGAACATAGTTAAATGTGTGAATAAAACAGGAAATAAAAATTAAGCAAAAATAAACTAGAAAAATCAGATCCTATAATTTTTTTTAAAAAGTAAAATAGGCAGTGTGGTGGGAATACTGGAGAAATTTACCTTCTTTTGACTGGTCAGGGAAGACCTTAAGCTGGGATGGAAAGAGAGGGAGCAGCTATGTGGAAGGTTGAGGAAGAGGGTCCCAGGCAGAGGGAACAGCGTGTACAAAAACTGTGATACAGGAGTGCACTTGGTACACCTGAGAAGCAAAGAAACCGTGGAGTGTCTTCAGCATGATGCAGGAGTGATGAGGAGAGAGCAGGCAGGTGGGTGGTACTAGATCAGTGGTGCCCTTGAGCCAGGGCAAGACGTTCACATTTGATCCTGCTTTGATGGGCAACCAGCATAAGATTGAAGCTGAAGAATGGCATTGCTTCAGAATACCAACCCAGCCACCACATGAAAAATGATTTTAAGCAATTAAGAGAAGAGGCAGGGAGATGAATGCAGGATCCAAATGAGAGAAGATGGTGACCAGAACAAGGAGAGGGTTTCTCAACCTCCACACTGCTGACACTTTGGACCATATGATCCTTGGTTGTGGAGAACTGTTCTGTGCATCGGAGGAAGTTTGGCAGCACCCTGCCTCTACTGACTTGATGGAAGAAGTGAGTTCCTCCTCTCCAGTTCTGACAATCAAAAATGTCTCCAGACAATGCCAACTATCGTCTGGAGAGTAAAACTACCCTGGTTAAGAAAATAGAATGTTATCTGCTGGTCACAGGAGTGGTCAGTTCTGAACATAGTTTGAAAATAGAATGAATAAGAATTACTGATAAGAGTAGACACAGAGTAGAAGAGAGGAGTCAATGACAAGGTAATTCCAAGGGTTTTGAGCTGGACAACGAGAAGAATGGAGTTGATATCTATAGAGATGGGAAAGACCAAAGGAGGGAGATCCACGGCGTTGCTTTGAACATGGGAAATCTGAGATTCTTATTAGGCATCCAGATGGAAAGGGCAAATACAATGCTGAAGATCCAAGGAGTTGGATGTCTATACTTCAGAGTTATTTACATAGATTCAGAGATAGATAGATGTTATAAATAGATGATAAATATGATGAAGATAGATAGATGATCAGATAAATAGATGACTGGATAGATAAATGATTGATCAGTTGATTAAAAGATAGATAGACCAATTGATTTGGGACTGGCAGAGCTGTGCAGGACGTGAAGCTAAGAGAAGAGTAATTGCAGATGAAAGCCTAGAACATTCTAGTAGCTAACTGTATGGAAAGAAGCAGAGGATCCTGAGACTGAACTGTAGGTGCAATTTAGAGAAAATCCCTGATAACATGGCATCACTAAAGCAAAGAGAAAATGTATTTCAAGTAGGAATAATTAATTGTGTCCAGTGGTGCTGAGAGTCATTGAATTCAATGAAAGGAGTGCCCACTAGCAATGCAAATTTCACTGAAGACTTGAAAGCAGCAGTTTTAATTAAGTGTCCCAACAATTTGGGTAAAGAGACATGGTTACTCCTGCAAGCCAATAAGAGAACTGAAGTACCTTTCTACAGCACTCTGAATCTGTTACCTACAACAGCTGTGTGAGGTAAGCAGGGCCGAAGAGTGTGATTATCTATATTTTCCAGATGGGAGCAGTTGTAAAGGGAAATCAGAGATAAGGCAGTGACTGAAAAGATGGTTCTTGCTACAACTTTCCAGACAAGTCACAGATTTTAAAACCTGTAAGATGGGAGTCAAACAAAAAGGCCACTGAAGTTTCTTTGAACTGAGGCATAGGAACTTGGTTCACATCCACACAGATCCTTCTCCAAACAGACTCTGAATCAATAAGCCAAAACACCCCCTGTGAATAAAGCATGGTCATTCCAGCAAACCCTGTCCTTCCACAATGGGGGAGGCAGTGAGGTTCAGCACAGAAGAAATTTCTATCCTTCCCCCAGAATGATTCAGAATCAAAAAATTCTCCAAAACAAAATATTCTGGGAATAAGTATGACTGAACAAACCAAGGGAATAAATTTGCAAAGAAGTTTCATTAATTTTTCTCCAAATACACACTGACCAGGGAAACAGCACAACACAAGGCAATTATTTTACTCTGCTTGAGAGCCTTATTCTCCATTTAAATTAATTACCCTATAAGCAGGAAAGGACCAGCGTCCACAAAGACAGACAGTGCAGTAGGTGATGCAGGTAAGAGGAATGGGCAGGAGACTCCTTGTGAGAAAGGTCATCAGACTGAGATTTAGAAGTCCACTCCAGGAAGCTCCAAATTCTCACCACAACAGAGGAGGGAGGACCAAGGGTCACGGAACCTCATTTCCTCCAGGCCATGAGACCAGTAGGACCTCAGGGGCAGAACTCGATGTCCTCAGGCCCACTTTGGACTTGACACAGGGGAATACAAAAGAACAGCTCACACATGCACATTATCTGGGAGAATAAAGGAAAGTCATGGGTTCGAAAGCTTCTTCTTGACACTGGCTTTGGCAATGACTTTTTTTTTTTAATATGACACCAAAATCACAGGCAATCAAAGCAAGACCCAACAAATACATCCAACTAAAAAGATTCCAGAAGAAAAGTCAACACAATGAAAGGAAACCTATGAAATGGGAGAAAACATTTCCACATCGTATTCAATGAGAGGTTAACATCCAAAATGCATAAGGAACTCATATAAATCAATAGAACAAAATACACATTAAAAATCAGTAATGGACTTGAATAGGCATTTTTTCAAAGAAGACATATAAATGGCCAGCGTGTATATGAAAAGCACTTAACTTCTTTCAATATCACAGAAGTGCAAATCAAAATCACAAGGCGATATTGCTGGTGAGGATATAGAGAAAAGGGAACCCTTTTATGCTGTTGTTGGGAATGTAAATTAGAACCACTTTTATGGGAAACAGCATGGAGATTACTTAAAAAAACTAAAAGTAGAATTAGTATATGATTCAGCAATTCTACTTCTAGATATATGTCCAAAAGAATTGAAATCACTATCTTGAAGAGATATGTTCCTTGCAGAATTATTCACAGTAGTCAATGTAGGGAAAAAACCTAAATGCCCATAGCTGGATGAGACCCATACACACAGTCATCCCTTGGTATACACAGGGAATTAATTCCAGCATCCCCACATATACCAAAACCCACAGATGCCCAAGTCCTCTGCATAAAGTACTGTCATATTTGCATACAAGCTATACACATCTCTCATATACGTTAAATCATTTCTAGATAAAAACATACATAGCACTAGTATGCTGAAAGCTACACAATGTTGATGAAAGAAAATTAAGGAAGATCTAATTAAACTGAGATACAAACATGGTTCATGGAGATTCAACATAGCAAAGATATCAATTCTCCCCAAGTTAATCCACAGGTTTAATATAATTCCTACCAAAATCTCATCAAGTTGTTTGTAAATAATATTATTTTAAAATTTATACATAAAGACAAGGTGTAGCTGAAATCACGAAAACACTTTTGAAAATGTAGAATGAATTCTAAATGGAGAAAAACTGAAAACATTCCTTCTAAAAACTGGAACAAGGCCGGATGCCCTCTCTCACCACTTCTATTCAACAATGTCCTTGAAATTCTAGCCAGAGCAATTAGACAGACTAAAGAAATAAAAGGGATTCAAACAGGAAAAGAAGAACTTAAACTATCACTATTTTCAGATGATATGATTCTATACTTGGAGGAGCTGAAAAATTCCACCAGAAAACTTCTAGAACTCATAAATGAATTCAGTAAAGTAGCAGGATATAAAATCAACACTCATAAATCTAATGCATTCTTATTCATAAGTGATGAATCCTCTGAAAGAGAAATTAGGAAAACTACCCCATTCACAATAGCCTCAAAAAAAAAAATACCTGGGAGTCAATTTAACAAAAGAGGTGAAAGATCTCTACAATGAGAACTACAGAACACTAAAGAAAGAAATTAAAGAAAACCTTAGAAGATGGAAAGATCTCCCATGTTCTTGGATAGGCAGAATTAATATCATCAAAATGGCCATACTACCAAAAGCTCTATACAAATTCAATTCAATTCCAATTAAAATCCCAATGATGGGCCTCATAGGAATAGAGCAAGCAATCATGAAATTCATTTGGAGGAGTAAGAGACCTAGAATAGCTAAAGCAATCCTTAGCAGGAAGAGCAAAGCAGGTGGTATCACAGTACCAGACCTTCAACTATACTACAGAGCAATAGTAATAAAAACAGCATGGTATTGGCACCAAAATAGGCAGGTACACCAATGGTACAGAACAGAGGACACAGAGACAAACCCACATAAATACAGGTATCTCATACTTGACAAAGGAGCCAAAAACATACAATGGAGAAAAGATAGCCTCTTCAATAAATGGTGCTGGGAAAACTGGAAATCCATATGCAGCAAAATGAAACTAAACCCATATCTCTCACCTTGCACAAGACTCAACTCAAAGTGAATCAAGGACCTAGGCATTAGACCAGAGACCCTGCACCTAATAGAAGAAAAAGTAGGTCCAAATCTTCATCATATCGGCCTAGGACCAGACTTCCTTAACATGACTCCCAAAGCACAAGAAATAAAAGCAAGAATCAATAATTGGCATAGATTCAAACTAAAAAGTTTTTTCTCAGCAAAGGAAACAATCAGCAATGTGAAGAGAGAGCCTACAGAGTGGGAGAAAATCTTTGCCACACACACTTCAGATAGAGCACTAATCTCCAGAATATACAAAGAACTCAAAAACTACACCAAGAATACAAATCACCCAATCAATAAATGGGCTAAGGAAATGAGCAGACATTTCAAAGAAGAGGATCTACAAGCAATCAACAGATATATGAAAAAATGTTCAACATCTCTAGCAATAAGAGAAATGCAAATCAAAACTACCCTAAGATTTCATCTCACCCCAATTAGAATGTCTATTATCAAGAATACAAGCAACAATAGGTGTTGGCGAGGATGTGGGGAAAAAGGTACACTCATACATTGCTGGTAGGGTTGGAAATTAGTGCAGGCACTCTGGAAAGCAGTATGGAGATTCCTCAGAAAACTTGGAATGGATCTACCATTTGACCCAGCTATCGCACTCCTTGGCCTATACCCAAAGGACTTAAAATCAGCATACTACAGTGATGCAGCCATATGAATGCTTATAGCAGCCTGATTCACTATAGCTAGATTGTGGAAACAACCTAGATGCCCTTCAAAAGATGAATGGATAAAGAACCTGTGGTATATATACACAATGGAATATTATTCAGTCATAAAGAATAATAAAATTATGACATTTTCAGGTAAATGGATGGAATTGGAGAAGATCATGTTAAGTGAAATAAGCCAATCCCAAACAACCAAAGGCCAAATGATTTCTCTTATAAGTGGTTGATGACACATAGCAGGGGAGGGGTGAGGTATGGGAAGAATGGAAAAGGGATGGATTGTATAGAGGAAAATGAGGGGTGGGGTGGGGGTGGGGAAGGAAAGATAATAGAATGAGACAAACATCTCTACCCTATGTATATGTATGAATACCAAATTGTATGATTCTACTTTGTGTACAACCAGAGAAATGATAGTTGTACTCCATTTGTGTACAATGAACTAAAAAAAAAAAGAAAGAAAAGAAAAAGTAGAGTGAAATGAGAGAGATCAGCCTACCTAATTTCAAGATTATATAGTCACAGTAATGAAGACTGAAGGAAGTTGGTGGAACAGAAACTAAAACTTAGAAATGGACTCACAGAAACATGTCTGATTGATTTTTACAAAACTGTGAAAGTAGTTTAAGGGAGGAAAGAGAGCTTTTGGGCAAATGGTTGTGGAGCCTTTAGACATCTACAAGTGAAAAAAGGGGAGGAGGAAAGGGAGGGACAGAAGGGGCAGCAGGAAGGAGGGAGGGAGGGGGAAGGAAGAAAGGAGGGAGGGAGGAAGGAGGGGAAAGGACAGGGGAGGAGGCAGAGAGGGAGGGAGGGGAGTGAAGAAACGGACCTCCACTTAAGTCTCACATCTCACACAAGAATTAACTGGAAAGGGATCACAGATTTAAATGTAAAATAAACAAAGGAGGTGCTGGGGGACAGAAGAGAAATGGGTATGGCTATAAGGACCATATCAAGGAAATCCTGTAATAGAAACATTGACATCTTGATTGCATCAGTGTCAAAATTCTGACTGACTATGACATATGTATAGTGATTTTGCAAGATGTCGCCACTGGAGGAAACTAGATGAAGCCTACATGGGATCTTTCTGTGCTAGTTCTTAGAACTATATGTGAATCTACAACTATCTCAAAATTAAAAGTTTGAGTTTAAAGAAAAAAAAACCCTAAGAAAATTCCTCATTCAAAATTTTAGTACACATTGGAGTTCAAAACAAGAAAGGAAATCTCAATGAGCCAAATGAGGATGGAAAACTTAGAGCCATAGTTGAGGGGAAGCTGAAGCTGGATGGTCCTGGAAAGATCCCTGACCGTTCAGATTAGGAATCAAGATTTAATTCCCAAGGAGAGTTGGAATTGAGGTGAAGGTTTATGACAGAGCCAAGAACAGTATTCACTTTTAAAAACTGTAGCTAAGCAATGTTATGAGCAGGAATTAAAGAATGTCCTGAGCATAAGCAGAAAAAATATTTGTTTACTGACCCAGATACACAGTCCAGAGCATAAGTGCTTAAACCAGGTCATTGATGGAAATAGAGTACCACAAAACATGAGAACCCCAGACCTGTATCATGCACAAGTGTGGATCTAACATTTTTCACTATCCTCCAAATGAACTGAAATATTAAAAATAAACTCAGTTGGAACCAATCCTATAGGACTCTATCAGCAGCAAACCCAAAACCATACTCACGGGATTCTTACTCTTTCTGAAGACAAATTCAGAGTCTAACTAATGAAAGAACACAAAGTTTCTCCATCAAAGAACTTAGACTGAAACAAACCAACTAAACTGTTCAAAAGAAGTGAATTCCATAATTTCAATGTTATGGAAGTGCTAAGGGAAGAAGGGCTGCAAAAAGATGGGAAGACAGAGGAGTGCTGCTGAGTGGGGACATGGGTGCCCTCACCCCAGAAGCAGCTGGGAGGTGGGCAACAGAGTTGCCTGAGAAAACTTTACATGGAGGAAGTTGTCCCACATCTTCCCCAGGGAGACCTTTCTAGGGTCTCTAGTTTTAAACCATCTGGGTTTGTTAACAGGGAAACTAAATGAGCCTCAAATCACAGACAACTGCAAGAGGGCACAACTTCCAATATTTCATTCAGATGACCCATCTGAAGCAGTATTAGGCCAGAGCTCCAGGAATGAGAGGCAGATGTCCTGGGTCACATGAGAGGGTCTCCTTCCTAAGAAAGACTTTCCACATGCCAACTCTTCCCTTGAAATGGTGGGAGGCTCAGACCCAGCAGATCCTAAGTCTGCCATCCTATGAATTTTAGTATTGGGTCATCCTTGGGTGAAAAGGAGAGCAAACATACCAGAGTTCAGATTCCAGACATGTGATCAAGAGGAACCAGATATAAGGACATTCACTATCCTTTTGACTAGGAACATGTACTCATAAGCTTTCCATCACCAGACAAAATACCTAGGAAAATCAACTTAGAGGAGTTTTATTTTGGCTCGGGGTTTCAGAGGTTTCCATCCATAGTCAGTTGGCTCCATTGTTTCTGGGCCCATGGTAAAATAGAACAACCTGGAAGAAGATGGCAGAGAAAGGAACTAGAACAAGATAGTGACCCCAAGGGCAGGCTCCCAAGGACCCACTCACACCCTTCAATTAGATCCTACCTCCGACTGTTTCTACCACCCTCCATAGTCTATTCAGCTATGAGTCTACAAGTGGATTGATCCATTGATGAGGTTAAAGCCCCTGTGATCCAATCATTTCTCCAAAGTCCCACCTCTTAACATTGACACATTGAAAATCAAGTCTCCTACACATGAAACTTTGGGGGCCATTCCACATCCAAACCATTACAGACTGCTCTAGGTAGGCATCTATAAATGTTGGCATATTAGCAAATGAACCTAAAACCAGCCAGCAGTATGCTCACGGGAAGGAAAGACATTCATTTGACTTTTGGTGCCTTTTGATAACACCTCAGAATTGTTAAATCAAGTGTGAAAATCCCCAAACAATCCCAATGGAGTGTTTCTGGTGAAGTCATTCCATCAGGGATTGGGCTCTAAAAATTTTCCATCATCTTGGCTACACGTTGTCCTCCTATATGTATAACAAATCTGAAAGCTGAATCTGAAAATGCCCACATGGTGGTTCCCACTGCTCCTTTGAGGCTCTGTGAAATTGAAAAGGTCCCAGTATTGTATACCCAAGTTTGGAGTGATGCTGAACAGTGTGTGGTTTCCTTAGAAAGCACAAGAGGAAAGCAGGGAGAACTTGAGAGCAGTAGATCTCACCTTGGCTGCTTGCTACAATCACCTAGGGGAGCAGTGACTTTATGGCAATGTTGGATAATACTACTAATAAACACCCCTGTTTCTGTTGGTCCAAAGACCACACTGCTCTAACCCATGAAGAGGCACCTGGGTTTAAACTTTTTAGGCTCTTATTAGCATGATAATTATTTGCATATCTAGTGAACAGAATGAGTTCCCACATTAATGTTCTCCAGAGCAGTGTGGGTTTTACATGTTTGTCTCTTCTATACTTTATTTCTATGTGCCCATCCTTCCAGATCTGGGGTTCTTTCTTCTACTCTGCAGAGTCAGAGAAAGGGGGTCAGGTGGCAATGATGCTTTCATGGTTATCTTACAGAAATGTGAGATCTGTAGTTACAAAGGAAAGATGTGATATGAACCCAGAGTGAACCCAGAGGATGAGCACCTAGAAGTCAAGAAATGTCCCCCCTGTTCAATCAAGCACGATGAGAGGCCAAAAAGAAGGAGCAGGTCTCATTCATGATTTTTTGATGTTTAAGATCTAATTAGGGGAAATGCTAAATCTCTACATTTGAACACAAAAAGCCATTTAAAAAAAAAAAAAAAAACCTTCTTCCATTTACTGTACATAGCAATTCATCCCGAGAGGTCCTTCATAACATTTAAACTGCCGTACAATATTTACAAGAGTTTTCCCTCAGTATTCCAGCAAAGTCAAACTCCACAGATACAAAATAAATACAGACAAAAATTTTGAAGAACAAAAATTCTTAGCAAAGTGGCAGTAATGGTGGGAGGATTTGGGACAAGTGCCTAATGTAAGAATACAACATCACTAGCTGCTTTGCTTGGAAAACCTTGGATACCTATCACCTTCAGGGCTCTCGAATCTTCCCCTGCAGTCACCCTCCCAGCACATGCTATGAGCACCAGTATCTGCCTTCTACTCCAGCAAGAGGAAAACCTCAGAAATGTCAACATGGCCCCTAAACGAATTTTGAAAAAGAAGCTTAATCGCACTTGGAGAGGTGGTGTATAATAGTAGAAAGACTTGGGCTTAAGTTAACTTGCACAACAAAATCATTTGATATTTCCAAACTAAAGAAGGGTGAGGAGGACAATGTACATAAACCACATCATAAACCACATATTCTAGTGCCCCATGTTCTAGAAACATGGGTATATCTGCTTCAGTAAAGTCACATTTATGAAAGTCACTGAGTCACAGTTTGCCAATCCCTACTCTGAGACTGGTTCTATTGTTACGTCCATTTCACAGATAACAAATGGAAGTGTGCAGGGATCCACTGACAGCCTAAGACGGCACGTGAAATTTGATCATGGAGTCCATACACTCAACTATTAGATCACAGCAGCTGCTGTTATCACCATAATTATTAGTAAGACTCTAAAGCAGTTCAAATTCAGGTTTTTCTCATCCCAAAGGTGCTGGCCATCCATCCAGTGAATAATACCTTGGAGCTGACCCAGAGGTTGAAGACCCTACTCAAGTCCTCCTCTTCTCCCCCTGCCCCACCCCGTGCTCCCCTCTGGTCCGGCTGCACTGAACCATCAGTGTCCTTACTCTCTGCACCTCCCAAACAAATCACCTTTCTCCAACCCCTCTGAAGGTCAAGATCATGATTTCACAGGGGCTCAGTTGTCATGCACTGATGCAGCCATGAACCTGTTGATAGAGGGTCTAACGGGCTGAGGCTCTAAGGGCCCGGGGCAGGGACAGATGACTGGCCCAAGCACTCACCAGTCCGTGGCAGGCACTGAGGGCTGCAGTCCCAATTGTGGTTCCGTGCTGCAGAATGGTGCCCCTGAGATGGCAGGGAGGCCCTGAGGAGGTCAGCATTTTAACATGGGAGAGGTTTCCATATCTCTTCTCCACGATGTAGCTATTGGAAAGAAATCTCCGATTGACTGTCAGGTTAAAGAACAGGTCCTTCTCCTCATGTGAAATTTGGTAGTAGACCCAGTCCTCTGAAGAACTCAAGTCTCTCTTCCTCCTGCTGCTGGGGACAGGATGGTGCAAGCTATATGACAGGAAACGCCCACCGGCATCTACTTGGACAGGACCCACCACGTGGTATTCCGGCAGGGTCTTGATAAAATGTTCTGAAAGAAAAAAGACAGAAAAAACTGAGCCAGGTTGAGTCTGAAGCAAGACAAATCCAGTTCCACTTGGAACTCAGATTCTAGTTTGATAACCATATGGATACCATCAACATTGACTTCCCTGAGCACCTCAAATTTGCACAGTGCTTTCTAGTTGGCATTGGATTTGACACTAAGGTGGAGCTCTGGATATTAATAATTTATCAGGGATGATGTCAGATGAGCATAAATTTATGCAGAATACCATTAGAAAAGAGGCAAGATCAGCATATGCACGTGCATGAGTATTTTCCATTAATATACATAGCTCTATATTAACTTTTCTTTGGTGTCTTTTTGATAACCACCCCAAAATTGGGAAATCATGAGTCTTGAATTTATTGATACAAGTCCTGGGGCTCTACTATATGGCAAGGTGCTTAAATGCCCCAGGAACTTCCCACTAAGTCAAGTTAGAGAAAAAAGTCAAAAATATAGTGAACCCATTACATACATGGCAGCCATTGCACCAATGTCAGCCTAAGCGTGATGCAGCACACACTGCTTTAAAAAGAACTTGGGGCAGGGTGCGGTGGCACGTGCCTGTAATTCTAATGACTCAGGAGGCTAAGGCAGGAGAATAGTAAGTTCAAGGCCAGTCTCAGCAACTTAGTGAGGCACTAAGCAACTCAGTGAGCCCTGTCTCTAAAATACATACATACATAAATATATATATATGTATATATATATATATATATATATATTTATACACACACACACCTGGGGTATTTTCTTTAATGTTTACAAATGTTTACAAAATACACACACAAAAATGGTAAAGGAATATATTAGGATCTGAGGCAATGACTTAAACTGTCACTTTAAAAATGCAAGACATAATCCCAGCGGTTCAGGAGACTGAGGCAGGAAGATTGCAAGTTGAAAGCCAGCTTCAGCAATTTAGAGAGGCTCTAAGCAATTTAGCAAGACTCTGTCTCAAAATAAAAAAGGCTGAGGTGTGGCTCAGTGGTTAAGCACCCCTGGGTTCAATCCCTGTACAAAAAAAAAAAAAAAAAAAAAAAAAGCAATATGGGAGAAACACTCTTTCCTTCCACACACAAAAGGTAAGACTTTGACTCACCCAAATCTAAATCCCTACCACTGCCTCCTTATTTTGATGTTTAAGAATAACAAAGGATCTTACTAGCTAGGAATTAGTCATATTCTGGATTATAGACAAAGCAAAACAAACCATTAACCATTTGGTAAAATAAACTAATCTTTTGCTTCAGGGGAAAAACGGGGGAAAGAAAAAGAAAAAAATAAAACATTCTATGTGTCACCTCCCAGCTAAACCCCAGGCACTTTCCAACTTGCATTACTTTGCTCATGTTACTTTCCCAAAAGGTCTGAATGTGTTTTGCACGCCAGCAAAATCCTGTTCACACTTTAAAGATGCAACTCAATTTCTTTCTCTTCATTCTCCTGATGACCCCTGAAGTGCTTCCTCCTTCCCCTGCACCCTCAGGACCTTCCCTTCTATACCTCCCAGAGCAGCCTGACTTTACCTTGCCTTTTGCTGTTTATCCTATTTATCCCTGAATCTTTGGAGACCAGAATCTTACACATCACAGGGATTCGGTTCATATAAGCTGATGTTTCAGTGAACATGTTTGTAACCAGTGGATTAAAAGAATTGAACTTGATGGGATACAGTTTAAAGGCGCTTCCCCCTCAGAAAACAACTGCATTCAAACATCATTTACTAAACCATCCTCTCCACCGTGGATGAAATATGGGGCAGAGGACAGTATTTCCACTCTCAGGTACTAATCAATTGTCTTAATTTTTAAGGGTAAAAGTTCAGACCTATTACTTCCAACTGGGATGTTTAGGCACTTACCACATAGCAACAAGGACAAATCTTGCAAGCAATGCTCAATGAAAAATAAGAAACAAGACAAGTTAATACAGAGCTATTTACATTAGAGGAAAACACTCATGCATGTGCACATGAACACACACGGAGACACACAATAATAAAAAGATTTTCAGAACATGTGTAAACAAGAAAGTACAAATGGAACCTGTTAAAATGGGTTTCCACGGAGAGGAAAGGGAGTGGGAACCGAGGACAAAAATGTATAAATACATAACGCAAAAGACAGTTGTACGAATTAATGATGCTAGTGTGCATGAACTGAGGAGTATGACCGATTGCTCTGCCCTCATCTCCCACTCACTCCCCAGAAATGTCTGGGCAGATCTGGTGTTGGCACTTCCCTGCCCTTCCAGGTTCAGACCTGAATGAAGAGGTGGGAGAGGTAGGTGTGGCCAGCTTCTGCAGTATTCCACTCCTGTTGCTCTTCCCTGCTCACCATGTTGGACTAGCTGCTCCAGTTGGAGCATAAGACGACAGTTCGAAGCAGAAGGTCTTACCTGACTGGGTGTAGCTGTCATCAGGCAATGCTGCCAGAGTGCGGTCAAGGTCCAGATGCTGAATCCTGCTCTCAAGAGTAGCTCTCTGAGCTTTGGGTGACCTCTGTCACTGGGGATTGTCCAGTTCCCCTCAATGTGGGCAAACCCTCCTCCAACTGGCCACCCTCAGCCTTTCTCTCTGTCACCCCTGTATCGTATCTGTTTCACCCTACCCTACAGTATGTCCTCTTTGGCATTTTTTAAGACAAACCAAGTTCCCTCCCATGGGTCCCAAATCTGGCTCACAGAAAATAATTGTGATCTCTTCCCAATCCCCCAAAGTCAGGGAAATCACACCATTCCAGTAAGGCCATCCTGTTGGTTGACTCTGTGACCAAATACCATTCCAGCTGATCCTTTGCCTATCCATACATGTTCAGGCTTACATGCTCATCTCCTTACTCCCCAAACCCACCTCAAACTCTCTGAGCTCTTTGAAGGCCCTTCCTTTGCCCTGGGCCGGGGAGGGGGGTGCACAGTAGAGAGAACACCCCAGTACTCTCGCTCTCTCCTGAGAAAATCTCTCCAACATCTTTCCATTGACCTTCAAGCCTCTCATGGATGCAGGAGAAAGGGAAGGGCTTAGAGTCACATCAGCTCTTTGCTAGCTTTGCTGACATGGTCTGGAATTCTCTTTGTGAACATGTGGGACATTAACCTCTTTGCTTTTCCCCCTCACACTTATGGTCTCAACAGAAACCGAGACAAAATGAAACATCTCGTTTTAATACCTTTTTACATACAAGTCTCTGCCTTGCCACCAAAACAGAGAAACAAGTGTCTTTTCTACAAATCACTTTTTCCACTACGCCATTACTAAGCAAATGAATGTGAACACAACCAAAAACAACATCAGAAAATAAATAAATTCTAAGTAAAATACTATACTCTTTGAACAAGAGTGAGAAGAATAAAAAATGTCTTATTTGTTATACCCAAAAAACAGCTACAATAATTTCAAGTCGTCATGAAATGGAGACTGACAAGTGCAATTTTAAATCAATCTCATGGCTTTAAAAATGGTCCTAACTAGACAGTTTTTGTAAATCGATAGGTCAAAACAGTGTACTGCATATTTAACAATCATGGCTATTATGCAGAAATATGGAAACAATAGGATATAATAACAAAGGGATATGATAACAAAGTAATTGTGTGTTCACTACAACTGCTACTGTGATACACATTTACATGCACACTCATGAACCAAGCCTTTTACATCACCATGTAAAAGTGATGGTGATCTTTGGGGCATGATTTTCCCTTTGGAAATTTGTCTTTCCTATGCTGTTTTCCCAATTACTTGTAGGTAGGTGAAAAGGACCAGGTACTGTGCTGGCTTGTGGGAGGATTAGAGAAAGTGCTGAGGAAAGGAGATAGGAAGGGATGCCAACACCCCAATGCCTGCTGCCTGTGCCCACCATGTTGGCAGAGTCCCTAGGGAAGAATTAACCTGCACATCCCTGGAGATGAGGGGGGTTAGCAACAGTTACTGTCAGGGTCCTCTCAGGCAGAAGGATTTGGTATAACAGATCAGGAGGGATGTCAGCAGGAGATAAAGGTGTAGGGGAAAGTTACACCTTTATAGAGAGAGTGAGCCTCGAGCAATGGGCTGGACATGTCTTCTGCAGTGTGCAGCCACCTGGCCATCCAGCAGAGGAATGCAATAATCTCACTTTTGAGTTAGAAAAACAGCAATGAGAAGAATGAACTTAGTTGAGGAGTTGTTTCCATTTTTTTCAGTCAAAAATGCATCCTTTCCCATAAGTTTCCTGACTTGAAATATACTTAAGAAGAATTATCTCTGAAGACACATCTTAGAGAAAAATCTTAATGATTTTTGAAAGTATAAAATAAAAGACTAAGGCTTTCCTAAGCACAAAATCTATTGCCTGAAAAGAGCAAACAGATTTACAGATTTTTTTATCTAGTTACTTTGATTTAAAGAGCTTTGAAAGACAGCCAACATAAATTGGCTGTATAATAACATGATGATAATAATTATAGTAACCGTTTAATGAGCACTGACCCTGAGCCAGGTAGGATAAGGCCTCATTCAATACTCAAAACAACAGAGTGATATAGAATCAGTTGTTATTCCCATAGCATAGATAAGGAAACTGAGTCTAAAGAGTCACTATGCAACATTATTGAGTGAAAATGCTGAGCTTCCTATTTCAAAGTCATGCTTTCAACCAAAGAATCGCATGTTCATAAGAGGAACAGATGCTGAGAAAGCAAATACAGTTAGAGGAAGCAGCTCTGCTCCTAGGGAAGATAATCTGACCAGGAAAGAATGACTTGATTTCTTTATTTCTCAATTCACTGAGCAATACATGGAGATAAGAACTGCCTCTTAATTAGACATGGTAATGGGAGATACTATCAGTTTTCCCTCCTGATTTGCTTGCAAAGGAAGGTTGTGAGGCTCCAGTGTCCTAATACATTAATGGATTTAAAACAATGCTTGACAAGTAACTGACTAGCTCAACACTAACACTGTTAGTATTAAAGGTAGAAATATGGTGACCTGTATAGCCTATCTCAAGGCTATACAGATACGTAATCTCTAGGCAGAGATAGGAGAGAAGCCCAGGCTCACCGTGGCTTCCTCTCAGTAAGTACTCAGTTTTAGATTAGTTACCTATTCCCTCAGTCATCAGAAAGCAGAATCCACAAGGGATGTGACATGGATGGAGAAAGAGGTGTCAGGAAATAATAGTAGTTCTAATTTTTATCATTTTTTATGGTCACACATGATAGTAAGAGTATACCTGTTTGGTCTTCTCTAATCCTCAAAGTTCCCTGGGGCAGTATTATTAACTGTGTCCCCAGTTGCTATGGTTTAGATATGGTTTATTCCCAAAGGTTCATATGCTGGAAGAATGGTCACCAGGGTGGGGGTGTTGAGATCATGGAATTTTGAAGGGATAGGGCCTAGCTAAGTGGCTCTGGTTGGGTCACTGGGGATCCATGCTTGGAGAGAATGAATGTACTTCTTACAGTATCCTGTTTAGTTTCCATGAGAACAAATTGTATAAAGAACAAGCCTGGCCCCTGAATCCCTCTTACTTCCTGTCTCACCATGTGATCTCTCCCTCTCACACCTGATCTCATCATGATTCATATGTTGTGATAGAGCAAGAAGGCCCTCATCAGAAGCAAATCCAATGTGACCCCTCATCTTGAGGTAAGTAAACCTCATTTATTATATATTACCCAGTCTCAGGTATTTTGTTTTAGCAACAGAAAATGAAGTAATACACTCATCTTAGCCTCCACTCCTATCTCTGTAAAAAGACAATAAAGAGGGGTGAGGGCAATCTGGCCCCAGAGCCCACACTTTTAAGTTCTGTCTTCACCTGCACTAGATGTTCCTGCAGGGTGTCAGCAAGCCTGGGGGAAAGGTAGGGGACTGAGATGCTCTAAAACTACATCACAACCTGCACTAGGGTTGGGGGAAATAAAGGATAAACCCTGAAAAGTTTTATTTGCCTTGTTCAAAATCAGATTTGGAAACCTAGTTCTTCATGAGAAACTTAGAGTGAATCCTATGGGCACAAGAGCTGTTGAAAATATAAAGTACCCTTGGCTTGGAAAGGGGGTGCGGGGGAAGAGAGTATTTACCTGACAGCTTTTTCAGGATGAGGTTGCTCTTTTTTATGGAACATTCCACCAATTTCTTTGTCATCCTTGTATAGTGGCCATGGTCATCTCTGTACAGTTCCAATTTTGGAACTTTGTTGAAGGAGGGCAACCTGTACTTATCTTTATGTTTACTTCTATCTAAAAGAGCAATTAGTTTTCTAAGACCCCCTTACTAAACAAGGCGATGAAATTCTGGTAACAGTCAGAGGTTTGATTTCATAATTATCTTCCATGGGTTGTTGTAACCATAGAACTGTTTTTGTTATAGAAATTGACTTATGTTGACAAGTTGTGGAGAACTGTGTAAGTCCCTTCAAAGTTGTAGGATTCTCCGCAGGAGGTTGGATTTGCTTACCAATCCTATGAAAACTCATCTGCTCACCAGACAAGATTACTATAATTAACACAATGAAACTGCAAAGTCTCTTCTTATGTTAAGAAAATATCTAGAATCTTTTGCTTCTTGCAAAATTTGTTTTGCAAATATCATAAACAAATGATTATAGTTTTTGTCTTGAAACACTGCAATCCTCCTTCTGTTCTTACACAAGCCTGTGCACCCTGGAGCCCTTCTCTAACATGGGATAAAGTGGCTGCCCTGTTGATTGCATAGACCTGTCAACAGCAAAACAGACCATGGAAGTGACTGTGCCTTGTAAACAGTATAGAGGGTCCCCAACTTTCAATGGTCAGCTTGATGGTGGTACAAAAGCAATGGGCATCAGTGGAAACTACTTTGAATTTTTATTTTTTCCAGAGTCAGTGATGTTTGGTATGATACTCTCTTCTGAGGATGAGCAACAGCAGCAAGCCAAGTCCTTGTCAGCCAGGCAACCACAATTGGAAACAAGCCACACCTCATAGTACATTGTGCTGCTAAGCTGGGGTGTAAGGGAGGTTTGGTGCATTAAATGCATTTTCAACTTTTGATAATTTCAACTTCAATGGGTTCATCAGAATGGAACCCCATCGTATACTGAGGAGCATTTGTACAGAAATAATAAACCTAAGGGGATATTATTGGTTGTAGAAGAAAGGTAGAATACTATGTACAAGATTAATTTTTCCTTCTGTTTCGGTACTTTGTTGGGAATCCAGAGACATTGGAGAAATCACAGCACATTCTTACAACACAAATGAGTGACATGGAGAAACTACTAAGCAGAGTTAGTCAAATCTGCCAGTTTCTAGTTCCTGAAAGAATTGGCTTTGTCTTTGTCCAACCCCGAGAACTAGAAAGAACCTACAAGGTTATCTAGTATCTGGATTATGTGGATCTGTTTCCAACTATGAGACCCTTCAACCCCCTAGTGAAGTGGCATTTAGTAGGTGCTTAAAAATACATATTAACTCACACACTAACCACAAAGACCTCCTATTTCTCATCAGTAAAAATAAGGATGAGAAGGTTAAGTGAGATGATTTCTAAAGGAGCTTTCAAGTTGACATGTTCAGTATCATAGTGTACTTCATTTTACAGTGTTATCGGAGTGGAAATGAAATGTCATTTGGGGGCAAAATCTAGGTCATCCTATTCCCTGGAAACTTCAAAATCCCCTTATAAAGAGAAGAATTCACCCTATCCTCTCCTTTCTTCTAATTCTCTACTCCTGAGTTCTAAATGAAAGTCTGTTTAGTCAGCTCTTTCCCTGCTGTGACTATAAGATCCAACAATAACAACAGTAGGGGAGGGAAGGTTTATTTGAGGGCTCACAGCCTCAGAGGTCTTAGTCCATAGAAGACCAGGTCCATTCCTCAGGGCTCAAGGTAAGACTAAACATCATGGCAGGAGAGGATGGTGGAGGGAAGCAGCTCACATCATGGTGATCAGGAAGCAGAGAGACTCTACTTCCCAAATACAAAATATATATCCCAGAGTCACACCACCAACTAACCTCCACCCTGCCATACCCACCTGCCTCCAGTTATCACTCAGTTAATCCCATCAGGGACTATTTCATTAATTAGATTAAGGCTCTCACAATCCGATCATTTCTCCTCTGAACCTTGCATTTTCTCACGCATGAGCTTTTGGGGGACACCTCACATCTAAATCATAACAAAGTCTGCTTAGAAATTTATCCTTAGCACCAAGAGTGGATTACTTGTAAATTCATTAATGAATTAAGATTGGTGAAACAACTTTTAAAAAACAGAAATTATTTTAAAATTTAAATACATATGCATCACTAATAAGCCTAGAGCACTTTAAGTTAATTTTCAATATTAAAAATCATCAGCATATAACCCCAAAGGTGACTGGTGAAAAGAATCCCTTCTCACTTTCCAGAGAGGAACTAGTGAGGCTGAGGTGCCCACTCCATTCCAGGCTGAATTCCCTTACAAAGATGTGCAGCAAGCCTGGCTGAAACCAGTGCCGGAGAATGTGTGTCTTTGAACCAAATCCTCTCCAAATGCCCTGGGAAGTGCTTGCAGGCTTTGTTTGTGCTGCCCCAGAAGAGAGACTTTTCACAAAGGGACTGTTTTTCAAAGAACAACCAGCGCTGCTATTTTAAACTTGGGGGTGGGAGATTGTATCTGGACCGTTTACACAAGCCACTGCTGGCTGATTGACATCTCACCCCAGTGTTTGCAGGCTCCAGCTTCCAAGTAAAGCAGAGGGAGGGACTTGCATCAGATAGCCCTCAAAGCTGCAGCTCTCCAGTTCCCCAGCAGTATTTGAACTTTGCAACGTGGGCAGAAAACCCTGCCTAGAAATCCCCTAAACTTGAAAAAGCTGGTGAAGTTTTTCACTCAAGTGGCCTTGGGAATTAAAAGGATTGTCAGAAGAGGACACTTACCAAGACCTGAACATGGTTAGCAGAGGACTTAATGAGTGCTAACCCAGTGCTGTGTGTGTGTGTCTGTGTGCGTGATATTCCTACTATTTCAGTGGGGTAGTGATGCATCATTGTAGGAGTCAGGCTTAGATTCAAAACCTTGCTCTACCATTAGCAGGGGTCATGAATCCTCCAATCTTTGGCCTTCCCAACGATGAAGTAGGGGCTGTAGCAATGTGACCTGCACCCTGGTCAGATGGGCTGATACACACAGGCCATTGCTGTTGCTCTGTCTTCACCAGAGGCACTATGAACTCTCCAACAAACAGGAAAGAAAAGTCTCTGACCTTAGGAGTCAAAAAAAAAAAAAAAAAAAAAAAAAAAAGCAGAGGCAACAGCAGACCTTACTCCAGGTTTTAGGCTTAAAATAATAATAATGTTAAAAATAACAAACTGCCCCAGCACAACTCCTCCAATGATTTCCATAACATGCATTTCCACAAAATTCAAAAAGAGAACCAGCCAGCTGCCAGCAGGAGAGAGAAAGTGAGCCCCTACAGAGGTAAATTTCCCCCACAAGGGCTGTTATTTTAAAAACACAACGCTAAATCTTTCCAGGAAATCAAAACACAGCCAGGCGTGCTCAGCAGGAGGGCGGAATCACATTTCCCCTTCCCTGACCAGGAGCTGAAGACTAACTACAGACTGCAATGACCGCCAGTGGCCAGTTGGAACATTTTTAGGAAAAATGGGTTTTTTTGTTCAGAATTTGAAAAATAGGAGGTTGAAACAAAGCAGCAAAAAGGAGAGAGAGAGAGAGGAAGAGAGAGAGAGAGAGATTGCCAGCTATCTCTTGAGTCTTTCAGAGACCGCAGTGTCATCCGTGTGAAAGGGAGCGGGACACTCAGCTCTCGGTGGGGATTTTTATCCTCACCCCACATGCTGGCTCGGGAGAAAGGCGAGCCTCCCTCCCGAGCTCCCAGCCCAGGTTTCCTTCAATCAGCAGAAAGCGGTGTGTTCAATCAGGTTTCCTTCAATCAGCAGAAAGGGTTCAGTTCTACCAAGTGGGGGAAGAGAAAAGGAGCGCCCAAGTTTCCACATGTCCCACCACCACTGTTTTAAAAGGAAAGAAAGAAAAGCCACTAACCTTGCCTCGGGTCTGGGAAGCGCACCCGGCCGGACTGAGCTTGTCTCCCATAGCAAAGCGCCCCAAAGTTAAGGAGCTGAGCCACCACATACAGGTCTGGCAGCCAGCTCCTCCGGGCACATGGCATGATTCAGTTGTGGGGGAGAAGGAAAGTCAAAAAGTTTTAGCGCTCAGTTCCAGAAACCAAGTGGTCGCCTGTGGCCGCGCAGGAAGATGCAGGGGTGCATGGTCCAGGCGTGGGGAGCGAGCGGCTGCAAAGCTGCCTGGATCTCCCTTTAGTTTTTTAAGCAGAAAGGGGCTAGCTACCTTTTCCCCTCCCTCCTCCTGAAAGGGGCGTGAATCAGCTGACAGTGTCTGCTTTCGGCCGGGTGTGGAAAGGGTCGGAGCGGGAGGGCTCAGCCCACCCCAGATCCCCACCCCAGATCCCCACCCTCTGCCTCGGCACGCCCGCCCGCGGCCTGCAGCCAGCTCCATGCATCTTCCTCCGGGACTCCCACCCCCGCGCTCCTCCCCTAGCCGCCCTGCGCAGAGCCCCGCGGGCCAAATAGGGGAGACCCGTGAGAGCCACCCTGATCCTCACTAGAGGAAGTTGCTAATTGAGGCCCCCAGGCCAGTCCCTCACGGCCGAAATACAAACGCAAATGTTGAGTACATGATGGGCCATAGGGGACCCAATTTGCTCTGTCCTCCCCAGCTCCGCCCTGCCCAGTTCCTTAACTTTTCCTAACACTGCTCTGACTGCTCACCCGCTCAGACCTCTTCAGGAGCCTCTTCCAAGACCTCCTCTTAAAAACTAATAGACCGTTTTCCTCTTTACCAATTCACACAAAGGGAAATGGTCCCAGCTAAAGTGCTAGCTTGACTCTGGACAAGTCCTTTCATCTGCACAGTGAGGAGGTGACTAGGGCAAAGGCTTGTGAGACCCTCTAGTCTGCAGGTCAGGGCATGCTTTTCTACTTTGAAAATCTCATCTTTCCTAGCCCACCTCCCATTCACTGAAAAGGAAACAAAGAAAGTGGTGTCTCAAGAAGGTATCTATTCAATCTATGTGAACAGACTGCTTGTGGTGGGGCAATGGCTATTCTGAGGCTCAAGCTGTGAGAGAATGCCACAAACCAGGGTGCTTGCCAGGCATCCAGAGAATTTACTGGGATAGTCCAGCCAAGATTTTTCACTTCTGGGCTGAAACAGGCCTCCTTACTCCATTCGGGAGGAATGTGGCCTCCATAGGGAGGTCTCCCTGGCTGACAGCCAACCTCGTGAATTCATGAAGAGGTTGGGGATACCAGCTCACCCAACCTTACATAAAGACAGGGCAGCCAAGTCAACCACAGTGGCCCAATGCAAAGTGGTCCCCCAGGCCAGGGATGAGTGGTCTGAAGGACTTCACAGTGGATAGGTAGAGACCAAGTCTTTTGTGTGTGTGTGGGACGGGGCGGGGTGGGGGGTTTAACTTCCTACTGCTGCTGGAACAAATTATAAACTTAGTGGCTGAAAACACCTAGGTGGCTCTTATCACCTAACAAACAAATTTATTGTCTTAAGTTCTATAGGGCTAAAATCAAGGAGTTAGCAAAGCTGCATTCCTTTCTGAAGGCTCTTAGGGAGCTCTTTTCCAGCTTCTAGAAGCTGTCCAAATTCCTTGACTCATGGCTTTCTTCCCCCATCTTCAAAGCTAGCAACAGCAGGTGGAGTCCTACATGACTTCACTCTGATTCCGCTCTCCCTTCTTTTCCCTCCCATTCTACCTACAAGGACCCTTGTCATTACATTGGGCCATCCTCATCATCTGGAATAACCTCCTCATCAGCTGATGAGCAATCTTACTTCCATCTGCAAACTTCAATCCCCCTGCCAGGTAAATAACACATTTTGTTATACCATGATGGGCAAGTCAAGGAACTATGCTGAGCCTCTATTCCTTTGAGGTAGCAGGATCACAACCTGAGTCAAGAGATTCCAACATGACAGGCCGGATAACTTGGCCATTGAAGAACCACTTTGGGCTAGGACTGTTTCCTTTTCTTTTTCTTCTTCTGTTTCTTTTCTGCCTCCCTCTCTCTTTTTCCCATTTTTTCTTTGTGCACTCCTCTTTCTTCTTCCTCCTTCTTTTTCTCCTTTTTCTAGCAACAGGATATCATTTGAAGACCAAGATCACTTCCGGCTCCCATACCCTGGAGAAGAGATTAGTCTCTCAGACAGGACCTCAAAAACTCTGGGGGACTTCTGAGTCTCACCAATATTTGGACAAACAGGGATGACCCATTGAACACTTCAGCTTTGCAGTTCAACCTCTTTAACTCTAGTGCTATTCCATTATTCTCTCCCCAACTACTACTTTTAAGGTCATTCTATGATTTGAATGTGGATAATGTCCCCCAAGGTCCATGTTTTAAAAGCTTGGACCCCCAGCTTGGACCCAGTCTCTTGGTCTCTCTGCTTCCCAGCTTGTGATGTGATCCACTTGCTCTGGCACACACTCTTCACCATTGGCATCTGACACCCTCACCAGAGGTACAAAGCTCTAAGGACACCCAATCTTGGACTGGAACCTCCAGAACCATGACCTAAATAAACTGTTTCTTTTTATGAATGAATTGCCTCTGGTACTTCAGTGTAGTAACATCAAGCTGACTAATGCAGATCATAATCATGAATATCTATCACCAAGAAATCATCAATATTAAAATATTAAAGTTATAAAAACCCTACCAAAGCTTTGTATTATGTTAGCCTTTTTTAACTTTTATAGCCAGTACCTTGATCTTTAAGCTTAATGAGTGCTTCCTTCTCTTGATCTCTCCATCTTGGGTTTCTTAATAATACATTAGCTTTACTTGGTATTACCTCCTTTTCTGCCCAGCCATAAACTATGTTCTGTCTCCTCAAACCAGTGTCTTCAAGATTTCATGTCTTCTTCATCAAAATCTGTTTTACCCTAACTACTGACTTCCTTTGCTCTTTGTTTCCAACTACCTAATGGTATAAATATGAATTTGTGTCTCCAACTTCAGCAAGTTTTCAACACGACACAGCACAAATATACATTATGCTACTAGTTTAACACAAAGTTCCTCTCACTCTTTCCTGAATTTTCAAAATTCCTCCAAATCTTTGTGTTTCCCTAGGGTATAGAGAAGACTGAGTTGTCCTCAAATTTTCCAAATCTTGGCAATTTGGTAGTTGGATTTTTTCATTGCTACTAGCTGTTAAAACTACCTCTTCTATCCACTATAGAGAGCAGAATTATGAATCACTTTAGTGATTCATAATACTTTAGTCTCTAAAGTATCCCTGAACTAACATAAATATGCTGCCCTTGAGGAAAGATTACAAATTTTAAAAAATAATAATAAAATAAAGTATGATTCTAGAATTGAATCTAACAGCTAAGAATAGCATGCGTTTATTACATGCTGACTATACTTGGTACTGCAAACCACTATATCTACATTGATTTATTTAATCTTTATAAAAACTTTATATTCATGACATAGCTGGGGAAATAGATACTGAAAGGTTAAATAACTTGCTTAAGATCACATTGCTATGAAATGGAAATCCAGGATGAAGCAGTAAGATCAGAGCTATTAAGAGACTTAGTCACTAGGTACACTTAAATATAAGTATGTTTTACTTAAGACTCCTATAATATCTTCATTCACAAAAAGTAGAGGGGAAAAGAATACTTGCATATGATTTGGCAGCCCCAGAATGCCTCAGCTTGTGGTTTGGTTCATTATGTTTAAGTATTTTCCGTGTAAAAATAGAAATTGTGACAAAACATTTAATATACCTCACAAAGAGCTCCCTCTGGTCATACTTTCCTAGTTGACTCTTAAAGGTACAAGGGATGGCTGAAACTCAAGGAAATTAGCTCAATACATCTTTCAGAGCTGTCATCAACACTGGAAAGACAAAATAAACTCATAGTCACCAAAAAAATCTGCGACTTGACCCTAGACATCACAAATGAATATGCCACAAAAAAGACTTCATTTCACATCTGTTAATCCTTCTTAAATACCACGACCAGCATGTCATAATAAAAATCATTGCTTCACACCTTCAAGTGTCTAAGGGACTTTTCCTAAACCACATCAGAGATCAGAGAGAAGAAAAGTCTCTGTGTGCTTTCAAGAACCATTGTCTTCAGAAGTCATGTATCTACATACTGATCAAGAAGCCTAGCAGACATCACCTTAATCAAATTAACAGCATAAACAAAATTGGTAACATGGGAAATCAAAACCAAACACCACCCGGGAGCACAGAGTGAGAACAGTTTTATTGGAAGAATAAAAGTGAATTGACATTTCTTAGGGTTATAAATACCTACCCCATCTTATTCCAAGGGCACTAGAGAGAGAATATTACAGTGTCGCTTCTGTAATATTTTTGACAAAGATTCATAACCTAAATCTGATAATAAGGAAGCATCAGGCACACCAAAATCGAATGACGTTCTACAAAATAACCAGCCATTCATCTTAAAAAGGCCAAAAATCAAAGGAAAATTGAAATCTCCCTGATAGAAAGAGACCAGAGAGATATGACAACTAAATGCAACATGATTCTGAATAGGATCCTTGTTGCAGAGAACATTGTCAGAACAATTGGAGAAAATTGGAGGAGGACTGAGGGTTGGGTGGTGGTTTGTGCCTCACTGTTAATTTCCTGCTTGTGGCAATCAGGGTTATGGGAAAAGGTCCTTGTTTGTTGTAGATATGCATTAAAATATTTGGAAGTGATGGGACAACTAGTTAACAACATATTCCCAAATGACTCAGATCACAAAGAATTCTTTTTTTAAATGATATTTTCAACTTTTCTTTAAGTTTGGGGCTATTTCTAAATTAAAAAACACACAAGTATCAGACTGTTCTCATTCTCTACAATAATTTGGTGTAGATACCGTGGAATTGGAAATTAGAGAAGCCTGATAATGAGGCATATATAATTCAGAAGTTAGTCAATTAAATGACCATGTACAGTGGTCTCTGGGCAACTGGACAAAAGCACCCAGTCTGGCTGCTAGGGACCTTATCATCAGACTGGTCCTGTATTAAGAGTATTAGTCAGCTTTTTGCCACTGTGACAAATATCTGAGAAAAACAATTTAGAAGAATAAGAAACTTGACCCATGTTTTCAGAGGTTTCAGTGCATGGTAGGTAGCCTCCATTAATCTGGGCCTGAGCTGAAGCTGAACTCCATGGCATGGCAGCCAGGAAGGAGGGAAAGAAAGAGAGAGATGGAGGGAAAGAGAGAGAGAATGCACAAGTAAGAAAGAGAAAGCAAATCCTTCAGGGCATGTCTCTAGTGACCTACCTCCTCCATTTAGGACCCACCTCCTATAATTTCTACTATAACTCCCCATAACGCCATCAAATTATTAATCCATCAGTGGATTAGTCCACTGATGAGATCACAGTCCTTATGACCCAGTCACTTCCCCAAAGTGCCACCTCCGAACATTGCTGCATTGGGGAATATCTTCAATACCAGAATCTTGGGGGACACTTCTAAACCATGGCAGCCAGTCCTGAACCACATGGACACCATCCCCTTTCTTTGTTTTAAAGATTAAGTCTGAATTAAAGAATGGTATACCCATTGTTTTAAAGGAGGGGAAGAAATTATGGATGCTATGTATCAGGGAGACTTTGAGAGCTCCTTTATTGAAAAGAGAATACCTCATTTACTCATTCAGTAAATTTTATTGACAGCCTATTTTGTCTGTGCATCAGGAATACAGCAGTGAATAAAATAGAACTTGTTCCTCATGTTTACATGAGAAATAGCCCCAAACTTGAAGAAAAATTGAAAATGTCATTAAAAAAAAAAGAATTATTTGTGATCTGAGTCATTTGGGAATATGTTGTTAACTAGTTGTCCCATCACTTCCAAGTATTTTAATGCATATCATGCAGTTGGAGTGTGAGCAAGAGGAGATGGTGGGGGAGAAGGGCAAGGTACTGTAGGTCCCAGAGACCATAGTGAGGACTTTGGATTTCACCCTGAGCAAGTATGAAGCTACTGGGGAGGCAGGTGTTGAATACAGCTGTTAAAGGAAATCATTTAGGATTTAAAATTTGGCTGCTGGGACTGTAGGGTCATAAAGGTGAAAGAACAAAGAGCATTTGGGAGTTTATTGAATTAATGCAGATAAGAAATAATGGTGGAATAAATCCAGTGGTAGCAAAAGAGAGAATTAGTCAGATTCTGGATTTATTTTGAAAACAGAACCAACAAAACTTTCTAATGAAGTGGATGTGGGTATAAGCAAAAGCAAGAAGTCTTAGATTACAACGTTCAGAGCTGCCAATAATTGAGATGTGGAAGATAGAAGGTATAAAAGATTTAATGGAGGTAGGAGAAATCCAAAGGTCCCTTTGAGTCATGTTTGTATGTCTCTTAGACATCTGAACAGAAGTGTCATGTAAGTCTTTGGATATACATCACGAGAGTTCAGAGAGAGGCCCAGATAGGAGGTATACATTTAGAAGTCATCAAAAGTATATGGATAATATTGATAACCATGAACCATAGTGATTACCTATTGGGTGAATTTGGCAGAGAATAAAACAGGCATGATGATTGAACCCTGGAATACTCCTGTTTAGAATTCTGGAAAATAAAGAAGAAACAGTAAATAAGACTGAGAAGTGGCTAATGAGACGAGAAGAGGATCAAGAAAGCACGGTATCAGGGAATGTAACTGTGGTATTGTACTTACCTAGCATGTCTGAGGCCCTAGGTTCAATCCCCAGCACTAAAAAAGAGAAAAAAAAAAAAAAGAAAGTCTGGTATACTCAAAATCAAGTAAGAAAAGTTTCTAAGAAGGAGTGATTAGCTAGTTCTCAAACTGAAGTTCAGGATGGAAGAAGGGTCCAGGTTCTATCTGTGGCATGGCAGATAAAAGTGGACTAGAGAGAGACCAAAGCTGGAGTCTCTTCAGTGATGAAACTAGTAACTCCACCCACCAGAAAATGTACATTAATCAAAATCCTTGAAATCCAACCAGATTAGAAATTCCATCACAGAGAGTGGTGTCAGGAAAGGATGGAAGTTCCAAGGAATGTCCCAAGTCCTACTTGACTCCATTCTTTATGTTCTCTGAGTTCACTGAACTTAACAGCCAAGGGTGGAGCTCTCCTCCTTAGAGGAGGGACCAAGTAAGTGTCTGGGAGTCCTACCCTAGTCTCAGAGAGCCACCCCTGGTATTTGTCACTGCTGTTTGGTATTGTCCTGGGACCACTCAGAACAGAATGTTAGCTATGCCCCCAAGAAACTTGAGGAAATGAGATTAGTTTTTATAACAGCAAGAATATGCTATGATAGAACCTACATGTTACTTTTTAGCTGTATTAAGATATGTTAACTTAAATTGCAAGACAAATTTTAAAAAATAAAATAAATTGCAAGTTAAAGTGTACCATTTTGTACATGTTAAAATACATACATAAACCTGTGAAACCATCACTCCAACGATATTGATATTGTTCATAATAATAATAAACATGTATGTGTCAAACCAAAAGTTTCTGACTGCTTTTTTGTAACCCTTTCCACCTGTCTCTATTTACATCATTGCCAATCACACTCAGCCAGGGTTCTGCTTTCTTTCGCTGGAGATTAATTAGCTTGCCTTTTCTAGCATTTTATACAAATAGTGTCATACAGAACTTGATCCTTTTGCTTGCATTCGTTTACTGAGCATACTTATTTGAGATCTGTGGATGTCATATATGCCAATGCTTTGCTCCTTTATATTTCCAAGTCATATCCCATTGTATGGGAGTACCACAATCGGTCCATCCATTCCCTTTACCACTAAACATCTATTGACCATTAGAAAAATGATGGAGGGAAGACTTGGCCATGGACCTCTAGCCTAAAATCAGGCAGATGCATCCATACTGCTAGCACATGTTAAAAATCCTTCCCTGGAGCCAATGAAGCAAGAGCCCTACATGCTGAAATGATTGTGAGGGTGTGTGTTTCTCCTCAGGATAAAAAGACTTTGAAGGATACACATTAAAATAATGAAAATTCAGCTTTGAAGTTAAACCTAGATTAAGATGAAAGATCTCTTTATGGTTTCTGTAGAGCCTCAACACAGCTTGCCCACACGCTAGAGTGTGGGTTATCTCCACAGTCATGAGATGAGTATTTGTGGCACTTTGATTCTTCAGAGCACAGAAAGCCAGACTGTGTGCTCTCAGCCATCCTTTCATGAGGCCAGGAGTCATCAGCCAAGGGTTGGAAGCCTCTGCTAACACCTTTATCCATCTTGGCCACAGTCTGTAAACACAGCCTGCCAGGATAACTTCCTGGCAGCCAGGGTCCTCCTTTGTTGCTTGTCCTCCTTTGTTGACAGCCCCTCTGCATGTTTCAGATAACACTCTGACTCACACTATTGGTTCCTTATTTTGCTGTCATTCTAAATCTGCACAAGTCTCCTGAGAGGCCTCCAGGATCAAAGGGTTGTATTGATTCCGCCACTAGCTCCTGGAGTAAAGCTGTGGCCACAATCAGATATACGTGCTGCTATTCTTTTGAAGGTGAGAGGGGTGATCTGTCTGTGGATAGATTGGGGGAGTCTTTGAAACTCAGTGTGAGAAAATCAACTGCATGGGATGATTGACTGAATACATAGGTTAGTATGCAAGGCTGAGAGAAGTTTTAAAAACTCATAAAAACAAGTGATGCTATCAAGTAGTGAATTAGCTGGCAATTGAGCTGCATTTCATGGAATGAGAATCAAGTTAATTAGATGCTTTGGATTGGTTTTCCACTTAACTATAAACTCTAGATACTGGGGCTATGTTTTATTCATTTATGCTTTTCCTCAAAGATAAACCTGGTAAATATTTGATCAGAGGATGTGTGTGTGGATGGATGACTCAGTGGGGGACATTCTGAGGAATGTTTGAGGTTCATATAGACACACCCCTGTACCAAAAAGACTGGATTCCTCTCCTGAGTCCTACCTGACCTTGGGAAATAAATTCTGGTGCTAATTGTAGATTGTTCTCATCTCCATTCGCCCTATGGAAAAAACATTCCCTTTAGAGATTTACTGAATGCAAAGTTAATTGTTTAAATCACCAATCACTAAGCAAAAAGAGGGGCTTATTTTTGTTTATTTTTCGTATTGACCTAGGAGACACACTATTGGCATCAGCTGCCACCAGTATTCCTCCCCCTCCCTCTTACAACCCAGCTTATCATCCTGCAAACATCCTACTGGTCCACTAGTCAGCCTGTGAACATTCTCAGCAGCCATTGGTCTGATCATTGTTCAGTTCCACTACTTAAGAGAAGTCTCCAGCATTTACTCTCTCTCTCTCTTCCAGCTCTGAGAGCGGACGCTCTGGTCGTCCACATCTCTCCCTCTCTCTCTCACTCTCACTCTTGCTCTCTCATTTTCTCTCTCTCACTCTTGCACCCTTTCTCTCTCTCTTTTTCTCTCTCTTTTCCGGGCAGACACTGTTCACTTGCCTAATAAAATCTCTTGCATTAGTTCCTGCATCTGGAGTAGTTTTTCTGGGCACTTTTTCACCTTTCACACACATCACAACAGAAGCACTGTATGTACCTCAGCAGAAGGTGGGGCATGGGCCACTGCTCAGGGGAGCTCTGCAGTGCCCTGTGTGCCCCCCTCCCTCACACACACACACACACACACAAACACACACTTACACACTATTGTTTCTGCACCTGCTTCAAGCCCCAGCACCTAATCTTGGAGTATAGACAAGAAAAAATAATCCAGGATTAGCACTCTGCTGGTGAGGATTTGGCAACTGAGACCCTAATCCCAAGTCCACCAGCAGTTTCTTTGTGGGGAGGGGGATGATATCTACTATTTACTTCAAATTATTTACTTCAAAATATTTCATTATTCATATTAGTATGTGTTATTTACACCCTTGAAAAATGAGCATGAGCGTGAACCTTGGGAACAGTTAGATAATCTGCTATTAAAAGTTTCCACTAGGAGTCAGCAATATAAAGTACTTCTGCTCTCTTGCTCTGATAACACCAGATAATTCTTAACTGGAATGTTGAAGATACGTGGCACATGAATATGTTGTAAAGACACTCTTTGACCTTGTACAGCGAAGATATAGGCATCCAGCAAAAGGGATATCCATTTCCAACCTTGATGGAGTAACAGAAATGCAATGGATAAGATACAGGAAGCAATAGGTTTCAGACATTGGGTTACAAGCAGCACAGGGCAAGGATCCCTGAGAGAAGGCAAAGCAAGGTGAGGCCTTCAGTTACCCAGCTTGCTCTCTACAGAGATTTCCTCGGTTGTAGTGCAGAGAAGGGAGGGGGCGTTTGAACAGCTCAATAATCTCTCCTAATTAAAGAGACAAGTCAAATGTCAGAGGAGGTTAAAGTGACCAGTAGTTTACAGAGACTGCAGAAGATAAAGAACCTAGCATAGAGAACAGAGGTGCAAGTAGAGAGAATTCCAGGAATTTGTAAAGGATCCCCCTCAAGCCTAACTGAGTTCTACTCACCCAAGCATGTGAGGAAACTACCTGAGACAGAAAAAAAAAAAAAAAAAAAATACAGGAAAGATACACATGAAACGTTTCCAGTGATTACCTAGGATAGGAATATTTTGCTTTCTCACTGAACAAATTAGAAAAAAATTGTAATATGCAGAGCATAAGACAGATAATATCTCAGCAGTAGAGCAAAATTAGACCTGGAATAAGGGCTGCTCTGGTCTCACATAAGAAAACCACCAACAAACTAAAATGAGACCCAAGATTAAGGGCTATTTATTTATTTTTTGGGGGGGTACTGGGGATTGAACTCAGGAGCACTTAACTACTGAGCCACAGCCTCTGTCCTTTTTATTTTATTTTTAATTTTGAGACAGGGTTTTACTAAGTTGCTAATGGCCTTGCTAAATTGCTGAGGCTGGCTTTGAGCTCCTGATCCTTCTGCATCAGACTCCTGAGGGCACTGGGATTGCAAGCATGTGCCAACATGTCTGGCAAGAATATTTAAAGGAATTAAAAAATATCCAGCACCTAACAAGGTAAAATTCATCTTGTGTGTCAACCAAATAAAAATAAGAATATATATTATATTTATGTGTGTGTGTGTGTATATATATAAAAGAAAAGAACATGCAGTTCAAAAATAAGAAAAGTTAGGGCAGTGCAAGGTGACTGAATGGGGGGAGGGCATCAAGCAGACTGAGCATGCGCAGAGAAACAATGTAACCTGCAGTTGCCCAAGAAATAACCAATCGGGCGCTGACAAACAACCCCAGCCAATCCCAGGAGGACACGACTTCTCGAGCTTCCCCTCCCCGACCCCTGGGTTAGAAAACCCAGGCCCTCAGGGGCCACGTGGAACTTCTCCGCCTAGCACCCTGCTGGACCTGAGAACCTCTTCCAAGAGCGTCCCCCAATAAAGTTTGCTTTTGACTTACATCTGGCTTGTCCTCCTGTTACCATCTTCAGATCAGTTTACCCCAGCCTGATCTTACAAGAAAAATCAATCAATAGAAACAGACCAAAAAATGACACTGGTGACAAAATTATCACTAGGTAAGGATATTTTTGCATTTGTAATAATTATATTTTGTGGGTTTGAAGGTTAAAAAAAAATAAGCATGTTAAGGAGAGGCATGGTGTGTGCAAAATAAGTCAAACCCAAAAAACCCAAGACCAAATGTTTTCTCTGATATGCAGATGCTAAGCCACAATAAGGGGGTGGGAATAGGGAAGAATAAAGTTACTTTATGTTAGGTAGAGGGGTGTGAAAGGAGGGGAAGGGGTATGGGGGTAGGAATGATAATACAGTAAAACAGACATTTTTACCGCATGTACATATATGACTTCATGACTGATGTGATCCTGCAATGTGTATAATCAGAAAAATGAGAGATTACACTCCATTTATGTGTGATCTATCAAAATGTATAAATGCATACTACTGTCATGTACAACAAATGAGTACAAAAAAATTTAAAAAGATCTCTTACAATTCAATAAGAACAAGATAAACAGCCAATAAAAATGGGCAAATCTTTAATGGACACTTCATCAGAAAAAGATATGTGGGTGACTAAGAAGCCCATGAAAAGTTTATTAGTATCATTAGTCCAAAGGGAAATTAAAACTACAATGAGATATCTATGGTAGAATGATTAAAATAAAAAGACTGATCATTGTCAAGAACTCAAGTGTTGATATGGAGAAACTGGAACTCGTAAACACACTGCTATAACATAATGCCATAAATTGAGAGGCTTACAAACAACAGAAATCTGTATCTCACAGAAGCTGGGAAGTCCACAATCAAGCATGGCAGGTTTGGTATGTGGTGAGGGCCTGTTTTCTAGTTCATAAAAGCCATCCTCACACAGTTTCCTCACATACCCAGAAGGAGTGAGGGATCGCTCTGGGGCTTATAATCCAATTCCTGAGGATGGAGTTTTCCAAGGGCTCCTCATTCTAATATCATCACCTTCAGACCCAGGATTTTAACATATACATTTTGGTAGGGAACAAACATTCATATCATAGCAACTACTTTTGAAAATAGCTTCCCAGTTTCTTAAAACCATATACCCTAATCATTCCACTCTCTGATATTCACCCAACAGAGATGGAAGTGTGTACCCACACGAAGATCTGTATGTGAATGTTCGGAGTAGTTTCACTTGTAATAGCCCTAAACTGGCAATAATCCATAACTACTATGCATGAACTGATTGTTAATCTATGTATAAACAACTTGTGGTGTGTCTATACTGTGGAACTATATTCAGCAAGAGAAAGGGGAAAATTACATTTGGAAACATGGATGAAGCCAGATACCCACTTCCCCCATTAAAAAATTAGATGCATACTGCATGATTCCATTTATATAAAATTTTAGAGAAGAAATGAGTCTATAGTGACAGAAGGCAAATCAGTATGAGTGCATCAGCAAGAAGGATAGATTACAAAGAGACAAGAGAAAACTTCTGGGTATGGTGGAATCAAATTTTAAGCATGTGCACATTAGTTTGTGCCAATTATACCAGCTTTGAACATATTTTAGAATCTAGAGAGTAGTCTATCTTTGTAAATGGCACCATTGTCCCAATTGATGAAAACATCTCCATCTAGTCTCTGATTTTTCTTACTGTCTGATCACATCATTAGTCGTATCCTGCTGATAGAACATTATTGCATTTCCTCAGGTGAAGGCTTTACACTAGTGGTTAGAAAGATTCATTGAGCCTACAGAACAATTTTATGATTCTTTGTTGCTGCTTAGAAGTGTATGTGACAGAATTTGGTATGAAGTATGCTTCTTTGAAAACCTGGGAAAGAGGTGGTAAGAAGGGAACCAACATCATCCCTTACTCACTTGTAACTATGAGTGACTGTTGATTTTTATTCAAAAGAACCTAAAATACATGCATGAAAAGTCAGCAGGGGTTTGCAATGATGGAGGTGGGAGAGCATAAAGGCTGACATTCAAAAGCATTTTTCAATGATTTTCTAACTGTTAGGGATTTATAACTGTGTGGGAAAGCTGTCCTTGCTCTTCTGATCGATCATAAGTAAGGAAGGAAAAGAGCAGAAATGTCACTCTTGACTGCATAGGAGGCAACTGTGAGAAACCAGGACTGGATATTCCCGTCCCTGACTGAGTCATGAGCAACCCTAGATGTTAAGAAGGAATTAAAATACTTTTTTTTATTCTCAAAAGACAACAGAAGACCTGGGGCAATGGTTTTTAACCTCAATTTCACATTAGAACAACCTGCAGAACTTCTCAAAAATAACATCTGGATCTTAGTTGAGACATCTTAAATTGGAATTCCTAGGAAAAGGAAACCAGGGACTGTAATGTTTTATGATCCTCATGAAATTTCAAAACAGCCAAGGAGACAATGCATCAATAGTGAATTCTGCAGTAGAATAATCGATTGGAAATTTGTTTTTTCTCTCATAGACATTCATAACCTTAAAAGGAAAAAAGTAGCCAATCCCTATTTCTATACCACCCTATTCCTCCTATCCTTATTGTCCTTTTGTCTGAGCTTTCTTTAAAAGGAATAATAGCTAGCAACTCTTCTCCCACCCCCTCTCCCTCTCCCTCCTCTTCTTCCTCTCCCTCTCTCTTTCTCTCCTGTTCCTTAATGTGTTTCAGAATGTGAGCTAGGGAAAACTACTTCTTTGCTTTCGAACAGTGATTTTCAAACTTCATTATATCAAAATTGCCTGGTGGTCTTGCTAAACCCTAGATTGCTGGGTCTCAGTCCAAGTTTCAGACTCAGCAGGTATCAGGTGTGGCCAGACAATGTTCTTGTCTAACAATCTTCTTGGTAGTGTTGATGCTGCCAGTTTGGAGGACATTTGGAACCACTATTTAAGAGGGTTGCCATGATTAGGTTGAGTTTCTTGACAGTGGAAGAGATGGAGTTCATTAAAAAAAAGAAGTGCTTAACACCAGAAAGTCTTGAACCTTAGGAACTGTGATAGAAGACAGGAGGGAGATTTCATCAGCGTACAATGTCCAAAGCATTCCTGACTGAGGGTAACTACAGGACACAAGGACCAGAGTCCTTCCTCTCTTCTCTTGACCATGTGAGTCCTAGGGCATGACAAATAGGCAGTCACCAGAATTGACTGGTCTTGATGTCTCTTCAATTTAGTCAGGGGAGCCTTAAGCCAGATTTAATTTGATTTAGGAAAAATAGTTTTTATTATTATTATTATTATTATTATTATTATTATTATTATTATTTGCCCTCAGAATACTGTGAAGTATTACTGACATGTTTTCTTATCTTCTGCTGAAACAACTCCCTACTTTCTCTTTAACTGGGAACCATGGGTCTAATTACAGAATTAATTCTAATTACAGAAGCCCCTGGAGCCAAAGTAGAAGTCTGGGGAATGAGTGCCTCCTGAACATTAAGAATGACAGTCGTCATGTTGGGAGTGTACAACATGGAGAGAATTGCAGAAGCATTTGAAACAGAGTTTCCAGATGACTGCAGGGTATTCTAACTGGAAATGGCTTTCTTATTGTTAAACGGATGTTAGTGGTTAGGAAAGAATTAGAATTAATGACTCATTCATGGGTTAAAGCTGCATATAATTTTCCAGGCACTATGTCAAGAGCTTGGGATACAGGGATGGATTATACATGACCACAGTTCTCAAGCTTATTCAGTTTCAAGGATGAGGAGTTGTTTATTATTGTGTTTAAGATAGTAGTAAGCACTACAATAAATGTTCATACAAAATCCTATGGAAACACAGAGTGATTGTCTCTCAGTAACACTGGGAATAACAAAATCCTTCAAAGAGAAAATAATATCTGTGTTGATATTATAGTGAATAGTTTAGACAATAGGAATGAGAGAGAAATGTTCATCTGAGCAAAGAGAAATGTGGTAGACTAAGAGAGAGATTGCTTCAAACATGGGGACTGACTAGTGGGCTAGTGGTAGTATAGCTCAGTTTGGGGGTTGTTAGAGTTGGTGGGAAGGAATTGACAAGAGAGTTCAATAGAAGGTTGGACTATAATGATAAATTCCAAATTCGTGTTCAGCTGGCATGAGCAAGCATAACAAGAGTTTTTAAAAATCCTTATATACCTCCATACATACTGGCTAACCTCTTCCCCAAGCCCCTTGAGTCACCTGTCGCCTGCTATTCTGGTCCTCTTGTAAGACTTTCTACCCATATACTTATGATCCAGCAACCAGAAGATTAATGCCTAACAAAGCAGGGGCTCTCATACATTCTCTGCTCCTGTCTTTAATACTTCCATAATCCTTTTTAAAATGTAATTTATTGATCTTCCTCTAGTCACTTGCTAGAAGTTTGTATCATTAATGTTTAAACTTTCTTCTTTTAAAAAATATGCAAATACAGCTATAAATTTCCCTCTAAGCACTGCTTTGGTTGCATCCCACAAGTTTGATGATTCAGTTTAAAATATTTTTAAATTTCATTGGTTAATTCTTCTTCAACCCATGGATTGCTCAACACATGTTGCTTAACTTTAAGACATTTGGGAGTTTTCAGTTGTCATTCTTTTCTTGATTTCTAGTTTAGTTCCACTGTATGCAGAGTACACGTACACTAGGATTTCAAACCTTTGAAATGTGTTGAGACTTGATTTTAGCCCAACATACTGTCCCTTTGGTGGATGTTCTACTTGTACCTGAAGGAAGTGTGTGTTTTCTGGTTGCTGAGAATAAACTGTTAAAGATAGCAATACAATGAGTTCCTTCTGGAGTTTTCACTAAGATCCTGGACTAATTACTTATGCCCTTCCACCTTCCCAGGTTGGAACTTCAAACTTTTCTATAGCACCACTGTTTTAGCCGATTATTCCTTCAAATTCTGCCTTCTGCTGGCTATTATGACACTCTGCTCTGCTGTGTTGGTAACCTTTAACTTGGTTCCCAATGATTCCTGCCACCTAGTAATCAGAATTGTGTGCATTCCCACCTTGTTTTGAGTGTGGGATGAATGTATTCACCATCTTCAAAAGAATAAACTGTGGAAGAGGAGAAAATCATTTTTTAATGTATTTTTTATTTTCAACTGGCAGTACTTATATTCCTTATGGGATACAATGTGACATTTCAATACATGTATATATTGGGTAATGATCAGATGAGGGTGATTGCCATATCCATCACTTCAGGTGTTTATTATTTCCTCATTCATGGAATATTCAAAATCCTCTCTACTAGCTATTTTTAAATATAAAATGAGTTGTTCATCATGGTTCCCCTCCTGTGCTATAGGACATTAGAAGTCATTCTTCCATCCAACTGTACTCCAATGTCCATCAACCATCCTCTCTCCACATAGCTTTCATTCTGAATGCTCTCTCTTACTTAGATTTTCCACACCTTGGTGGAAATCAGTTGCATGATGTGAGGCAGCCCTATAGAGAATCTGGCATGGTACTGAAAGATCAATGTCTGCCAGCAAACATGGGGGTCAGCTTAGGGAAATGAAGAAAAGTAAATAGATTAAGATTTTTTTGTTTGTTTGTTTTCTTGGGTTTTTTTTTTCTGTTTTTTAAAAACATACTAATAGAACCTACAAACATACTAAGTTAGATTAGATTGGATATAAAGGTAAATGAGAAATAAAGAATTATTCTTGGGTTTTTAGCTTGAACAGTTAATTAAATAGTAATGCCATTAACTAATGTTGAGAAAACTGAAGGAAATCAGCAACCATGTGGATATGTTAATAGCAGTGGGGTAGATGCTAGGAATTCTGAGCCTAAAGATGTAAAAATAAGATTTGGGATAATAGAAGTATCAATTATACTGGTTTGTGAGCATTAGGTGAGCTGATACAAATAAAACTCTTGTGTAGTGCAGAGTCATTTTCTATAGTAGGTAGAATTGTGTCCTCCAAAAAGATATATTCATGATAATAGCCATTCTATTTGGAGTAAGATGAAATCTTAGGCTTCTTTTCATTTGCATTTCTCTATTTATCAGAGATGTTGAACACTTTTTCATATATTTATTGATTGCCTGTATATCCTCTTCTGTAAATTGTCCAGTTCCTTGGCCCATTTATTGATTATGTTCTTTGTATTTTTTGGTATAAAGTTTTGTAAATTCTTTATAGATTTTGGAGATTAGTGCTGTATCTGAAGTGCCTGTGGAAAAGATTTTCTTCCACTCTGTAGGCTCTCTTCACATTGTTGATTGTGTCCTTTGACATACCTCATAGAAACCACCCTTTCTCTTCCTTTTGACCCCTTCCAGCCCATCACCATGTCCGGGTGATTCTCCCCTCCACTCACTGGGGAGTGAGGACTTCTCTTCTTGCTGGCAGTTACCACTATTAGTTAGGCGGCCACCATCTCCACTGAGACTGCCCAGCAGCCTTTTTCCAGGCTCCCAGCATACACCATGGTTGGCTTGCCATCTCTCACCATTCAGCAATCAGTGTCAGCTTTACAAAGTATAAATTGGATTGCATAATTTCCCTGCTATCTTAATTTGAACTCCCCCCAAATCAGATACAGAACCAAAATATTCAAGTGAAAATAGTGTACTGGGAACACAGGAAGTGAAATAGGGAAGTAAGATAGGTAAGGGAAGAAATTCAATGAAGGGTCTATTATCAAGCAACTCTGCCAACCGAGGGTTCATCTGGGAAATAAATTACATATGCATCTGAATTACTCTGCCAAAGGGACAAGGGATCTGGGGTATTTACATATTAGTTGCCATCAGATTGCCTGTAAGCCCCTCTGTGAGGTGAAAGTAGGAGGTTAAATGCCCTCCTCCTATAGGCTGCCTCACAGGCATGCAAAGCATGCTCTACCTACCATGGAAAGGCCTTGGGGGGAAGAGTCATTAGGGCTGGTGCCTGAAAGTCAAACTGGCAACCAAGGAAATGGTATGAGCTGAGGGGAGGAGGAAGGGGCTCCAACAGGGTCTCCTACACCTTCTAAGTCCCTCCAGTGGACCCCTGTAGAGTTCTGAATGCAATCTTCACTCTCAGTTTGGCCTCCCAGGCCTTTCTCACCAGTCTCTTCATGGGTCACTCCCCCAGCATGGGCTCCCTGCAGGGTTAAGTGTGGTTCTTTGCTCTTTGCCTGCTAGAATGACCTGCCTAAATCAGTTGGTCAATTCTTGGAGTAAGAGAATTTTCAATTACTTTCAGACAAATTACTCTAATCTTTCTTTCTTTATAAAAGTATTGTTAGATCTGATGAAAATAAAATTGAATCCATGTTTCTCTCTCTCTGTCTTCAATGTTGACAATGCAGATGACCTTTAGGAGAAGCTGGTACTCTTTTGCCATGGAGCTGCACATGAACCTGACCCAGGGCTCAAAAAGTTGAAGCAAAAGGACTGGAAGGAGGTAAAGAAGTTTCAATTCCAGCTGCTGCCCAGTGCCAACGAAGTGAACCAGCTGGTCACTTAAAATGTGAGCAGGACAGAGCAGTGCCCTTTGTCCTGTTCAGAAAAGCCCAAAGCTTGCTTTCTAACTGTGCTTCTCCTTAGTCCTTGATGGTGACACTAATTTGTGCAAGATTCCTCCAGGCATGCAAGATGGCTTTTGGGTTACTATTTGTGTATGTAGCAGCAGTTCTAGTAGCTTCTACTTGGTCTTCCCCACCATGGTAGCCTTCACCTCTTAAACCAGGAAAACAATGTGGGGATTCTGCCTGTTGTTGAATATTTCAATTATTCCAGAGTTGGATAAATAACAATAGTGTGGTTTAGGGGACCTACTAGCCCACCATGTAACAGAGCTTAGTTAAAACTTTATTGACTAGCTGGTGTCCAGAAGCTTCAACTTGGATTGGTGGGCCACAGTGGAATTTTGGGTCCAGAAGCAAAGTCTAGTTATTTCCCTTTCTCCATTCCCAGTCACCTGGAATTCATGGAGGTTCCCTTGCCAAGAGCTAAGGGGAATGATTACAATAAAAATGTTTGATTATGTTTCACAGTCCTTCCTCAGGTGGCCCTGCCCTGCTTTATCCAAGGGACTCTGAGTCTGTGAATTGACTCAATTTGGTAATTGCTGAAAGGGCCACACAGTGTCGCGGTGATTCAAGTCAGATTTCTGTTCACAAGGCCAATGAATATCAAGCAAGACTTTACTATGTTGCCCACCCACTTCAGTCCTAGGGCAATGATCAATTAGCCAAACTGAAGATCTCTGTAGGTCAAACTATTCTGATTACTGCTGTCACTCTGCTGTTCGTAACCCCAGTCTTTCCCACTTCACCTCTGGGAATTAAGTGCCTCCTACCACCCTGGCACAGCATCACCATTGAAATCAGGGAGTCTAGTTCAATGACTTTCTCGGCCTACTAGTAACCACTACAGAGATCTTTAAGGGTACCCAAGGACACCTGTGAATGTATTTTCTGCCACCTTATTGCAAAGAGTGTTCTCTCAATCATCCTGTAAACAGTTAGAGGTGGGTGAGCAGGTCTGATATGGTAAATCTACTTAATCATTCCTATCTTCCCAAGCTCTTGGCTAATGTCCTGTACCATGTTTAAATTTCTGGCATTTAAAGTTCATTTTGTCTGAGACATTTTGGGTCCACAGTTCTGTCAACGAACAGGCATATTCTTAGAGCCACTTCCTGCAACTTGAACTAATATATTGAACTAGAATCTGTGTTTAGCACACTCACAATCACAAATATGACCAGACCAACATGACAGTTTTCCTACCCTAATACAACACTCTTAGAATCCATCCACATAAGTGTTTCCAGTTTCCCCCAATAATACTAGCAAAACATAACAATGCTTTCTTTGGTGTGCACCTTACTTTCTCATGGGTCACATTCTATATGTCATTCTCTGAGGCCTCACAGGACTCAGTCTAAACAGAGAGGCAATATAATCAGTGGAAGGAAGTCCTTGTGTGGTCAAGAGCTCCCAGCAAGGCACTGACCTCAGGGAGATCATTACAGTTTCTGTAAACAAGGGGAAGCTAACTGCTCAGATGGCGAAAGATCTAATTTTTTTTAATTATGGAGAGGAGATTTTTCACATTTCAAAGAGAGTTCAGGATACTTCAGTGATAAATACATTGAAGAAATAAGAATTCTTATTAATTCCAATGGAGAAAAAAAGTGCAAGAAAACAAAAGAAAAGCAACTTTTGTGTACAATATGGCTCCACCAGTCATACTGTGGGTAGCCATTACAGTGTAAATGTGGAACATTCATCTTCAAAAGTGGGGAGGGGCTTAGGGTCAGTGGAAGTAGAAGGAGAAGTGTGTGAGAGAAAAGGGCCAACTCCTCACCTTCCAAACTAGATAGTGAAAAATAATGGTGACTTTAAATGAGATTGCACGTACAGCGAGGCAAAAATAAAGCATTCTAAAACATATCAATTCCTCTAATGTTAGAGTTGTATATTCTAAAAGAGTGGATGGCTAGTGCAAACATCAGTTACGTGTTAAGGTTCGTCTCCTATTTTACATTGCCTTAGTAAAAGGATCCTGCTTGAATGCAGACGCCAGTCCATAAGTCCGTCTGTGCTTATACATGTCAACAGTGACAATGACACATCTTCCCTGAAAGAGGATGGCTTCCTTTTAAATGTGAGGAGAAATGCACAGACAGAGCCACAGCATTCATGCATGCCTTGAGAACTGTGCTGACCAAGATTCTATAATCATAGAGGAAATAAATGGAACCTATTTCTCAGGGAATGAGCTCAGGAAGTCCTCCCCCAAATGGTAGCATTTTTCTTGGGCTTAAAGTACAAGCAAGACAGTAATATGTTGAAATGCGTAAAGAGGGAAACATTTGTAAGAATATCTTTAGCAAGGATAGCACCAACCTAGAAAAACAGAAATTGCCCTTGTGTGTACCCACAGTGATACAATTTGACAATTAGATTAGTGGCCTGGGGGATGAAGGGAAGGGGAAATGGTTGATTTAAAATCAAACCACTGAAAAAGACATCCCATTTTTTTTCATTTTTTCACAAGTTTGGTCTTCTTGAACAATATCATCAAATTATATATTGCTTAATTTTCCAATAGGAATTGGTATAGTACATTAGATGATTTTTATAATATTTTTCTACTTAATTATTAATTTTTTTATTTTTAGTTGCAGATGGACATAACTTTCTTTCTTTTATTTATTTTTTTATATGGTGCTGAGGATCGAACCCAGTGCCTCACACGTGCTAGGCAAGCACTCTACCCCTGAGCCACAATCCCAGCCTAATTTTGATAATATTTTCTACAGGACACCTAAATGGTATTTGATCATGATTGATAAGCCTCTCTCCTTGAAACATTCATTTTCTGTTGGAGCAAAACATGGCCCATCCCTTTAAGTTAAATTGGTCTAAAATGTCTTTTAAGTCTTATCTGGGAAAGGGATTTTTGCTTCCATTACAGGGGCTTAGTTAAATGATACTGTAAATTCCTGCCCATGATCTGTGTTCATTTTCTGATCTGAGAACAGACTCAGAAATGAAGAGCTTTTTAGGTATGCTGGCATCTGGCCTCACTCTCTGAAGGTCACACGTGGGAACAGCCTCCCCTGAAGGCTCAGGTTGAGTACTGTCTAATTCCACAGTCTCTCAGTCACACATGATCCTCATAGTGACACGGGAAGGAAATGTCACCTGTAGGGCTTAAATATGATTTTAGGGAAACTCAGCAAGATACCCTGCTCAATATCCTCTTTACTTCCAATCACAGTGTATGATAAACCAGCACTAGAGATCATTTCTCTTTGGGATTTTGTTTTGTTTTGTTTTACATGAAAGGTTAGAACTACTAAAATGAAAATTAATCCAGAGGGTTTCAAACTTGGGGAAAATCAGTGTCTCCTAGAAGAATATTTGTTTGAAATGCAGATTCTTGGGCTCCTTTCCAACCCCACTGAAAATTAGAATCTCTGGTGATGGTGTGAGGCTGTGGGGAGGCCTTAAGCCAGATTTTTAGCATACTTCCGTGGCTTTTGATGTCTTCTACTAAACACCTACCTCACAATAATCAAGAATCTCAGTCCCTTCCTTACACAGATGAGGAACCTCAGGCCCAGAAGTGTCACTTGCCTGGGGCATTTTCTGGTAACTTAGGGTCAGGCCACAGATTGCTCATTTCCAAAGATGGCTTAGCCCTGGGCTTCTCTTTTCAATATTCAAGAGTCTTTATTAAATTAGAGTGCCTGTTGGAGGCACTGAAGCTTCATTGGGAGGCATCTACCAACAAAGTTCTAAAGGCACAACCCTTGTTTTTTGTAGTTTCCTTCACTTCCAGAATGGGCTTAGTATAACCAGCAGCAGGGTGTCAGGTTGTGGTCTAGGCCTCTGAGTGACCTCTGTGGGGTCTTCCACAGCACAGTAGTGAAGGAGGGAACATTCAGGGTCACAAGGCTAAACTTCTCCAGTGCAGATAGACGTCAGAATAGCCATTGTGCCAAGAACCAAGTGTCCTGAATTCCTTCTCCATCCAGACAAGGCCTAGGGAGTCTCAACTATAATGTATGAGCCAGAGCCTCTGGTTTCCTGGGGGTGGTCTGCTTGCCAGTCTGAGTAATATTTAGGTTGAATTTCCTTAATGATGTTAGCAACTCTGCTATAGCCTAACTGAACAGCATCTAGAGAAAAGACTAATAATCAACACTCAGAAAGTTGCATATGTAGCATAAGAAAATATAACATTCCACTTCTTTGTACATGCTTCCAATTCCCACCTGAAGGCCAGGCCCTTTGACTTATTCTCCGAGAAGTGAGAATGGGTTCACAATGGATCCTTTCACAGTCTCCTGCTCAGTTCCCTCTCTAACCAATGATCTATGTTTAGATCAGAGGTTCTCGACATTGGGGGGTAGGGGATGTTTTCCCCCATGGAATATTTGGCAATCCTAGAAGGCATTTTTGGTTGTCACAGTAGAAGTGGAGATTGTTTCTGGATTTTAATGGTACAGGTCAGGAATGCAAGTGTACACTATGAAGGTCAGTCTCCCAACAAAAGAGAATTATCTGACTCAAAATGTCAACAGTTCCATGGTTGAGAAACTGCAATTTAGACCGAAGTGACTGCTCAGGTCGGCAGTGCAACCTGAGGGTCCACGAGTTTCAAACTTTTGACTTCATTCTTTTTGTTAAGCAGTTGTTTATTTGACTCTTTCAGTTTATTGCACAGATTTCTAAGAAGTAAAATGTTAGTTAATATCACTGAATTTTATCCTAATTCTATCTCTGACATGCCAACAGAACTTGGATAAACTCTTGTACCTCCTCCTGACTCAGTTTCTACTCTCAGCTACTCAATGAGAGTGGCTGTTTAGTGGTCTCAGTATTCTCTTCTCCCAGTATTTGACTCATGAATGACCCCTTGAGGTTATCAGTGGTCTTCCCATCTGAACCCAATTCACATTTTCTATTCTTGTCTTCCTTAACCTCTCAGCAGTATTAGTCAGTCTTATTTTCTCTTACATGTCGTGGCTGCTATGTTACGTGCTCCTTATTTTCCTCTTACCCCTCTAGTTCTAATTTTCATAGTAATATACAAGCTTGCCAATCTCTATCAGATATTTCAATCTTGGAGCTCCTCCAGACCCAGTAATTGATCCTTTTCTCTTGACAGTCTCATCAATGTCAAAACTTCAATTGTCCACTCTGTGCTTATTGACTCACAAATTTCTATCTAGAATCTAGACTTCTTTTCTGAGTTAAGATAAAAAACTCAACTATCTACTTGACATCGTAATTTGATGGCCTATGGACATTCACAGTCTCACATGTCCAATCTCAAATTGTCATCTTCCCAGCACTTTACCCTCTCAGCATCCCCATCTCAGATGTACAAAGTAGAAACTAAAGGACTTTTAATTCTTCTTTACCTACATCCCTTGTATGCAATCCATCAACACAAACTGTCAAGTCAGCTTTCAAAATATCTATGTAAATCTTGGGGAGAGGCTAAAGGTCCAGGGGAGGGAGGAGAGAAAATATAAGTAACATATTTATGTAAATCTCTTTCTGACCTGTGCCACCCTTGCCTGAACTATAATCATCTCTGTCCTGAAATCTTGCTGTAGCTTTCTAGTGGATTTGATTAACATTTATTTCCATCCATCCTTGTCTTTTCCATTCTACCTACCACACTACAACTAGGACGATGGTTTTGAATCAGCAACACTGATCTTGTTGCTCCTCTGCTTAAGAATTTCCAGTGCCCTAATATTGCTCTAAAGTTAAAGATCACAATTATTTGGTGAGGCAATATTTGACTCCTGCCAGCGTCCCCAGCCTACCCAGCACTGCTCACTTGCTCTCCCTGTGTTACAGAACTTTCTTCTTTCTGTCCTGTAAAAGCATCATGCTCCTTCTGGCCTGGAATCTTTACTCATGCTGTACCTTCTGCTCAGAATGCTCTTTCTTTCCCTTCTCTTTTCCTCCTCCTTTACCTGGTTACTGAATATCCTTCGTCCAAGATACTGTAGTTTATAAGATACACCATTTGTTAACAATTTTCTAGGGAGAAATACTCTCACACATATGGAAATATACATATGGCAACTGAAAATCTTTTAAACAATTTTTGAATATTTAATTTGAAATGTGTGATTCTTAGAATTAATAAGTGTAATCAGAAAAAGTTACTTCATTGTATGGTGAAGTAACCAAGCTATGTGGTTTTATAGCTTGCTATTTTATGGTTTTTCTTCTTATTATAACAATGTGTGAATCAACTTTTTGTGGCTGTGACCAAAGTAGAGCAAGAACAACTTAGAGGAGGAAACATTTATTTTGGCTCACCATTCCAGAGGTTTAGTCCATGGTTCGCTGACTCCATTGCTCTGAGCCCCAGGTCAGGCAGACTGTCATGATAGAAGGGCATGGCGGAGCCACCTCATGGTGGCTGAGAAGTAGAAAAAGAAAGTGGGAAGGGGCTGCAGAAAAGATGAACGACACTTCCAGACATGCCCCCAGTGATTCATCTCCTCTAGCCATGCCCAATGATTTAGTCAGCTTGTGTTGCTGTGACCAATATACCTGACCAGAAAAAAATACAGAAGGAAAGGTTTATTTGAGCTCATGGTTTCAGAGGTTCATTTCATGTTCAGCTGAAGCCACAGCTCTGGGTTTGAAGTGAGGCAGAACCTCATAGCAGAAGGGAAAAGCAGCTCAGGACATGCAGGAAAGCAGCTCAGGACATTAGACTGGGAAGCAGAGAGAAAGCTCTGCTCACCAGAAACAAAATATAAATCCCAAAGGCACCCCCATTCCCATGGCCTACCACCTCCAAACACACCCTACCTACCACCCAGTTACAATTCCCATCATTTCACCTTCAAACATTCCCACAGTAACATAGGAGGTTTTGGGAAACACCTCAAACCCAAACCATAACAAACATACGACTATAAATATTGTGTCACCTATTAGAATGTGAGCTCAAATTGGTGGCATTTACCAGTAAATCTCTAGCTAATAGTACAGTACCTAACACAAAGTTGGTGCTCAATAGATATGTGTTGAATGAATGAACAGTACATTAAGGTGAAGCAACATGTTTAATTCAGAATTGCTCAATTTCTCCTTATGTAATGTTCAGGCCAGGCTTTTGTATTCTTGTATAGGCTTTCTATTGCTGTGTAACAAATTGGTACATATGCAGTGGTTTAAAATGAGACATTTTTCTCTCATAGTTCTAGGAATCAGAGGTCTCAGATCAGTGTCACTGGAGTGAAGTCAGGGTTTCAGCAGAGCAGGTCGCTTCTTGAGGCTCCATGTCCTTGCTATTGTCAGCTCCCAGTGGCCGCCTGTATTCTTGGCTTGATATCCCTTCTTCCATCTTCAAAGGGCATCACTCCAGTCTCTGCTTCTGTATCTCACTACCTTCTCCTCTGATTCCTCTTGCCTTCCTCTTACAAGAACTCTTGTGAATATATGGGGCCCAAATGCATAATCCATGACCATCTTCCTCATCTCAGGACCTTTATTTTAATCGCAACTGCAAAGTCCTTTTGTCTATATACAGTAATATCCAAAGAGCCCAGGAATTAGAGTGTGGACATGTTGGAGGTCATTATTCAGCATACCATCCACTCCTGTGTTGAAAAATATGGAAGAGTTAGAGCCAAGTTGGAAAATGAAGTATGGATCAAAAGATGTCACCTGGGTGTCAAAAAACATATGGTTTAGGCTCTTTTTCTGACTGGAACCATGAGGGGTACTGGAGAGAAGAAAAATAATGTTCCTGCTGTGCCAGAAAGTCTTAAGAAGAAGTGAAGGAATTATGCAAAACTGAAGGTAAAGCACCTGAGGAAGAAGTTTGCCCAAAAGATACTTCTAAAGGCAAGGAGGAAGCTAACTATGAAAAGCCAAGCATTACCACAAGGAATATAGGCAGATGTTCAGAACAGAGATTCAAATGGCTGGGATGGCAAGAAAAGCTGACAACTTCTGTGTACCTGCAGAATCCAAATTGGCATTTGTCATCAGAATCAGAGGTATCAATTGTGTGAACCCAAAGATTCATTGTAAGATGTTACAACTTCTTCACCTTTGCCAGATTGTCAATGAGCACCTTAGCTAAGCCAAATAAGGCTTCAGTTAACATGCTGAGGATCATGGAACCACATATTGCATGGGAACACACAAACCTGAAGTCAGTGAATGAACTAATCTACAAGCGTGAATATGGCAAAATCAATAGGAAATTAATTGCCTTGACAGATAATGCTTTGATTGCGTGATCTCTTGGTAAATATGGCATCATCTACATGGAAGATCTGGTTCACGAGATCTACACTGTTGGAAAGTGCTTCAGAGGAGCAAATAACTTCCTGTGGCCCTTCAAATTATCTTTTCCAAGAGGTAGAATGAAGAAAAAGACCACCAATTTTGTAGAAGGTGGAGATGCTAGCAACAGGGAAGACCAGATCAACAGGCTTATTAGAAGGATGAACTAAGGTATCTACCATGGTACTTTTGTACTCTGGTCAGTTAATAGAACAGCAACTACTCTCAATGTAAAAAGAAAGAGAAAGAAAGGAAGGAAGGAAGGAAGGAAGGAAGGAAGGAAGGAACAAACAAACAAACATATGGTTTAGACCTAGCGTGATTACTTCCCAGCAGTGAGATGCTGACTAAATCCCTGTATCTCTTCAGGTCTCCTCTGCAAAATGTCAGGGATCAAGCCTATGATTTCCTGCATTCTATGATGATGGGTTCCCAGCAGTTGTATGCTTGAATATGCTTTTACTTTGTCCTCACTCCTGACTTCACATGGCCCACATGGCTTCAGATATACAAAGGAGCCCAGGAAAAGGTTTCAAGATTCCATCCTGACACTATGAAGGAGAAAGAGCTTCTTGCTGCTAACAAGATTTTTCTCCAGTCTCCCATCACATCCTGATGTCAACTCAGGAAGAAGTATTACAGAAAAACAAACTGTATGCAACATAACAAACCCTGAACTCTTCCCCCTCTATCTTTTTCTAAAGACAAACCTAAATAGGGTAGCTTCAATACAAAAACAAAAACAAAAAAAATCTAAAACTGGAACAGCCCATTGAAGTACAGTATAACTAGTTATTACCTGCCCATTCCTTCAAAGTAAAAGGGGGAAGTGAAGAAACTAAGATTATTGTCCATGCGTCTGACACAAAGTACTACATTCTAGATAACTTAGTCATGTGCAAGACTAAACAAAAAAGAGTCACAGACACTACCAAACTGCACATTCATTTAGATTAGCAGTTCCAGAAAGGATCAAAATAGAGGACTTATGTCATAATGTTTCTTCTTCGCCTAGCTCAGTGCCAAACTAATTGGCCAATGAGTTTGAAATAAATTGAATCAACCTCCTGCAATATTCTTCGCAAAGTGTGAAAGCTTCATGTGATTTGGAACAGATCAAGTACATATGTTCTTGGATGGGACTATAAGCACTGAAAGAATGAAACTGTGTGTGAGAGAGTTAGGAAACCTTGGTGAAATGGCTTTTTGTGGGTGCCCTAGGCTTCCTCATTTTTCAATAGCCCCTTGAAATACAAACAAAGCAATAGAGATAATTTTTGATGGACATAATAACGTAATTTTATTTATTCATTTTTATGCAGGGCTGAGGAGTGAACCCAGTGCCTCACATTCTACCACTGAGCCACAACTCCAGCCCCCAATAAAGATAAATTTTGATGGAGAAAGAATTAATTTAAAAAAAAAGTTAAAAGTGAATGTGAAGGTGAGGCTCTCAGGACAGAGATAAGAGGTGTGAGCAGAAGCAACCCTTGGATTGGGAGGGTTAATCAGGGCAGGGCTCATTTTCAGACAAGAACTGATCAAAGGAGACTGGTTTGGCTTTAACTAAAGCCCTGGCGCCCTCTGGAGGGAAGATTTCAGTTTAATCCCAGATAGTGAAGAAAGCATTTCAAATTCTTTGAGTCTTTCCTTGAAAGTATAATTTACATCAGAGCAGTTGACCTGACATTTCAATAAATCACAACTTGTTAAGAAATTCAAAGGCTTTCCACTCATTCTCTTAGAAGACTCCTTAGAATTTACTGCCATTGGTCTGAAAAACATCTGATAAAAAAGTTCTGATTTTAATAGTAGGGGAAATAGGGGAGTGAGTGGTTCACAGTCAACTCCAGGTTATCCTCTCTCTCATCCACATCTCGGTAAAAGGAGTTGGAAACATGTGTGATCAATTAGTGGAGGGGCTTTGGACCCTGGGATAGACGGGTGGTATTTTAAAATGTGTGAAGACGGGAACCAATTACATGCTCAGTTTAGCTTCACCTCTCATAATACACAAGTACCAGCAACACTTGCGGGGATTTCTGCTTTTTGTATTCAGTAAGGATCCACCATCTGATTTAGGCATGAAAAGAGGTCACTATCCTTGCTTTTAAAAGGGAAGTAGGCAGATGGCACATTTTTAGAACCAGCCTTCATCAAATGAGATCATTTGAGTGAAAAACAGAGTGATGAAGAAAGAAGAAAAAACTTCTGATCATAGTTAATTAGAAGGAAGAAACACAAATCAAAATCGGCAATCTCCAGCAACATAGGAAAATAAAGGGTTAGGACCATTTCCTTCTGAAACTTTGAAAAGGAAAAGGGAAGTTGCCAGTGGCCTCTGCCTGCCGCCCGCCCCTCCTCCTCCTCCTCCCCGGCAGTAAGTGCGGCGGGGTTCAGCACCTCGGAAAGCGCCCCCTCTCTCTCTGCGTGGGGGGTTACGCATGCTCCTTGGGGCCCGCTAACACGGCTTTGTGGGTGCAATATTACTCGGGTAAGTACCTCTGGTAACTCACTGCGGATTAACAATAGCGGAGAGACGGAGACACTTAACAGACCTCCAGGCAGCAAGAGGGAGGTAGACGTGACTTCCCGATCTCTATTTCTTAAAAGGACTGAAAACTCGTCCGAGCAGCAGAGAAAACCAATACAGGTATTGGAAAGAAAAAAACTGGGCGGGAACCTGGTTCTTAGCAGCCAGGTGAGTTAAGCGCCAGTGCCCAAGTCACAGCGGGAATCGGAGGGGAAGTCTCCGGCGCATACGAAGGACTCGGGAACTCCAACCTTAGACCAAGAATCCTTGGAGCCAGTCGCTTTCCTTGTGAACTGCGCTCCTCTGCCAATTCACATCTAGAGCAGACGCTGAGCTCAACTCCGGCGCCCAAAGTTGCTGGTCGCGTGCGTGGGACGCAACTGGCACCCAGATCGTAGGCTCTGTCTTCAGTGGCTATTTTGAAAGCTCCCGCGCATGCCTCGCGCGCTCGCCTGGGGATCACACCTGGGGCGAACCGAGCTTCCTCAGTTCTTATGCCCCGGAATATGAACTAGGGGCACCTGTTTATACAGGTGGCTATATCAACCACGACAGCCCCCATGGATAAGGCGACTGGAAGTGACGAGCTCTCAGAACTCTTCAGTTTGATCCCGGGCCTTCTGGAGGCGGCCAACATGAGTGGCAACGCGTCGCTGCAGCTTCAGGACTTGTGGTGGGAGCTGGGGTTGGAGTTGCCGGACGGAGCGGCGCCAGGGCATCCACCTCGCAGCAGTGGGGCAGAGAGCTCCGATGCAGAGACCCGGGTACGGATCCTCATCAGTGCCGTATATTGGGTGGTTTGCGCACTGGGGCTGGCGGGCAACCTTCTTGTGCTCTACCTGATGAAGAGCAAACAGGGCTGGCGCAAATCCTCCATCAACCTCTTTGTTACCAACCTGGCGCTGACGGATTTTCAGTTCGTGCTCACTCTGCCCTTCTGGGCGGTGGAGAACGCGCTGGACTTCAAATGGCCCTTTGGTAAGGCCATGTGTAAGATCGTGTCTGTCGTGACATCTATGAACATGTATGCCAGCGTCTTCTTCCTCACTGCCATGAGCGTGGCCCGCTACCATTCTGTGGCATCAGCCCTGAAGAACCACCGGACCCGCGGGCACGGCCATGGCCACTGTTGCGGCCAGAGCCTCAGGGAGAGCTGCTTCTCCTCAGCCAAAGCTCTGTGTGTGTTGATCTGGGCTTTGGCTGCTCTGGCCTCGCTGCCCAATGCCATTTTTTCCACCACCATCAAGGTGATGGGCGAGGAGCTGTGCCTGGTGCGCTTCCCTGACAAGTTGCTGGGTGGCGACCGGCAGTTTTGGCTGGGCCTGTACCATTTGCAGAAGGTGCTGCTAGGCTTCGTGCTGCCCCTAGGCATCATCAGCCTGTGCTACTTGCTACTGGTACGCTTCATCTCAGACCGCTGCGTGGTGGGGACCGAAGGAGGGACAGCAGCGCCTGGGGGAGGCCTGACTGGAGCAAGCGCTAGGAGACGGTCCAAGGTCACCAAATCAGTGACCATCGTGGTCTTATCTTTCTTCCTGTGTTGGCTGCCTAACCAGGCGCTCACCACGTGGAGCATCCTCATCAAGTTCAACGCGGTGCCCTTCAGCCAGGAGTACTTTTTGTGCCAGGTGTATGCATTCCCTGTGAGCGTATGTCTGGCCCATTCCAACAGCTGTCTCAACCCAATACTCTACTGCCTCGTGCGACGCGAGTTCCGCAAGGCGCTCAAGAACCTGCTTTGGCGTATCAAGTCACCTTCGCTCACCAGCATGCGTCCCTTCACCGCTACCACTAAGCCGGAGCCAGAGGATCACCGGCTGCAGGCCCTGGCACCACTCCACGCAGCTGCCGAACCTGACCTGCTCTACTACCCGCCTGGTGTAGTGGTCTACAGTGGGGGACGCTACGACCTGCTGCCCAGCAGTTCAGCCTACTGAAGTATACTAAGCTTCGGAGCGCGCCTTGGGCAAGGCTGCCTTCCCGGGCAGGGAAGCAAGGGAGCAGATTACCGGAGGCAAGGTGGAGGGACCCTGAATCAAGAAGTAGGTGGGAAAAGGATGGGGAGACCCACGGAGCGGCAGCCTGTGAAAAGGCTGGAGGCACTTCTGCGGAGAAGGAAATCTGTGAAATCAGGCTGAGAGAGGAAGCAGGCAAAGGAGTGGAGATCAGTTCCTCAGGACCTGGCCACCAACCGTGGCTCCCACCTACCCCAAGGGCAGAGTCCTCTCTTTATGCTGCCCACGTTGTATAGTGTGGAAAAGCCCAAAGTAGAGAGACAGCAAGAAAGAAGGCAAATTGGGGTGTGAACACCTGGGCACTTATTTCAGTTATTTTATGAAGTTCTTGATGGGGCCTTCATGGGGATTCCAGCCAGGAAAACCACCCAGGAAACCCTTCTTTTGAGTTTTGACCCTTAAGACTACAAAAGTCTTCCTTGCTTTGTGGCTACCCTCAGAGCCTCAAATCTGGAGGAAAGAAACTTTTACAGAGTTGAAGGAATGGAGTGACCTTCCTGACACCTCCCAGGAGAAATGGTGGGAGAAAGGCACCCCAGTGCAATCACAGTATAGTTCACCATCCCCAACAGGGCAAGCAGGCACCAGCGAAGCCTGACTGAAAGGGCCTGTCTTCTGTGCACAGGTGTCACCAGGGGCAAAACACCTGCCCTGGGTTTAGAAGAAAGATTCCCTGGGGAGTGGATGTCACTGCACTATGGGAGAGAGCAGTGTAATCAGAGGAGCTGAATAGAGAAATTTCTTTAGACTGCTGCCCATAAAGGAAAAAGAGGACTCACAATCAGCATTCCCTGGAAGCCTGGGTGCTCTAGTAGCTCTGGAGAGCAGTCTGGGTACCTAGAGACACCATTCTCTCTAGTCTGTCACTGCAGGTGAACTGGACTCAGGAGCATCTCAAAGAGCTCTCCTGGCATGTGTATGTATTGGGGGTTGGGGGTTCTGCAGCCCTTCCCTCCTCACTCTGGGAATTGGTATTCCACTTTGATTGAGACTCTGGACCAGCAAGTACAGGGATGACTCAGATTTTGGGTTGAATTAAAAGAGCAAGAAATGTTGTAAAAATGTGCAGGAGCTTACTGCAGACCAGATTCCTAGAAACTGAAGTTTGATCATTCAAGAAAATGTGTGGAATGGGAAAGAGAATGAAAGACTAAAGTGAAATCTTTGTCCTAAGGGGACAAGAGAATTGAAGAGGCTGCACTGAAGGGATCACAGAACTTCAGGTGTAAGATTCTTTATTGCTCACAGTATTGACATGAGAAGGTAAGATAGAGGAGTATTTATTCTAAGGAGTGTATTGCTCATTGAGCATGCATGTTGAATTCTTTCCTAACTTCCAACAGTCAGTGGGGCTGTCTCTGAAAAGCAAATTTGTTTCTCAGGACAGCTCTGTTATTATAGCAGTTTAAGATGCTAAGAGTCTCACAATGTCCTTTCTTGAGGCTATTGTGAGTATTGAAATCAAACATCAGTCTACCTGCCCATCTGCCAGGACTGGTAGAGGTGCTACTGTTTCCTTCGGCAAGTTGTTTTGAGATCAAGAAGCTGGTAATGCAGACAGCTCCTGGTGTGGTGATTCTAATACAATAAATAACCATTAGAAAAGCATGTCTGTTTAAATAGCCTCTTCAACTGTAGAACTTTTTAGTTTCGTTCAAAAATTCCTAGTGTCTGAAATATAAGCCTTAAAATGTGAGATCTGCCACTCTCTCATCCCTTTTTCCACTTTCTGTAACACAGCACCACGAACTTGCTAAACATTCAGATACTCTGCCACAAAAACTCAAACTGCCCATCTCAATTCTGAGAAGTTTTGAAAAGTTAACTCTTTTTTGAAAACAGAATAGCACTTCTATTTCAAAATAATCAAATTAGCTTTTGTCCTTTAGAAAGAAGATATATCAATAGTAGTATTAGATAGTAATCAGGCTAACAAAGATTGAAACAGAAGCTCCCTTAGTCTCTAAAATACAAATATAGGGAAAATCAACATAGGAAATAACAGTAGTACATGCATAACACTGATTTTACTCTTACTGAAATATTCTTATTACAGTAACTTAACATTACAGTTTTGACAATAAAATAATGTGTGGGTAGCTCATAATTCTCAGGAAATTGCATTAAAGAGTGTGCTTCTGCTGCTGTGGACTCTAGAAAAAGAGAAGAAAAGGGTCGAGAGGGCAAGATCTTCATGAAAACCTCTGTAAAACTGTCACCTGTCCAAACCCAAAGCTGAAGCCTTCTGAGAAAATGGCAGATGGAATCAAAGACCATTACTTCTGTCCACTCAAGCACAAAAATGTCAACAAGGAAGTGGTCAAATCCATTGAAATCTGCAATGACTCTTTGCAGAGTGATGACCAAAGACTTTGAGATCAGGATGTCAGGTCCCTGGTTAGGGAAGCAGGTAGCAAAGCAGTGTAGCTTCCCTTTCTCCTACAGAATTTCCCAGGATCTCTATTGAAAATATACGTGTCCATGCATATATTTTATTTGTTTGGGAAGAGAATTATTTTTTGGCTAGACCATGTCATCAGTGTACTAAGAATAAATACTTGGGTTTCCAAGGATTAAAGACATTTTAGAATTGGCTTCTATCCACTCATTCAAACCTTGATAGACTTGAGTTCAATGAATAAAATTGCAAAATTGTGTGTGTGTGTGTGTGTGTGTGTGTGTGTGTAGAGATGGGGGTGGAGAAAGAACCAGTGAGTCTGTTATGGCTCCATTCCTCAGCCCAGCACCCTTACTAATGTTCCAAACATTGAGTTTTGATCCAATAACTTCACGTGTATTCAAAATTATGCCCTGTGGTTGGGTAGTGAGGACTATGTTTCACTTCTTTAAGGGTCCAGGTTAAATGACTGTTGGCTATAGATCATCTTCCCAGCTGGCCCATCCATTTGTTTCCCAATCTTCAAAATACCAGAAAAGTTCTTGAATAAATGGTCAAGAAATATACGGTACTCTGAAGATTTTTCCATTTAAACCTTCCAGAGGCTAATAATATAGAAGGAAAGCAAGAGAGGTGGCTTGATAGTGTTTGTAATGCTGGCATCTGTGTGACACAGGTCCTCCGAGCACTTGACCATAATTATCCATGCTATGGGGTAGAGAGCAGATGTTTTCTCTGATCACTTTTCTAAATCAGTCACAACCTCCCTTCTTCAGGATGGAGGAAGGATATGTGGGGAGGAAGATTGGAAAAGTTGGGAGTGGTTTTATATGTGCCCCCTAAAAAGAATAAGATGATTTCATTTGAGAGTGCTGTGCTCATTGAAGGCAGGCTGGGGAGGGGGCTGATTGAGGGATAGGAAATAAGCAGCACACATGTAGATTGGAGGCTCACAGATGAAACAACAGCACACTGAGATCTAGGAACACAGCCCACCCAGCGTGGAAAGCACCAGCCATCTGGAGGATGAGAGGATGTGCAGAACCTGGGGTGCCTAACATCAGATAAGGAAGCTGCATGTCCTGCAGTTGATAGAGGTGAGCAGTAGGCAGAAAGGAGCAGTTGCTTCACTGCAAGCCCCCTGCCCTCCACCTCTTGTCAACTGCACACATACACTTAAAATGGCCTGAGTCATCTGGCAGACCCTCCTGCCCCAGCCACTGGTATGATAGCTGAGAAAGAACAGAGAGCAGGCTTTTCAAACAAAAAGAAGCAATCAGGAGAACTGCAGCAGCAGGGTGGAAGTAGTGTGTCTCAACAGGGATTCATGTGCATTTTGAGATTACTGGAAAAATTGGGAAGGGGCAGGGCACTGCCACACAGGAAGACTAAGAACCCACTCTTAGGCTGTAAGTCTCTGATACTGTACTTAGACCTGGGCAAACAGGGTCTGTATTTCATCATTACAGAACCCTGTTCTGCCCCTGTTCCTCCAGTCATGCCCCTCTCTGCAGGGCAAGGAATGTAAATCTCTGAGTCTATTTACAAGGCCTTAGTGAATCCTTTGCTGAGTCCATCCCCCAGAGACAGAGAACACAGCTGAGTTTGTGCACCTTAGGGGTGTGGAGTGGCTGAGGGGTGGCTGTTTGTATAAGTGATGGAGGGTGGAGGAGTGATGGTGGCTAGAAGGTATTAATGCCAAGTGCACACAGGAATCTCACGATGTTGTACCGAGTCAAAAATGGGAGGAGGAGGGGTAACTAATGGGCTGTGGACCTCTGACCTCTATTAATTCTTTTGTTCTGGCTCCTGCAAATATTAGGAGTGGCCCATGCCACTTGTACACCCAACAGTTATGTAAAAGAGGATCCGATGCCTACCAAAACCAACCAGATCATGCTTCCTGTTCTCAGGACTGCTGCCTCAAATGAGTCGCTAGTCCACAGTTTTGGACATGCTACTGAACCCATTCATTCTACTATGCATTAGACAAGCAAAAGCAATACCCACATTCCAAATGTCCCAGTTCTTAAAGACTCATTTCCTTTCCACAAATATTCTTTCAGTCTCAAAGGGTTTGATCAGTTGAAATTCACCTGGAGCAATGATTGCACTACCAGACTGTAAGATGAAGTGGGAGAGGAACCACATAATATTTGTACCTTCTAAGGTTGGGTAGAAAATTCTCCATTTTGTACTAGCCAGACTCATTGGCAGTTGTGTAGGTAAGCACTTAAGAAAGACAGAAGCATATATGGGGGTGGAGAAACAGGATGACGTGCCCTTAGCAGCATTGATTACAATGAGATACCATTCATTGAACAGCAAACAATGCTAGCCACCAGGCTGCATGCTATTGTATGGTAAGGGGCTGTTCTGACACTCATGAGTTGGGTGGCTTTGGGTAGCGTACAAAATATCTTTCTTCTTGAGTTTCTTTTCTTTTCTTTTTGTACCAGGGATTAAACCCGGGGCCACTTAGCCACTTTGACCACTGAGTCACATCCCCAGCCCTTCTTTTTATTTTTTATTTTGAGACAGGGTCTCACTAAGTTGCTTAAGGTCTCGCTAAATTGCTGAGGCTGGCTTTGAACTTGTGATTCTCCTGCCTTAGCTTCTGAGCTGCTGGGATTATAGGTGTGTGCCACCACACATGACTCAGATTTCAGTCTGAGTTTATTTATCTACAAAATGGAGATCAGTATCAGTAACAATACCCAGTTTCAGGATTACTGGGTTAATAAAGGTAAAACAGAATAGTGTTAAGTACTCTGTATGTAGTATACATTATTAATCATCACAGTCTCTGAGACAGGAATTATTATTCCAAATGTATAGATGAGCAAATGTAATTTAGGTAAGTTAAATAGTTTGCCATGGAGTAACAAAATCAGGATTCAAAACTAGACATGCCCCAAAGTTCATGGTGCTACTTAAATCATGCTGTCTCTCCAAGCTGCTCAAACTTCACCACATGGGAGGCAATTGAAGGGGTATGACGAGAGAACCCAGGAGCTTTTTCCTAAAAGACTTTCATATCCTCTCCATGGGATGGAACAAGGGCACAGACCAAAGAAAAATGTTTTTACTGTGTCATTCAATGAACTGTTTGAAAGTAGGAAATCTTCCAGCATGAGATGTTCAAACAGACTTGTGAGGGATGTCACAAATTAATAGGAATTAATTATGAGCAAGTTAAATAAATAAATCAATATCATGGAAGAAATCACTAGCAATATTTTGAGTATTTGTAGATTGAATGAAATATCCCCAACCATACATTGATCACTGGTTTTTAAAAAATGGCATTCTAGAGTAAATCTACGTATTATAGGTAGATCTATGAGCAAGTATGTCTTCTCGGGTTTCATTAAGGCCTAAAGTGCCCTGTAGAAAATAGACCCTGCCCTACCACCCTTGCACTGAAACGCAGCAAGGAAGGTGAGTGGGTAGGTGCTCCCAAGCACACTTATGCTGGCCATCAGAGTACAGAGGCATGGCCCAGGCAAAAGATGCCTGAAACATGGGGTTGGTTGTGCAGGGGACCGCCTGAACACAAGAAGTGGGCAGATGACTCCAGCTGAAATCACAACACAGAGCATCCAATGGCAGACCCCAGACATGCAGAGTCACAGAAAAGACTGATTTCCTTCCATGTACTGCACTTGTCTGAGTGGACTTGTCTGGGTCAATGTGTCTTTATTGACTTAATCCACATATCTAACAAAGAGAGCCACAAAGCAACAGCCAATCAGTGCCACTGCAGAGGCCGTAATCACTACAACGATGACGCTTCCAGCAGTGTTGACCAGAAAGCCCAGGCCACCTCCGACCAGGATCTGAGCCAGCTGCACCATGCAGGTGAGGGCAGCACAGTCCACGCCCTTCCCTCGCTCACTGCTGTCTGGGCCGGCTCCGGGGGGCTGCTGCATCTGCAAGGGGAAGCACAGGGACCATGTTTGATCTTCAAGGAACTGTCATTTTGTGCTGGGTCAGCAAACTTTCTCCATAAGGAACCAGAGAGTAAATGCCTCTGTGGATCATAAGGTCCTGGTTGTAAATACTCAGTTCTGCTGTTAACGGTGAAAAAGCAGCTACCATCCATGAACAAATTCCATTCCAACATAACCTCATAGACATTAGTGTTTGGTTTCATGTCATTTTCATGTCATTTTACTTGCCATAAAATACTATCCTTCTTTGGGATTTTTCCTCAATCATTTAAAATTTGAAAGGAATTCTTAGCTTATGGACTGTACAAAAACAGGCAGCAGGCCACCTCTGCCCAGCAGGCTCTAATTTGCTAACCCCTGATTCTGGGCCACAAGGCAGTTCCACCCTCCTACCTAATGCTGCCTTCCTTATCCATCCCAAAGGCTGTAATTCCCATCACATATGAGGGCTGAGTGCCTGACATAGGCAAAATCATCTCTTCCTCAGAAGTCATACCATGTAGTGGGAACTCAGTAAGACCAACTCACAGTCTTTTTCTCCCCTCCTCTTAAAAGTGCAAACATTTCCAGAAGGATGTGCAAGCACTCACATACTTAGGGGAAGCAACATCAAAAGCAACTCAACCCTTCAGGACATAGCTATTTGTTTAAGATAATTGTTGGATTCATATTTGGTCTGAATGGGTTAATGTTGCCATTGATTGAACATATCTTAACTTCTAGGCCTTGAGCAAAGTTCTTTTATGCTTGGTTCTTTGTTTCATCCTTACCACCTCCCTGGAAGCATGTATTATTATCATTACTCCAGATAACAGTCATACAGCTTTCAGTGTTTGAGTCCTTGTCAGGTACCAGGCAGACACTATGCTAGGCACATTACACACAGTATCTTGTTCAATTTTTCCAACAGCTTTCTATAGTGAACATTATTATTTCCATTACTAAGGGAAAAATCAAGGCCCTGATTTCCTACACTAAGTTAAATAAGCATAATGCAGAAACATGCGTATTATTATTTTAATATGAAAGGGAAAATAAGAAAACAGATTTATATTTATTTGATTTTCATCTTAAAGTACTGCAAAAATAAACAAAGAGCTAGTAAGAATGATAACACATCACTGGGAAGAAAAGGAAAATCATGGAGGGAGCCACTTCCCAATGTACACTTTTGTATGTCATTGTGATTATTGAACCACACAAACATATCACCTTGTTTAAAAGTGATTCACTTTAATTGGTATCTGATAAATAAAAGAATAACATCACCAGTGTCCCATTGGGGAAGGCTGGATTTGAATCAGGAATCTCTGAGTCAAAATCTGTGTGTTTTATGCATTGTTACCAGGTAATTATCCATGGAGGAAAAGTTATAATGACTATTACCTTAACAGCAAAACCCTGTCATTCCCTGAGACTTGGGCAAATGTGTCTGCTGAGGGATGAGGACATCAACAACGCTTGTTTGAAAAATCTTAACTCCTGGTGCAATTCTCCCCTGATGCATTTGCTAGATCATATGATAAAAAAAAGAAGATCAAAGTTATAGTTACATGAATGTGTGTTCAGTGTTTTTGCAGTTTTGTACTGAGATGGATTAAATTCAGTTATCTCCTTACCTTTTACATCACTGCTCCAGTTAAGGAAGTTTAAGCCTTTTTGCATGGATGAAAAGTTGCATATTTCATATAAGGAGATGATGGTGAATATGAGGGTGATTTGGCTGTGACATCTGTCACCCCATTGATCACCAGGTTTGATTCAGCTGATCTGACTGGCTAGGTGGGGGTCCACTTCCTCCCTCACCACCCCAGGTGCCTGAAGCTGTGTGCTGTCAAAGAGGATGACCTTCCCAGATAGAGAAGATAGAGGAGAACCATTCTTTGGTCAAGGGTATACGAGTAACTGTGCTCCCCGGCTAAAACCTCCACACAAGCTCTCGAGGTCCAAAGAGATAGTGGTAATTGTAGAGCAGAAGTATCCAACTCAATGTTCTTATGTGCCTGGGTCTTGCTCTCTATTCTGAGTTCTGAATCAGAACTGAATGGATGGAGTCTGAATGGATGGAGCAGGCACCTTTCCAGGTAGCATAGTAAGGACCATCACCCATGGCTCCTACCTTCTTCTATGCACACTTACTAAAGTCTGGACTCCCAAAGATAATGCTGCCTAGACATTTCCTACTCACAATTCCCAAGTCTCAGAAATGCCACCCTGTACCTTTGTAGTGCTTGAGGGGCAGGGAGACCCTCACTATGGGCACTCAGAAACCCTACAGGCATACTGGGTTGTAGAAGACCTGGGGTCCTCCTTTTTTGTCTCTGTGTGGTTGTGGACTGGTTTCTTGCCATTACTAAGTCCCCTTCTCTTAATTGGAGATATGAAAGTAATGGTTCTTGTTCTACAGCTCATCAGGACACCAGGGTTCCGAGTAAGGAGAAGGGCAGGCCTATGTGATTATGACTGATCAGGCACATTAGTGCTGCTGTTTCAAGAACCCTGTTTTTCAACTTTGCTTTGCACTCTCCTACTAAGTTCCCTGCCCAGCCCCAGTCTTCAGGTGAGTCCCGGTGTTACCCAGGGCAGAGTGTCAATGAGGACATACCTTCTTCTCCTCCTCTCGGTGGTACTCAGCAATGAGGTTGAAGGGCACAGTGTACAGGGTGCTGGACATAACCCCAAACGAGGCGCAGAGGACCAGGGTGGAGTAGACATTGGGAAAGAGTCCTATAAACCCTGTCCCCAGGCCAAAGAGCAAATACCCCATGAAATAAAGACCCTTTAATCCGATGTAGGATACCAAAGCTTTCTGAAAGTCTGTGGGGAAAAGAAAAGAAAAGGAGAAATTAGAGCTGGCAGGGCCTCACAACATTTAATATTTTCCAGACAATCCTTTTTTTTTTGAAGATTCACTGTTTTAGTAGCCTTCCTTTGATACTGAGTCAGGAACAAAAACCCTCTTTATCTGTGGGTTGAAAACAGCTGGCTTTTGGAATCAATTTTAAATCCTTTTGCATAAAAGACAGCTTGAAATTGCCTTGCTCAGCTGATTTCATTTTCCATACAGAGGACCAGGCTGTTTAGCAGACAGTTAAATAGCAAAAGGATGCAAAAGAGGGGTGGAAAAGCCCACCTTGGCTATGGGACCCTGGGACTTCAAGGGATGATTACAGATGGGGGTTATTCTGGCCCAAGATGACCCAAATGACAATAAAAGTTTATCCTGACCCCACCAACTAAAATCAGGTTGGGGGAAATGAAAACAAACCAATTTTGCAGAATGATCCAAGTCATTCACAACATCTTACCCCCCAGCCAAATGCAGTCCACACATATAAGAAAGAAGCAAAGGGTGTCTATCCTCTGCAGACACTTTGTGTGACTTTCAACCCTTCTAGGCTGGTATGGGGCTCACAGGTCCCCATAGCTGGCTCCCTTTCTGTAGACAAGTGTCTTAACTTCTCATTACCTCAGCTTTCTCATCTGAAAAAATGGGAATGTAACTCTTTTGTGGAGTTGTCGTCAGGATCAAATCAAATGAAAAGGGTGAGAAATCACGTAACCCAACACTGAACACGTAGAAGATTTCAGCTAACCTGGATAGTGCTGTACCAGCACACACAGGCTGTGCTGGAGAAGCCTGACTCGACACGTTCCCCTTCCAGCAGGTAAACTTGGCTTGTTCATTCAAATATAAGAGTAGAGCTAACTTTTTTAAAAAAAATAAGTCTGGTGTAAAGATTTTTGAGTACTTTGTAGATTCTGGAGATTAGTGCTGTATCTGAAGTGTGAGTGGCAAAGATTTTCTCCCACTCTGAAGGCTCTCTCTTCACATTGCTGATTGTTTCCTTTGCTGAGAAAAAACTTTTTAGTTTGACTCTATCCCAATCATTGATTCCAGCTTTTATTTCTTGCGCTTTGGGAGTCATGTTAAGGAAATCTGGTCCTAGGCCAAGATGATGAAGATTTGGACCTATTTTCTCTTCTATTAGGTGCAGAGTCTCTGGTCTAAGTTCTAGGTCCTTGATCCACTTTGAGTTGAGTTTTGTACAGGGTGAGAGATTTGGGTTTAGTTTCATTTTGCTGCATATGGATTTCCAATTTTCCCAGCACCATTTGTTGAAGAGGCTGTCTTTTCTCCATTGCATGTTTTTGGCTCCTTTGTCAAGTATGAGGTACCTGTGTTTATGTGGGTTTGTCTCTGTGTCCTCTATTCTGTACCATTGATCTATCTGTCTATTTTGGTACCAATACCATGCTGTTTTTGTTACTATTGCTCTGTAGTATAGTTGAAGGTCTGGTATTGTGATACACCCTGCTTCGCTCTTCTTGCTAAGGATTGCTTTAGCTATTCTGGGTCTCTTATTCCTCCAAATGAATTTCATGATTGCTTGCTCTATTTCTATGAGGTCCGTCATTGGGATTTTAATTGGAATTGCATTGAATTTGTATAGCACTTTTGGAAGTATGGCCATTTTGACAATATTAATTCTGCCTATCCAAGAACATGGGAGATTGTTCCATCTTCTCAGATTCTCTTTAACTTCTTTCTTTAGTGTTCTGTAGTTCTCATTGTAGAGGTCTTTCACTTCTTTTGTTAGATTGATTCCCAAGTAAACTTGGAATGGATCCACCATTTGACCCTGCTATCCCACTCCTTGGCCTATACCCAAAGGACTTAAAATCAGATTACTACAGTGATGCAGCTACATCAATGTTCATAGCTGCTCAATTCACAATAGCTAGATTGTGGAACCAACCTAGATGCCCTTCAGTAGATGAATGGATAAAGAAACCGTGGTATATACACAATGGAATATTACTCAGCCACAAAGAAGAATAAAATTATGGCATTTGTAGGTAAATGGATGATATTGGAGACTGTTATGCTAAGTGAGATCAGCCAATCCCAAAAATCCAAAGGCTGAATGGTCTCTCTGATAAATGAATGATGATGCATAATGCAGGGGGGAAGGGTGGCAAGAATGGAGGAAGGATAGATAGCATAGAGGGAAGGGAGGGGTGGGGTCGGGGTGGGGGGGTAAGAATAATAACAGAATGTGTGACAGATACCGTTGCCCTGTGTATATGCATGAATGCACAGATGGTGTGACTCTACTTTGTGTACAACCAGTGAAACAATAGCTGTACTCCATTTGTGTTCAATGAATCAATAAGTAAATAAAAAAAAATTAGTCTGGAGTGATGCACATGCCTGCTAATTAGTCTGGAGTCCCTGCTATTTGGGAGGCTGAGGTGGAAGGATTGTTTGAGCCCAGGAGTTTGAGACCAGCCTGGAGAACACAGTGAGATCTTGTCTCAAACTGTGAACAAGAGCAAAAATGTTTTTAAAAAGTTAAAGTTCTGCTTTAAAATATTTTACAATATTTTTCATCACTGTAGGAAAACTTGAAAAAATTATCTTCCTTCTTTAATTGTTTTTAGTTTTTAAAATAATTCCTTTTTAACAGTCTTATTGGTGCATTAGAGTTATACATGTTAGTGGGATTCATTGTTACATATTCATACATTCACACAGCATAATTGGGCCAATTCCATTCCCCAGAATCTTCATGTAATCAGTTGTTTATAATCTGTATATTTCTTATCTCTCCTATGTCTCATTCTATTGGAACACATGACCCGGAGTACAAATTGTAGATTTTTGAAATGTGCCTATTCAAGAATAAAACTTTCCATATCTATCCAAATAATTATCATTCATACCTCACAGACAAGAAACATAATTTGTAATGTATTTGAATCAGTTATGAAGCTGAACACCATCTCAGGCCATTGGTTCAAGGACACAGTCTGGAAATGACAGGCAGGCACCATTGCTTCCTCTGTTACACTCATCCCAGTCTGGAGGGTTGTTGCTTACCTTAAGAATGGAGGCAGTATGAACCTAGGTCAGTTTTATAACAAGCCTTGATAAGCCTGTTTGCTTGATGATTGCATTTGTGTAGAAAATATAATCTAAGCAAAGTCAGTACCTATAAGATCCCATCAATACTCAATTCTTTTCCAAGTATATAGACCAGTCAAGCAGAAGGCAAAGAAGAATAAGGAGATATTTGGAAACATAAGTAACTTCAGTACAAAGACTGAAAGTCTGGCCAACAGTGCTTTATTCATGAAGAGAAGTCACTAAATATCAGGACCAAACTTCTTGTCCCCCCTTTAATCAGGGAGGACATATGATACCCAGGGTAGCCACATCACATAGTGCTCTTTAATGTTGGAGAAAAATGATTGATTGAAGCACAGCTATGACTGTAGTGGATGATAAGAAAAATTGACTAGAACTTAGTACTCAGTATTGCTATTCTAATTGGTGCAAGTATGCTTGCTATACAAAAGGAGTTTGAGAAAAAGCCCCTTATCACCATAGCCCACCCAGCCTCTAAGTTGCTCTCAGAGCTCCATCTAGATTGAGAGGGTAGCTCAGAGTCTGCTCTTACATGATGAGCCCAAAACAGAGGGTAATACAGTGTACTCTGGAAGTGAAGGAAATGGCTGATTCTGCCCAGGGCAGGTTGGGGTACAGGAGGAAAAACTTAAATGATTCCACAGAGAAAGTGATATTTAAGGCAGGTCTAAACATATAATTAGTAGAAGTATAAGCTCAGATAAAAGAAATTACAACATTGACAAAAGTACAGAGATGAAAAAGTCCCTGTGGTGGTTCACTAAGAGTAGTTGATTTATGTGGAAGCTAGAGAGGTCAGAGGGTAAGCTAGGCCCACCTGAAAGTCTTTGAATGCCAAGTTCAGGGAGACTTTGCCAGGGACCGAGAGAGTCCATGAGCAGGGCCAGTTGGTATTTTATAAATAAAATATTGGCTTGAATTCACAGTGGTAGGGACATCATAAATTTATACATTATTAAACTTTGGAAGACTATTCAAATAATAATTTTCTTCATAAGCAAGGCTTTCAATTAGAAAGGTCCTAAAGGGGCTGGGATTGTGACCCAGTGGTAGAGTGGTTGACTAGCATGTGAGGCCCTGGGTTCAATCCTCAGCACCACTTAATAATAAATAAATTAAATGAAGGTATAAAAAATATTTTAAAAAGAGAGATGGCCCAAAAGTAACATGCTTTTAAATTTTTCAAATGCCATAAAATCATACAGGATCTCAAGCTAGGCTGATGGAATAGTACCAAGTGGGAATTCCTTAAGGGGATAAAGTGAAAGTTGACACAAAATTAAAATACTAATTTAATTACACATTAAAAATTGTGTTCTTCTTACGAGAATGTAGGGAGGAGGAAATCACCCCTCACTCATGAAATCACAAAGGAATTCAGATGAATAATTTATTAGAACTTTTGGTCTATCCCTGTCCGATTACATTTTAAGTACATGAAATCTTCCACCTGGAATTTCCTTAGGGAAAGAAAATGTTTGCTAAAGAAATGTAAGCTATAAGCCACCATTATTTGACCATCCTAAATTTTAAGACAATGAATTTTATGACGGTATGAGTATTGGTTTCACAAACTCCATATGTTATATTAGGCCCCCTCTTCCTAACTGTGCCAAATTTTTAAGTTGGTTCCCCACTGTGTTATGGCAAGCTGAGGGGTAGGGCAATGCCTGAGTGTGTGCCCCTAAGAATGGTAACAGGGGTTCCCCTCGTCTCCTCCCCTTTCCCTAACCTGGGCCACATCACTGCTGTCCCCTGAGTTTGTCCCAAATCTGGAGTGCTGATTAGAGGTCCCCTTTCCCCCTCACTACCCTGGAGGACACAGAGGAATGAGAAGAGCTGATTGCTATTAGGAGTCAAGTTACCATTCCAGATAAAGGACTTGCATGCATGTTGATGGCAGACTTTCACCTAATTTAGTGTGTACAGAGCCGGCAATGGCCATCTACATGAAGGAATACAAAGTGAGTCTGTGTGATACCTGGAGTTGCAGCACATTGGTTTGGACTTATTTTAAATCAGTGGCAGAAATCCCTTTGTTCAATGTTTCAAAACTTGGTCAAATGGTGGTTAAGAAGTTCAAGATCTGATGGAAAGCTGGAATCTGAGGAGGAAGATCAATTGTTCTCAAAGTTGGGGCAGTGCTCCTACAACATAGCACCCTGTACTTCAGAGCCGAGGTTATTTTACACGTAGCTCTGTCACCTACCATATTAACCATCCCTTCTATTTTGTGCATTCTAAAAATCTGATAAGCACTTTCCAAAAACCACCAGTAGAACATGGACCTGCTGGGAGTCTACCTCTCACCCATCCAACATGTCACCATCTTGTTTACAAGATTCTCCTTTATTTTCCAGGAAATCTTGATCAAGAATTCACTGATTCCAAATAACCACAGCAAGAAGTGTGAAGCAGGAGGCATCACAATACTAGACCTTAAACTATACTACAGAGCAATAGTAACAAAGACAGCTTGGTACTGGCACCAAAACAGACACGTAGACCAATGGTACAAAATAGAAAACAGAGACAAACCCACATAAATATGTTATCTCACACTAGACAAAGGTGCCAAAAACATTTATTGGAGAAAAGATGGCCTCTTCAACAAATGGTGCTGGGAAAACTGGAAATCGATATGTAACAAAATGAAATTAAACCTCTATCTCTCACCCTGCACAAAAATCAACTCAAAGTGGATCAAAGGCTTGGGCACTAGAGCAGAGACCTTGTGCCTAATAGAAGAAAAAGTAGGCCCAAATCTTCATCATGTCAGCTTAGGACCTGACTTCTTTAACAAGACTCCTAAAGCACAAGAAGCAAAATTAAGAATCAATAAACGGGATGGATTCAAACTAAAAAGCTTCTTCTCAGCAAAGGAAACAATCAGTAATGTGAAAAGAGAGCCTACAGTGTGGGAGAAAATCTTTACCGCATGAACCTCAGATAGAGCACTAATCTCCAGGATGTATAAAGAACTCAAAAAATTTAACACCGATAAAACAAATAACCCAATCAATAAATGGGTTAAGGAACTGAACAGATTCTTCACAGAAGAAGAAATACAATTGATCAACAAACATATGAAAAATGTTCATCATCTTTTGCAATTAGAAAAATGCAAATCAAAACTACTCAAAGATTTCATCTCACTCCAGTCAGAATGGCAATTACCAACAATACAAGCAATAATAAGTGTTGGTAAGGATGTGGGGAAAAAGGTACACTCATATATTGTTGGTGGAACTGCAGCACTATGGAATGCAGTTGGGGTTGCTCAGAAAACTTGGAATAGAACCACCATATGGCCCAGCTATCCCACTCCTCAGTTTATACTCAAAGGACTTGAAATCAGCATACTACAGTGATGAAGCCACATCATTGTTTATAGCAACTCAATTCACAATAGCTAAACTATGGAACCAACCTAGATGCCCTTCAACAGATGCATGGATAAATAAAATGCAGTACATACACACAATGGAATTTTACTCAGCCTTAAAGAAGAATAAAATTATGGCATTTGCCAGTAAATGGATGGAACTAGAGAATATCATGCTAAGTAAAATAAGCCAGTCACAAAAAAACAAAGGTCAAATGTTTTCTCTGAGAAGCGGGTGCTGATCCATAGTTGGGGGAAGGTAGGGAAGAATGAAAGAACTTTGGATTGTGCAGAAGGGAGTGAGGGGAGGGGTGGCGCTGTGGGAATTGGAAGGACAGTAGAATGAGACAGACATTATTACCCTATACATGTGTATGATTACATCACTGGTGTGACTCAGCACCATGTACAGCCAGAGGAATGAGAGGCTATGTTCCATTTGTATACAATGTGTAAAAATGCATTCTACTGCCATGTATAACCAATTGGAACAAATAAAAAAAAATTTTAAAAAAGAATCCACTGATTCCAAGTAGAAAGTAATCACCAAGGGAAATGACACCTAGAATTCCCTGTGAACAAGGACACTTTATATGCTCCTTTCTAAGGGAACAGTATTACCTGATCTCTACATATTTGTTAAGAATCTGGAATTTTAAAGAAAAAAAATAGATACAGAAATATAAAATCTGAATTTTGCTAGGCCAGAGCCCCTTAGAAAATACCCATAGGAGAGGGGCACTTACAAGAATAAAGTGAAGAAAACAGGGCGTTGATGCACAAACCCCAACATCCAACCTCGACACCTCTTGAGTAGATGAGAAACTCTGTGGAGTTGTGTGCACTGTAGGGATCCCCACCATACACGATCTGAAAGAGAAGTTGGGGCTGTTGAGCTACAAATGCAGTGAGGTAGTGTCCCATTCTTATGCATTCTGTTTTTGTACCCCTACCCAAGTGACATGACCCTGCGCCAGGGGTCCTTCCTAGGGCACAGAGTTCATTGTGCCATGACCACATCACCTTCTATCCCACAAACCTCCCTTTAAGGACCTTCCAGAAGTCTAACACTTATGCATCAAGTCTAAACAACATTCCCCTGCATCTTAACACCCTTCCACATAACATCTGACCCCAACCCTGAGACCCACCTGTGCCATTGGCTATTCCTGTTTGGAGTGCTTCCTTCTCCTCCTCTATCTCTGGAACTCATATTCACTTTCAAGGCCCAGATCATACTGTGCCTTCTCTATGAAGTCTGCTGTGATCTCTACAGCTCACACGTCGGTTTTCCCTGGTATGTCATGTTTGATCAAATACGGTAGGTGTCATGGTGTCTTCCAGTATCCCTAGCTGCTGCTTACTTGTCTGTAAGCCACCTCCTGAAAGGTACTCTTTCCTCCTCTCTTACTAGAGGCTAACCCAGAAGAAGCTCAACAGATGCTGCCTGAAGAGTTAATGTGTGAGTCACTGAGTGTGTGCATGGCCAGATTCATTACCTGGCCCATGAAATCTGTGAAGAAGAGCATGTTGGAGAGGAATGCAGTCCATCCAATGAGGTGGCTGATGCAAAGGAAGCGGTAGTGGGGTGGCATGCTTGCCAGTGCCTTCAGGAGTGACTTCATGGTCATTGCCCTCCGAGTCTGGAATGATACAATGAAGCAGAGGTGTGACCTTCAGTGAGAAACCCAGCCAGCTGCAGGAACCAGAGCACACAACCGTGTCACATATCTGTCACTTGACCATCACACAGGATCACTTTCTGGGAATAGCACCTAGGTTTCCTTGGAATAGACTCATAGAAGTTGGTCTATTAAGTACCAAGGACCTCAGCATTTTCTGGCCCCAAATAAGACTTTGTACCCTAAGAGAGTGGGAACGGTACTAGCTAGGGACCAAGATACAAGAGATATCTAAAATCCTATATTTGAGTGATGCTGCTGTGGGGACACAAAGTTAACTTGTCTAACTAGCCCTTAGATGACTGTACTTCTTAGATTTCTGGACTCTGAAAGCATTGTAGGCCAAACTCTAAGATGGCTTTCCATCTCTCTGCCCCCTGATGTGACCCTGTTGCATGCTAAAGGGATTTTGTAGCTATACTTAAGTTTACTAATCAGTTGACCTTGAGTTGATCAAAAGAGAGATGACCTGGGTGCCCCTGGCTGAATCATATGAACCCTTAAAGAACAGAGTTTTCTCCTGCTGATAGCAGAAGGGGAAATCAGAGCCACTGGAAGCACAAGAATCTCTGACTTCGAAGACAGAAGGTGTCACCTGCTAAGGAACTGTGTGTGGCCCTGAGGGATTCAGAGCAACTTATAGCCAATAATTAGCAAGAAAATATGGACCTTAGTCCTATAACACACAGAGCTGGATTCTGGCTGGGCAAGGTGGTGCACACCTATGATCCCAGCAGCTTGGGTGGCTGAGGCAGGAAGATCAAAAGGTTGAGGTCAGCTTTGACAACTTAGGGAGAACTTGTCTCAAAATAAAAAATAAACAGGACTAGGGGTATAACTCAGGTAAAGCACCCCTGGGTTTAATCCCTAGCACAAACAAAACAAAACAAAAACAACACTGGATTCTATTAACAGCCAGAAGACTGAATGAGTTCTAAGATCAAATGAGGACACGGCTCTGCGGACATCTTGATTGCAGCCTTCTGAAACCCAAAGCCCAGAATCCAGAAGGGCTCACCCAGATGCTGACCAACGGAGCTGTGAGATGATTAATAGATGGTGGTTTAAGCTGCTAAGTTTGGAGTGAATTTTAAATGCAACAATAAAAAACTAATGCAAGAATGGCATGAATGTACATCATGCACAACCATAGAAATGAACATTTGCACCCCATGTGTGTACAATGAATCAAAATGAAGTCTTTAAAAATTTTAAAAAATTAAAAAAATAAAAGCTGAAAAAAAATGCTAATGCAGTCAGCCAGCTCCCTGCTCTTGGCTAGGTGCCTTGTCTCGGTCAGTTTTCTGGTTGCTGCCAGTCATGGATACATGTAAATGAATGTTATGTTGAGTCAAAATGTGAACAATGTAGCAAAGTGTGAACACACTTACACATATAAGTGATGGATAGTTGTGCCCTAAAATCCTTCAATTTAGATTTAGATTGTGTTAAAACCAGAGGCTACAATTATTTGGGGGTTTCAGAAAAGCTGAGAGATTGAGAAACTTTAAACCAGATACAACTGCTTTCAAACACAAAGAATGAAATAGTCTTTAACATCTTGTCATAGGAGAATGAAACCTCAGGAATATTGAGGAATCAGTTGCTCTGCTGACAGAATCAAAGCATCAACTATGGTGGGGTGATGGATCTTTCTTCACAGATTCTCATTTATTAAGAATCTTTTTTAAATTTTTTTATTCTAATTAGTTGTACATGACAGGAGAATGCATTTATGCATTTTGATAAATCATACATTAAATGGAGTATAATTTCTCATTTTTCTGATTGGAGGACATAAAAAAATCAAGCCCTACCTAGTTTATTTATTAGATAGACTCTTGAGATTTTCTATTTAACTATAGCAACATATTGCTTCATAACTTTTCACCTTAATGATAATGATTTTTGCTTCTTTGTTATAGAAAACTAGAGTTACCCATTTAAGGCTAGTTGTACAAATTGATATTTTAAAGTCAATCAATCTTATAAGACTTAGCCTACTGACCATGACTGTACTAATTTTTCTTATACTCAATTCATATTAAAAAATAGACATTCTCTTAGAATTAGGGAAAAAACTGCTTTCTGTACATAGAATGCGGTACCTGTCAAAATAAGTGGTGATTGTAACAGAAATGTAGTGCAAAATTACTCTTTTTTCCTCAATCACAGGAAAAAGTAGCTAAAGATATTGTCCAGGGAACAACAGCTGTTTTTCATGCTTCAAGCAAAGTAATGTGTCTTCATTTTCCTTCCCTTCTTTCCAAAAATGCATAGTGTAGAAAGTGAATCTGGAAGACAAGCCTCATTCCAAATATTAATTTATGCTTCTGCCTTTAATGCAGTTTTCAGCCTGTTTTCATTGTTAACCTAATTTTCCTTTTTTTCCAAAAATAAATATGAGCTTTTGAATTGTGCCTAGTGTTTTTGCAAAAGCTTGGAATGTAAATATTCAAAGCTCTTGGGTATTTTAACTCAGAATGGAAATTCAGCTGGCACCTTATGCCTAACTCATCTATTCCATTTGAAAAGTCCTTTCAATGTTTCTGAGCCCCTGGGAGCACTTTACTGCATGCATTCTGCACCACAGTCAACTGGAGGGTGATGGATTCATAGTGAACAAAGCACAGAATTATCAAGGGAAAGAGAACTCCACCAAAGTACATTCAAAAGGAGACTACTCAAATATTGACAACGACAACTTTTGGAGGTATGGAGTAATTGGAGATGGATTTGATGGGATCCAGTTTGAACTCTGACATAATTCAGGCCTCTTGCCATTAAAAAGACAAATCCCAGTTCTCAAATTGCACAGTCACTCTCATTTTGGAAAACAACCACTTTGAGAAATAATGATGGCCTTGGCCTTGGTGCTGGCCCTGGCACAGTGCAGACTCCAGCTTAGCTAGAGACCTCCCAAGACGCGCATTTGGAAGAAAAGTGTGTATGCTTGGCTTTGAGCCTAAAATATGTTACTCTAATTTTTATTCATATTTTGTTATTTAAACCAAAAGACAAAACCATGCAAAGCCTTCAGTGTTGTATATGTGGCACATTGTACTTTTTCTTATTGTTTATTTTTTAATTGACAAAAGTACATATATTGATGATATAGTATATGACATTTTGAAATATGAGTATGTTGTGGAATGGCTAAAGTGGATAATTAATATGCATTAAAAATATGCATTACTTCATTTATTATTTATTTGTACTGAGAACTCTTAAATTCTACTCTGTCAGCAAGTTTTGAATATACAATACATTAACTATATACCACATATAGTGACCATGTTGTACAACAGACCCTTTGGACTTATACCTCCTGTCTAACTGAGATTTGATGTCCTTTGACCAATATCTCCCCAGTGAAAGTAGTTATATGCATTTATTTTCTTGCTAATGCAGAGAGTTCCTTGCCTCTTAGTAGATTTCTATTCACTTGATTTATCTGATCCTCACAATAACTTCTGAATGGAAGAATGTCCCATGCTGGGTGACTTTGTGAGGGGAAGTCACAATCTATCAAAGGACATCAAAAAGGCAGATAATCTGCAGGGTGTGGTGGCTCATGCCTGTAACCTCAGCCTCTTTGGAGGCCAAGGCAGGAGGATCACAAGTTAGAGACCAGCCTAGACAACATAGCAAGAAAAATTTTAAAAGCTCAGGGATATAACTCATGGGTAGAACAGTTGCCTAGCATGCTCAAGACCCTGGGTTCAAACCCCAGCACCACACACACACATAGCAGATAATCTATCAGAGTAATATTTACATATCATTAGTAAAACCTTGTCTTATTTTATTCCTTAAACCATGACATTATTTTTTCTTTATGTTCATTATCTTTTTATGTCCACTACAAAAATTTCGGATCTGCTGCCGGGTTTTCAAAAAGAAAATGAAAGTCGGCTGTTAGTTTATTCCTCAGAAAAAAGATAACTGTCAATAAACATTTTTTATATATTTCCTTTCCATTTTTTCTCCACTTGTGTACAACTTTTTCTCAGAACAGAGATTAACTTATGTAAATATGTGTGTTTTACTTGATAAATTATGTTTTGCAGAAATCTTCAAACACACACACATTTTGCAATGATCTCATGGGTTCTGTCAGATGGATGTTCCAAGATTTCCCATTGGCCTTGTAGAATTTCACAGCAAGGAAGCTCTAGTGTCAATAGTGATCTTAGAGATTTGATTTGTTAGTGAAGGAAGCCAGGTAATGTGGGTATTCTCCCCCAGGCAGCCTGCTACAGGGAGAGGGTCTCAGGAGACCTACATGCTCATAGTTTCTCTATTTGCTGTGTGCTCAAGGTACAATGAAGGTTTCCTCCCAGAGACCTCTTTGTTTCTCCTTAAGTTATGGGATCATGTGAAGTGAAGTTATTCTCTTCCATTATATTATCAGATAGTGAAAACAGGTCAGAGCACTGCAGGAACTGAACTACATGGGAGTATATTCATGTAGCGAGACCTCCACTCAGCAGACCCTAATTCAGTAAGCAATTTGCCAATCTAAACACAAGCAATGTTGATGTTTACTTTTGCATAAATTTTGAAGAAATGCCAAGTGAATGAATAAACAATAAACAACACAAGAGAAAGAACTTAACCTTGAGAAAACTTTTCATGAACTCTTATAACTAGCCACTAAGATGTATTGCTTTTACTTCTAGACATAATTAAATGAACTGAAATAAGGTTTTCTTACTCATTATAAGGAGCAAATATTTTCTTAAAATATCATTGAAAAAAAGCACAGTTTACAAATTTTATAAACCACTTAGCTAAATGCAATGTGGTATCCTAGGTTGGATCCTGGAACAGAAAAAACATTAGAGGAAAAACTGACGAAATCCAAATGAATCAGCTGCTTATTTATAAGATTGTACCAATGTTAATTTCTTGGTTTGACAACTGTGCATAGTTATTTTAAATGTTAATGTTAGGGAAAAGCTGGTAAAATATAGACAAGAACTCTGTACTCTCTTTGCAACTTTTTTAAAATCTAAAGTTATTTAAAATTAAACATTTATTAAGAAAGTAAAACAGCACATGGTCATGCTTGGCTGGACAAACTGTGGGGCAAGGACAGAGACTATCTTGATTAGTATAGTCCCCTCATTCTCAGCATTGGGACTAGAGTGGTAAGGAAGGAATAATTTTTGAATGAATGAATGAACGAACAATGTACACAGTGTTACTCTTACTGATAATTTTTATTTGCCAAAAAAATCCCAGCAACAGCCCAATGCCACACGACTACTTTTGTTGCAATTCATGCAACTCTAATGAACTGTTTGTTGCTTCCTGTATGCCAGGTACTGAGATAAATGTCAGGGCTAAGAAGGCACCAGGGGTGGCTTCTGTCAGGGAATTCCCTCACCATCAATAGGAAAGACACAGACAAGTTAGCAAGCAGGCACATAAGGTGAAAAGATTCCAAAGGAGAATTGAATATCATAATCCCAGAGTCAAAAGGGGGAGCCTACCTGGGGGTAAGGGATATAGAGTCTTCAGGAATGAGTAGGGACCCATAGGAAGTCAAGACTGGGGAGCCTAAATATAATAAAATGGCATGCACTTGAAAACACTTGGTAGCCAACCCAATTTTCATTATTAAAAATACACTTTCCAAATCCTTTCTGCTCCAGCACATAAAACTTGCCTGGATTTTAATTCTGAATCTGTGATGCTTTAACGAAGAAACAAACTTATGTAACAACTATTATTTGTAAACCACCAGGGTAGGTGTTGGAATTTATTCTTACAAGGGACATAGAAATTATCTTGAATTTATAGCTTGCAAAAGCATCTGAGCTCCATGGGTTAATGTACCAAAGGTTACATAGTGACTAGGATGAGGAATTAGTAAGTGGTCGGATACTAATAATTGACCCCAGTACCTGCTCTCCTTTTCTTATAAGTAATAGAATTCCAACTGGGCAATGCTTCCCAGTCACAGTGATATTCACCACCCTACCTGTAGCTTCTTGTGGCCTTGTGACAAAGCTCTAGCCAATTATCGAAGTATGTAAGCACAAGTGATGTTTGCAACTTGCCTGCTAGAAATTAACAGTGACAACTAGAAAAGTCATCTGGGACCTCAAAATTAAGATTCCATGTTCAAAATGCAGTTCAATAAAATAGAAAGGGTTCCAGGTTCCTTGAAGAATTTTAGATCAGTCCAGAATCATACATGTGGTCCTTTTTGGGAAAGAGAAATGAAACTATGTATATATTTTTGGGGGTTGGGGTACCAGGGATTGAATCCAGGGGTGCTCTACCACTGAACTACATCCCTGGCCCCTTTTACTTTGAGATTGTTTCATGAAGTTGTTGAGGCTGAACTTGAAATTGTGATCTTCCTGCCTCAGCCTCACCAGTTGCTAGGATTACAGGTGTGCATCACTAGGCCAAGATGAATTTATATTTTATGCAAACCCTTGTTTGGGATTTCCTATACCTTAACTCATTTGGGATCCATGACTAAGACTCTGACTTCATTCTCCCAAAACCCTTGCCCCATTCACTAGCTAGTACTTTTGATCATCCCCAGCAACCTTTATCTCTATTATACTTAGTGGCTCCCTGAAATTGTCTTTACAGAGTTTTCCCTCAAACCCCTTTTGAATTTGTCTTCCAAACTACAGATCTCCTGAACTGATAACTTAAAGTTCCATACAACCTCCCAATAGCCAAATCCAAGGTATGAACCCAATCTTCACACCATCCAGCTCGCTACTGACCAGCCTGAGCTTTGCAGTTACCCACTCGATTATCCTTTTTTCTTTCCTTCTTTAACTGACAAGTTAAATTATGTGTTTCAGGGAAATGCAAATTAAAATCATAATGAGCTATCACAACTCCTAAGAGAGCTATTGTCAAAAAGATGAAATATAACAAATGTTGGAGAGGATATAAAGAAGGGAAATTTTCTGTGTGATGTTTTGATATGTGTATACATTGTAGAATGACTGAATCAAGCTCTTTAACACGTATTATTTTATTTTTCTTTTGGTGGTGAAAACATTTGAAATCTCTGAGTCACTTTTCAAGTATTCAATAAATTATTATTAGTCATATGAGAGAGCTTTTGAACTTATTATTCCTGTCTAATGGAATTTTTTTGTGCCCCTTTGCCCAAGACTTCCTTTTCCCCAACCTCTGGTAACCACCGTGTTACTCTTTGTACCTAGGAGTTCAAAATGTTTGCACTCCACATATATGTGAGATCATGCAGTATCTATTGTTCTGTGCCTCGCCTATTTCACTCAGCAAAATGACCTCTAGGTTCATTCATGTTGTAACAAGTAATAGGATTTCCTTCTTTTTAAGGCTGAATAGTGTCCCATTGAGCATATAAACCACATTTCCTTTACCCAGATATCCGACGATGAATAGTGCTGAAACAAAAATAGGAGTAAAAATCTCTCTTTGACATACCAATTTCATATCCTTTGGACATAATTCCAGTAGCGAGATTGCTGGTAGTTCTATTTTTAATTTTTTGAGGAGCTGCCATATGGTTTTCTATGATGGCTGTAACAAATTACACTCCCATCCATAATGTGCTAGAGTTTCCTTTTTTCACATCCTCTCCAATGTTTGTTATCTTTCATCATTTTTGATAATAGCCATTCTAATGGGTGTGGGGAGATACCTCACTGTGGTTTCACTTTGCATTTCCCTGATGATTAGTGGGCATTTAAATGCCCACTAATTTTAAATGTTGAGCATTTAAAAATATACCTGTTGTCCGTTCATTGTGTTTTCTTTTGAGAAATGTCTCTTCAGAAACCTGCCCATTTTTCAATCAGGTTATTTGTTCTCTTGTTATTGAGTTGTATTCTCTATATATTTTGGATACTAACTCCTTGTCAGATACAAAGTTTTCAAATATATTTTCTCATTTCTAAGGTTGTCTGTTCACTCTGTGGGTTGTTTCCCTTGCTTTTCAGAAACTTTAGTTTGATATCCCATTTGCCTATTTTTACTTTTCTTGTCTGTTCTATGGGGCAACAACAAACAAAACACCCACACTAAAGTTATTAAGTTTTTCCCCTGTTTTTTCTTTTTTCTGATGGTTTTATAATTTCAAGTCTTATGTTTAAATCTTTAATCCCTTTGTGTTGATTTTTTATTATGTTGTGAAATGAGAATCTAATGACATTCCTCCTCGTGTGGATATTCAGTTTTCCCAACACCGCTTATTGAAGAGACCTTCTTCCCCTTTGTGACTTTTTGGCATCTTTGCCAAAATCAAATAGCCATAAATGTGAGGATTAATTTCTGGGCTCTCTATTCTATTCCATTGGTCTATGCATTGATTACTATGTCCTTGTAGTAGATTTTCAAGTGACGTAATATGATGCCTTTGGCTCTGTTCATTATACTTAGGATTGCTTTGGTTACCCAGGGTCTTTGGGGGTTTTATATGGATTTTATGATTGTTTTTATTATTTCTGTAGGAAATTTCATTGGAATTTTGATAAGGATTACAATGAATATGTAAAATGCTTTGGGTAATAAAGGCATTTTAATAATGTTTATTCTTTCATGAACATGCAATATCTTTCCATTTATTTGTGCCTCCAATTTCTTTCAACCATGTTTTATAGTTTTCAGTGTGCAGATCTTGGTTAAATTTATCCTAAGTATTTTTTGTAGCTATTGGCAATGAGATTATTGTCTTAATTTATTTTTTAGATAGATTCTCATTAATGTATAGAAATACTACTGATTGTGTATATTGATTTGTATTCTCAATTTTAACAAATTCGTTTATCACTTCTAACTTTTTTGGTGGAGTATTCTAAATATAAGATCATATCATCTGCAAATAGAGACAATTTTACTTATTCATTTCCATCTGGATGCTTTTTATTTCCTTTTCTTGTCTAATTGCTCTGGCTAGGACTTCCAGTACTAAGTTAAATGGAAGTGGTGACAATGGGTATCCTTACCTTGTTCCTGATCTTAGAGGAAAAGCTATCTAATCTCTAACATTGAATGATGATTGATGATTATGGGCTTTTGATATATGACCTGAACATGTTGAGATACGTTCTTTCTATGCTTAATGTGTTGAGAATTTTTAATCATAAAATGATGTTGACTTTTGTCTAATGCCTTTTTGCTGCGCCCTCTTCAATTCCCCTCAGTGCTTGACAAGGATTCCACTGAGTTACAAAGATGTTTGCAAGGTCTCATCTTCCTGGGAATTGGGACCGCTGTTTCCTGTTGTCTTGTTTAATTTGCCTAGGCTTGGGAATAATATTATATTTGATTTTGGGGGAATTTTAGGGTCTTAGGGGATTTAGAACACAAGAATCAAACAGCTAATCATACTGGATATAACCAAGAAAGGCCCTTGTTCTGGGGTGATAAAAGTATAACTTGGAAAGAATGCTATGCTCATTTCCAGCAACTTATGCTAAATGTCACTGCAGATGGTGACTGCTCCGAGATGACCTAGGGCAGAAAGACACGTTGTTCCCACCTTAACTCCAGGCAAACAAGTCACAACAAAGTTGTTAAGGCTAGAAAAATAGTCCCAACAATTCAGACATCATTTGGTAATGCTTACTTGGTTAATGGAGAACTGTGGTATCCTCCTAGGAAACCAGCTTCTGGTCCCTTAGATTTAGACCCCCTTTATCTCCCACTGGCAGTATATACCTTGGTTGGCATCAAGTATATTATAATGAAAAAGGTACATGGAAGGCTCATCTCCCCTTTTTAGAATATTTAAAATATGTAAAACGCTGGTGTTTGCTTAGTTGCTCTGAACAGCTTTCTTGGGCAGGACAGGCTAATGCTTACTGGGCAAAAGCAGGAGGTGTAATCTAGCAAGAGCTATTGTTCCTATTAAACTAATTATTAACCACATAGTGTAAGCTTATATGTTGTTCATAGAAATGACTTCAGTGCACGATGTTACCAGTAAAAGATTATATAGAAGAATACTTAAAAATATTATGAAGAGTTGATAATATTTAATCTGCTAATATGTTTTGCCTGTTGTCTTGTAGTTTGCGTCAGTTTCCTTTTGTGCGGCCTCAAGATATTGTACTCATGCCAGAAGCTAACATATAAAAATGGTGTGTAAAAAAAATAAAGCTAGAACACAACTTAGCCTCAGATCACTGAGTCTGTGTTGCCTTGTTCTCCACCTCGCCGACGCCATCCCAATCACCAGAGAGCACCACGACCCTTTGTGCTAGGGCTGGACCCCGGCACCTTTTCTGCCTTCTGTATAGTTTTTGCCCTTTATCTTTTTCATGTGGTGTTCTCCATCATATTTATTAATTTGCATATGTTGAGCTATCTTTGCATGCCAAGGATAAATATCCCTTGATCATTGTGAATGATTCTTTCACTGTATTGCTGAGTTTGATTTGCTAGTATTTTGTTCATTATCTTTACATCTATTTTTATCAGGGATATTGGCTGTAATTTTCTTTTATTAATTTTACTGACATTGTTTGACTTTGGAATCAGGGTGATGATGAACTCATAAATGAGTTTGGAAGTTTTCTTGCCTCCTCGATTTTTTGGAAGAGTTTGAGAATTGGCATTAATTCTTTAAATGTTTGGTAGGATTCAACAGAGAAACGATTACATCCTGGGTTTTTCTTAGGTAGGGGCCTCTTTTAAAATGATTCAGTTTCCTTGTTTTTGGTCTGTTCAGACTTTCTATCTCTTCATGATTTAGTCTTGGTAGGTATTTTGTGTCTGGAATTGATTCATTTCTTCCAGATTATCTATTTTTTTGGCATATAATTGTTTATAGTAGTCTCATGAACCTTTTTATTTCTGAGACATTAATCTAATGAGACCTCTTTCATTTATAATTTTATTTATTTGGGTCCTTTCTCATTTTTACTTGTTCTGACTACAGGTTTGTCAATTTAGTTTACCTTTCAAAAAACCAAGTCTTAGTTTTATTGATATTTTCTGCTGTTTTCCCTCATCTCTGTATCACTTATTTCTGCTTTGATCAGAAATTATTTCTTCCTTCTACTAAGTTTTGGCTTAGTTTGTTCTTCTTTTTCCGCTTCCTAAAAGTGTAATGATAGGTTGGGATGCTTCTTCCTCTTTTGATGTAAGCATTTATTGCTATAAATTTCCCTCTTGGAACTGTTTTTGCAGCATCTCATAAGTTTTTTTAAATTTTGTTTCCATTTTCATTTGTCTCAAGATTTTTTTTTATTTTTTTACTTTTTCTTTGATCCATAGGGTTTTTTTTGATCCATAGGTTTTTTAAATAATTTTAAAAATTTGTTGTAATTAGTTGTGTTTGACAGTAGAATGAATTTATACATTTTGATAGATCATATATAAATGGAGTGTAATTTCTCATTTTTCTGATTATGCATATTGTAGGATCACATAGGTCATGCAGTCATATATGTATTTGAGATAATATTGCTGCTTCATTCTACTATCCTTCCTACCCCCATACCCTTTCCCTTCCCTTTACTTCACTCCCCTCTACCTAATACAGGTTGTTTAGGAGTATGCTGTTTAATTCCAACATACTTGTGAATTTTCAGAACTGCCTTCTATTAGTCCTTTTAAATTTCATCCTACTGTGGTCAGAAACAATATTTGATATGATTTCAGTCTTCTTAAATATGTTTCCTTGTTTGTGACAAAAATGATCTATCCTGGAGAATGTTCCATGTGCGCTTGAGAAGAATGTGTATCCTGCCCTTAGAGAAGGAAATATTCTGTATGTCTGTGAGGTCCATTTGTTCTGAAGTGTACGTCTAAGCCAGTGTTTCCTCATTGATTTTCTGTCTGTATGATCTGTCTATTGTTGAAAGTGGGGTATTAAAGTGCCTCACTATTATTATTATACAGTATATGTCTACATATATTAATAGATATCTGTTATACCCACACACATTCTGATCTTGAGTATGCATATATTTGCAATTGTTACATCTGCTTAGTGAATTGATCCCTTCATCATTAGATACTTTTTGTCTCATTATACAGTTTGTGACTAAAAGTCTATTTTATCTAAAATGAGTGCATTTAGTATACTTTTCCTTGCTATTTACCACCTACGGCTTACCCAAATATGCTTCCAGTCTTCCCCCACCCTTCATTTTATAGGTTTGCTCATTGACATCTCTGGTCCAGGAGTATTCTTACCCTCAGTTTTACTTATTCAAATCTTAACCATCATTCAAGGCACAACTTAAAGATGATTTTATCCATAAAGACACACTCTGTTTGCTCATGCACAGTCTCTCCCTTTTGTAAAACCAATAGCAATTGTTATTGTGCCACTCATGGCCACATGGAAATGTGCCGTTTGGATGCCTTTCTAGAGGAAGCTTGCCCTGACCAGTTTCTCTGTATTCATCACCCAGGCCAACCAGGGTATTCCTCCCTGGCTGTCTCTAGCCAGTGACTAAACAAGATGTGTGAGATATTAGTTTCAGCCTGCCCTACAAAGACTTGGGACTCCTCTAGGGCCCAACTTTGGCTGGAGAACTCCCTACTGGTTTGACTGAAACTTTGTTAGAACTGCACTGTGTCTGGGAGTCTTCTGGCCCTATCCTCCTTCCTTTTCCTTTCCCTCTCATAACATGAAATGAAGATTTTCCCCAATGAAGACTTTCCCCATCTTTATCTTCTTCTTCCCCTTTACCCTTTACACTGTTTTGCCCAATAAATCTCTTGTGTATTTAATCTTGTCCCAGTTCCTGCTTTCTAGAAGATTTCAACTGACACATTGCTTTTAAAGTATTACCTATGTTGTACCTTATTGCAGTGGTATAAATGATTCATGATCACTGTTGGCTTGAAAACTCTTGAATAGGTACTGCACATTAGTCAGTTTTGTGGCTCCAAAATATCTAGTATAGTGCTTTGCACATACTTAGTACCCACAGAAGTGTGTTGAATGAATAATTATCATATGCTTTTATACTTAGGTAAAGTTTAAAATTCACCTTTCCATTTTTATCTTAGTTGAACATTTCAATAATCCTGGAGAACAGAAGGACCAAGCCAACAGAAGAAGTCAACTTCAGGGAAATGAAACTCACTGAGTGTGTCTAAAGTCTAGATTGTGTCCTCTGTTTGTGCTTAGAGCACTCAGCATTCTGCCAAACTTATAATATCAATGCCTAAACGTACCACCTTACTTTGGGGGGGGGGGGGAAACCACTGTAATCAACTTTACATGGATTATATTATGTAGCCACCCAATACCCCTGCAGGCAGATGGAACTACTTTTTCACTTTATAGGAGTATAAATGTTCAAGGTCATAAATTCCAAAGGTGGTTGAGCCACAATTTGAGCAATCATGCTCTTGTTTTAGGCTATCCAATAGCAGAACCTGTTAGTTATTTGTTGAATGAACCAGACAAGCCAACCAAATAGAGGCATCAAGATTTGAACCCAGCTCTCTATAACCTCTTTGCCAATGAGTAAATCCTTTTGTATAATAACCTGAGAAGCTGATATTTCATCTCAGCTTGAATAAAGATGAAATTGTTGCATGAATATTTTCCAGAACTTTTCATAGTGACGGAAAGGATTCTGTGCTTTCACTGTCTTAAACAGTAGCTATTCCTCACATGAGGCTTTTGAGCTTTAGAAATGTGGCTGATGCAACTAAGGAACTAAAGTTTTAATTGTATTTCATTTTAATAAATTTTAATTTAACAAGCTTTGTGAGGTTAATAGCTACTCTATTGGTCAGCACACTTCTAGTTTCTTCTCTGATCATTTCATCTAAACTTTGTCCCATTTCTCAGCATTTCAATAGTTTTTTTCTTTTTAATTTTAAGCTAATGAATTCACTGCTCAGTCCACTGAAAATCAATTATATCCAATCAGTCACAACACAGACTGTGCATGCCCAATCCATTCATCAACCCAAGGATACTGCCATATAAAGGAACAAATGTTTAGCTTATTGTAATCCTCATCTAAGATGATATTTCTTCTAACCTGTGGATGCTTCCAGGTTTCTCAAATGATCTAACCTTCCACAGCTGGCATCATCTTCCCTGACGATGCTCTGAAAAGGGTAAGAGATAAGAAGACCAAAGGAAAATGCACACATTTTCTTTGAGGTGCAAAGTTTTAGTTCCAAATGATAATAGCTACTGAGGGTTTGAAGATTCAATTAAAATTCACAAAACTCTTCACATCAAACAAGCAAACAAAGCAAAAAAATTTTTTTCAAAAGAAAAATGACTAAGAGCCAAACTATTTTTCTCGAGTAAAGAAAAAGGAATACGCATTTTTACCTGGTCATCAGGATTTCTGTTCTTTTCCCCCTGTATTGCCAGCTCTGGGTTTACATAATCATTTTTAACTTTCTCGATAGAACCATAGTCGTACGTTCCATCTGATGACAATGGAAAGTCCTGAGGGGCTGGCTCTGGGGGAATAATGTCTGCTGCAACATCTCTAAGTGGGGCTTCAGGGATACTGCACAGATGAACAATGAAGCACAAAGTGAGCACCAAGGCAGAGAAGAAGAACATGACCTGGAATTCTGAGCCCATGACTCTTCCCAGTTCCAGATGAGCCCAGTCTATGGCACCTAGAAGGTAGCCCAGGGCACCTCCAAAACCTGGAAAGCAAAAGAGAGCTGTGTGAGAACACTGAGCAAATTGCCCTTCTTTCCATCATGCACAAACCCTCCCCTTCAGTGGAAAAGCTCCTTGCGAACAGCAGACGCAGCCTGGATGTGATTGAAAGGTCCACCCAGGGATGCTGATACATAACGGAGGGCAGGGGGGTTATGGGGGAGATAGGAAAGAATGGAGGAAGTATGGATGGTGTAGAAGAAAATGGGACAGGATGGGATGGGGGAAGGAAAAATAGTAGACTGAGATAGACACTATTACCCTATGTATATGTAAGAGTATATGAATTGCGTGAATAAAAAACAATAATAGTAAAAAAAGAAAGGTCCACACAGTGAGAGGATGACACCTGCTGCCAGGTGTGGGGATACAAGTCCAGCTTTAGCATTTAGTTGCTGTGACCCTGAGCTTCCTCGTCTATAACATGGGGGTAAAAATAAAAGAGAAACCTACTAGTAGAGTCATGAAAATGGAAATTTTAGAATAGTGCCAGGCAGGAGTCTAAAAAAAAAAAAAAAAACAGATCTGAACGGTGGCTCCAAAACAGTTGCAAGTGGAAGATGGAGGAGCTGGAGAATCTGGCAGATGGTGGGCAGTCACTCCTCCAGTTTACATCTACAGTCCTGAGTATGTCAGCATGTGTGACTCCCTGGCCAAGGTCCCCAAATGGGCCAGTATCGTACATTCTCTGACTGAAGCATATGCAATGCAAAAGCAAATGAGGATAGTGAACCCCAAAGTGGCCTTCATGGAGGATATGGCCACCTTCCACACAGATGCCTATCTGCAGCATCTCCTGAAAGTTAACCAAGAAGGAGATGAGGATCATCTGGACTCATGTGGCCTACATTATGACTGTCCAGCCACTGAAGGGATATTTGACTATGAAGCAGCTGTAGGAGGGGTAACAATCACAGCTGCCCAGTGCCTGATTGACAGGATGTGCAAAGTAGTCATTAACTGGTCTGGAAGATGGCATCATGCATAGAAGCATCTTCTGACTGGTCCTTTCAGCTGATCCTGCCTGGAAATGCATGCCTGCAGTGAATATAAGTTACTGAGTTTCTAGGGATTGCCTCAGTTCAGGTCGGAATTCCAGGGTGTTCTTGACACCTCTAGAAGACCTCTGAAGATGAACTACAGGCCAACAAGCTTACATTTAACCAGAACTTCCCTATTATAATCATAATATTTGTTTAAACCTCCTTGCCCTCAAATACAGGTACAGATTCAAATATATGCCATTTATTCATTGAATAAGTATTGATTAAAATCTTAACTATATTTCAAATATATGTTTATCATTGCTAATAAACAAATATGTAGAAACTAAAGCAAGGTATATTTTTTCCCCTACCAAGTTTGAAAAAAATATCTAAAACTGTAACAAAAATATGCAAATGCTAGTGGATTACGAGGAAAGTGGCCAATCCCTTTTGGAAAGTTTGAAAGTGTTAAGAGTAGAAAAAAAATGTTTTTAGCTGTTGACCTAGTAAGAAGATTCTTGGTAATATGATCTAAGGAAATCAACAATCCTGCCCTCAAGAAATTCATATCTTAGGGATAAGATCTCAAACAATTTCATTTGAAAATTAAATAAGTGATTTTCAAAGAAAATTCTGTAAAAGGAGAGTAATAAAGAATGAATGCTAGCAGATATTAAGCATACAAAACTAAAATAATGAAAACACTGATACCACTGATACTAGAGTAGACAGGTAATATATATGGGTTTATTATAAAAGATGCATTTCAAGAGAATGAGAATAGAAAGGATTGTTCATAGTAATATTGTGACATCTTGAAGAATTTATACCCTCATCCCCATAATAAACTAAAATAAGTGGCAGTTGGTTTGAAGAGTTAAATATGAAAAAAACCAAATTATAAAAACCGGAATGAATGAATTTTTATCGAGCTTCTAACAGGAACTTGTTTTCTAAGTTTAGGAAGTAATAGAAAATATTCTCAAAGGAAAAGATCCAATCTGAATGTATAAAATTTTAAAACCAATATTACTTTTTAAAAAAAAAAACTAAACAGACCGGAAAAAAAAAAAAAAAGAGTAGTGCGAGGCACAGAACTAGTACATTGTCTCTGTTGGAGGTGCTCCAAATTACACTCTCTATACTTCTCTTTAACTTAAACCCCTGACCTGAAGGAATCCCAGAGAAAACTAATTTCTGGCAGCAATAAAATAATTATTTTTTTGTTACTTGTCTGTTACTAAATGATGATGTGTATTGTTAAAATGGTGCAAGCAAACCTGCATTGATCAAACAGGCGTGAAAGCTATCTCCTTTTCTCTGATAGAAGCTTGGGGTACTTATTTGCAGTTGAAAGCTGCAGAAATAATAACAAAAGTGTTCTAGTTTGGATCTGGAATGTCCCCCAAAGGTTTATGAAATGAAGGAATGTCTCCAGCTGGTGGTGTATTAGGAGGTGTTAGAAACTTGAGGAGGTGGGATCGAATTAGAGGGGGTAGGTCACTGGAGATGTGCCCTTGAAAGGTATATGTGTCTTATTCTCTCTCTCTCTCTCTCTCTCTCTCTCTCTCTTCTTCCCAGCTATCTGGTTAGAACTTCTGTGATGGCTGACTTTATAGAGAGGCAGCAAGGGGATTAGCCACAGGTCAATGGAGTAAACTTGGTCTATAACAAACCAATCTCTTAAATCATCCAGTTACAGGAGGTCTGACCACTACCACAGGATAGCGTTATTTCATTCATGAGGGGGGAATCGTCATAACCTAACTACGTTCTCCTAGGCCTCACCTCTTAAGGGTTTTACTGCCACACTGGTGACCAAGCTTCCGACACATGAACCTTAAGGGACGCAGCATATCCTAACCACATAGTGATGCCTCCTATGTGAGTCCAGTGAGGATTAATGTGATAATAGGTGGGGACCACCAGCACATGCAGGGGTGGAACCAGGGCAAACTGGGCATCTGCTCACTTCCTACATGAACCCTAATTCTGAAGCAACCAGGAAGCAGAAGGAAACTGCGGCACTGAAGGGCTCAAGACAGCCTGCCTGGAACTGGCTGGAAGAATGCAGTCATTCTGAGGCCCAGTGATTCGGAATGGTGGACCATTCTGAGGGTTGAGACCTGGGCTGACCCTACCCTATCGTGGCAAGTAAATGAAAAAAAGTGTATCTCAAACTTGGAAAGGGTAAAATCACAACTGCTTGATTTTAAAAATATCATTCTAGACTACTGCTTCTGTTATATTTCCTCATATTTTAATTGGCACATGACAGTTGTACATATTGATGGGAATTCTTAAACCTTAATGTGCCCATGTATCACAGGGTCATCTTGTGAAAATCCAGGTTCTGATTCTGAAGGTCCAAGGTGGAGCCTGGAGACCTTGAATTACTCCGAAAGTATTACAAAGGAGTTACAGCCTTATTTACTTACATAAGGTTAAGTAGGTTCTTACTAATTTTTTTTTTTTTTTTGGTTTTGGTTTTGATTTTGCTAAACACACACACACACACACACACACACACACACACACACACACACTTCTTCAAGAGCTTGGGGAAACTGTTTTTATATTTCAGGACATGCCTGGAAGTCATAGTGAGCCATTGGAGAAAATGTTCCAATAGAATATTAAAACACTGGAAGGAAACATTTATGTTTTATCCATTGACATCTTCAGATATGACAAGGACCAATAGAAAGCTGCGGGAGGCTTTCCTTTTTTTGCTTCTTCTGCTTAAAAAAAAAAAAAAAAAGGATTTCATCTTCAATTAAAGTCCCTCAAACAAAGCCTAGTCATCTTGGCTGCAGCAAAGGCTAATCATTCTATTGTTTACCATCTCCCACATCCTTGTCCAGACTGCATTTATTCCTACTACCAAAATCAATCTCTTTAGAGCCCCTGGAACCAATCTCCAGGCTCTAGGACAAGCCATCGACTAGAGCATCCAGAGGATATCTGCCACATTAGATAACAAGCCTTCACAAGAAGGACCTGCAAATGGTCCAATTGGCTCCTTCCTCATAGAGCTGGACTGTGATGGCAAACTTGGACCAGAGCAACCTCACGAGGATAAATGGCTTTAGCAAACAGATGTCATACTTATGATATGACTTGAACAATGTCTCATCCCAGAAATCCAAATGGATAGGTATATGTATTATATTTTTCTTTATTTCACAACTATTATAGGTAAAATAGAAAACAGGGGAATTTGGGGATGAAGGAATCTGAAGGACGAAGAAGACTAAAGAGACTCTATCCAAGCCAATCTCTGTACCATGCACCTATAATTGCCTTCACGCCTCAGGTGCGTGGCTTAGCAAGGTCAGCATCAATTGTGACATAGTCCAAGCCAAGGGAGATAACAGTGTGCTCTTGGTTACTTTACCTCCAAAAGAAGACAGACTAAGGATCCCCCTGGTTCTTGAGAATAGGGTTCATGAGACGATGATTTTGATTGTTTTCTACATTTGAGAAAACAGCAATGGAAGAGTCACATTGGGGATGGGTACCTTCTCCCACTGTGTACATACTAAATCCTGGAAAAGTAACATAAGTACCAGCTACTCGTGTGTGTGTGTGTGTGTGTGTGTGTGTGTGTGTATCCTTAACCCCATTTGTTTATCAATAGATATTGAGGGAACACTACTCCCAACAGGAACTATGCTAGTTACTTGAAATACAGCAATGAGCAGGGTAGATCTGACCCCTGCCCTGTTGGAGGCTAAGAGTACATGGAACGTTAGTCCAAATGCTATACAACTTCTGGTCAAAGATCAAACATCCCAATCTGACCTTGTCTTTCCGTAGATTTACAATGCAACCTTTCTCTTAAAAGATGGTAAGATAATATATTTAAAATGTTTCCCACTGTTGTTTCCTCCTCCTACTTGGAATCCTGGCATTTCCTCTCCCTTTTGGCCCTTCCTTTCTATTCAAACTAGGTCAGAATGCTGTGCTGCCTTGGGGAAAGGATGTGATAACAGAAAGCAGAGAAATGAGAATGTATTTCCTGAGTTCTGAGTTTCAAAAGCCCTAAGGCTCCAAAGGCATTCAGAGTAGACTCAGGAGAAAATGTGCTTTAAGAATAAGGCTTCCCAGTTGAGGCAGAGCATTTGTGATGGATGCACACTTATGGCCCTACTCCTCAGTGGGTCTGGCTGTGGTTGGAGGGTGAGAGATGGGTGAGGAGGCCAAGAGCAGAAGGGACCCGTGCCTCATTTCCTGATCAGACCCCAGGGAGCCAGTAAGACCTCCAGGAAGAAAAGACTGAGCACTGGATCCAGACAAAGGAGCTAATTTTGTGCCAGACTGTATTCTAAGTGCTTGCTACCCATCACAGAGTCAATCCCTAAGACAACCCTTTGAAGAAGGTATGACAAGTTATTCCCAGCCGTTACAGTCTATGAAGTAGCCACCAACAACAAATTAAGGAATACTGAACAAACGGTCTTAGTGAAAATGCAAGATGAACTTCCTGCAAGTTTTTAGTCACAATATTTTAGGCAACTGTTGAACACAGGACCTTGTTTCTTGTGTGTTTCTGTTTAAGGACCCCTTCCTTGCTACATACTGTTTATTCATTAACCCTGAACACACGATCTGTTGCACTGTAACTCATGCCTGAACAAGGCTCCCTAACACACGTTATTTTCTCCATAAGGCATATCACTGTCTTTCTGTGTTTAGGAACACACACAGCTTTTCAGTACTAAACTCGGGGCCATTTTAAATAATGAAATCTCCAATATAAAGCATTAAAAATTTAAATATAATGACACTAAATATGCCATGAAAGGATACTTGTTTATTCAGTGTGAGAACCAACATGAGAAGGCTGAACAACACCTTGTGGGAACTCAGCTGGGAATGTGCCTGTTAGGTAGGTGACTCAAGTGTCTCCCCACTCTGCATATGTCCCCAAAAGACTGCAGATGAGCCTCAAGAGTTGATTTTGGCATTACAAATGCATTTTGGGTGTGGGAGGACTTGTAAATGTGGAATCCACTGATAATAAGGACCAACTGTAGTTTTATCTCTGAATTAGAGTCAAGGAAACCCAAGCACAGGAAGTTTGGGACTCACAGAGTTCACCTCTCACTGGCATGTCATGGGAAGAGCAGATAACATGCAGGAGCTGAGAATTCCTAGTCCTGGAGGAGCTTTGCAGATGGAAATGAAAGATGACTCAGTTGTGACAGCTCAAGCTGGCCACTGAGATATGGTGGCACAGTGGCATCCTGGTAAATGCCAGTGTGAACAGATGACACCAATCAAAGGTCTTCCCCCTCCCAAATCTCTGCACTCTAAGCCCCTAAAGTTTAGATGCAGCTCTTGGGGAGTGGGGAGGGAGAACATTCAAGACTGACTAAGAACAAATTTCAGCATCCTGTGACACAGGCTCAACAGAGAAGCAAACACATTGAGTCTGGGATTTGGGATTCACACCCATTGCAGACATAAGAATTTATCCAGCTAGTCTTTTACTGAGCATTAGCTAAGCTACAGGTTAAAAAACTGGCAGTAAACCAATACCAAATCATATTGTTCTCACTTAAACAGATAAGTGAAGAGAGTAGGGAAAAAGTGGTGGGTTTGCCAGACAGCATATGCCCCGAGATTGCAATTTATGCTCCTACTGAAAGTTTCTAATTTGTACTAATGTGCCTAATACAATAATGGTTCACACAAAAGCATTCGCTTTAATTATTCCATCATTTTTCCAAAAAACAAGTTCCCAAATTGAGCATATTAAGATAATAAGGTTTTTGAAGATTCCCATTTTCTGACATGACATAAAATCTGACTCTTCTTTTTCACTTGCTTAAGGGTCAGAAATGAGTACAAGTTCATGTCATTAACTGACATTGTCCTGGAGCCACTTGTGGCTACCTGGAGTTTTATTTAAATCCTCAGGACAAATATTTTTAGTTGAGTTGAAACAGTTCATAGAAACCATGAAGTGAATGAAGTACTTTATAAAACTCTTCAACTCCTCCTAGTGGCGACAAAGGAGCATGGCACACAGATCATGAGCTGAATGGGAAAGCTCCTGAGCCCCTCCCAATCTCAGACCTCCTGTCTCTTGCTCCAGCAGCTGCTGTGGTGACTAAGCCAAGTTTGACTGGCTTTGCACAGGTGCATCTGGAAAGGGCCTTGCCTGTGGGAACCCACACACAGATGTGGTTCAGCATGCACAAGCCCTGGGACCACCGTTGGTCAACAGAGGTGGTGGATAAACCTCCCCTCCGTCAACCCTGAGATGGAGTTTTCTGAGATGAACTTCATTAGGCTCCTCAGGGGTCCTGGTGAGATGGAGGGCCATCACCTGGAGTAGAAGTCAACTCTGTAATGCCTGATTGGTCAGTTCCACACCGATATTTTCTTTCTCTTGCTCTGTGGAATTGCTTCCCAAATAAACCACATGCAAACTTTATCTGGGGCTCAACTTTTAGAGGAATCCAGACTAAAACAAGCTATACCTTTGTTTGATTGGCAGGTGGTGGGTAGATTGGTTTTTGCTCTTAGTCTACTACTAACCACCTCTGTGACTTTGGGTTAGTCACTTTATCTCCCAGTAACTCAGCTCAATGGTTGGTAACATGAGGGTGCCAAGACAGAGCATTCATCCCACTAATGCCTACTGAACACCTTCCATGATCTGGACACTATTCAAAGCACTGGTAATAGAGCAACAAACAGAAAAGACAATGTTCCTGCCAGCGGGGAGTTTATATGTTTGTTGAAGAAGACAATAATCAAATTAATTAATGTAATGTCAAGTAATGATGAGTGTGTTTGTGAGGAAGGGCAACGTGACCAGAGATCATAACACAGCAAGGAGGCCAGCCAAGCTGGTTGGTATCTGAGGAAAAGGTTTTCAAGGAGAGAAAAGACTAAGGAAAAAGTCCTTCCAGGGACATTATGTTAAGTAAAACAAATCAGAAACAGAAAGATAAATATCATATGTTCTCATTCATTTGTGGAAACTAAAAAGTTTACCACATAAAAGTAGCAGCGAGGCAGGAGTGGGTAGGGGAGACAGAAGGACGCTGAAGGGTGGGCACCCAAATGCAGTGAGATAAGAATTAGTTCTAATCTTCTGTAGCACAGCAAGGTAACTAAAGTCTATACAATTTATAATGTATTTCATGATAACCAGAGAAGAAGAGTTTGAGGGTTTGCAGTATATAGAAATGATAATAGTTGAAAAGATGGACATGTTTGTCACCCTGATTGAATCATTATACATTATATACCCCCAAAATAAGTGCATGCATTGAGTACATTATCGTACTGTACCCCGTAAATAAGTACAAGTATTATATGTCAGTTAAAGGAACCTAAAATAAATAAGTGAAGCAAAAGGGAAAAATGTTCTTCCAGATCCCTTCTCTAACCTGCCTTGGGAGTTCTGCTGCCCACATGCAAATGGAAAGGGGATGATAGTTTGGAGATATTAACTATACTGCCCTAAGTTGCCCTTCTCACCCAGGGGCTGAAGTCCTGTGCCTTAGGGGAGGTACCCTTTCCAAGCTGCCTGAAGTAAAAGTTTTCCACAGGTAGAAAGTTCAAAGGGAACCCATTTGATGAAACAAAACCGCTCATCCAACAATTACTCATGAAAGAGAAAAAGTTAAAATAGCTTCGAGCATGAAAGGCAGCTCCTTTCCACAGTGTAAAAGGTTTGGCCGAAGGGGCTCATGTCTCAACCTCATCTTTAAGACTCTTAATTGTTAACTATTTGCTAATAGTGCATTTTCTGCATGCTAGTATTTTTGTGCATACTTTGAAGTATTAAAAAAAAAACAGAAAAGTTAAAAGAGGCTGAGCCTAACAAGTTTCCCATTCTTCTTCCAAAGACATACAGAAGGCAAGTTTTTCACTGAGTCATTCACTATAAATACAACTTTTGCAGGCCTGGTGGAACAGAGAAAATCAAGTGACCATAAGCATCTGGTATTAAAACCTTTGAGATGGTTCCACGCCCTGTGCCTGTGGTCATTTGGGAGGTTATTAACAATGAACATTGTGTAGAGATTCAAGAGCCTGTGTGGAAACCAAGTTTGGCAATACTAAGGCTTCTTGAAGGAGCCAGGATTTCCCATCCTGCCTCATTCAAGAGTCATGGCAAGGGATAGAGTCCACTGCTAAGGACAGCAAGGTCTTGGGTTCACTTGAGCAGAATTAGGCTCAGTTAGAGGCATTTGGCACAAAGGATGAGCAAGCCTTGTTGGTTCACTGGGTTTCACAGCCTCATGTGCAACAGTGAAGGATCTGGGTGCTGAAAGGAGATGGGTGGATCCACTAGACCCACCATGACTACTGCAAATGAGATGTTAGATGGTCGAGTTAAATATTAGAAACAGAAGTTGAATAAAATAAAACTTCTCCCCGGGATCCAGTAGAGTACTTTCTTTAAACACACACATATACACATTCATGACCTGTCAGAAATATGCTGGGAAGTATTCTGACAAAGAACCCTTTGCTCTTTGAAAAGCATTTAAAAATGTTGGACCAGAGAGACCACTCTGAAACAAATACAAAGAATTTCAGTTTACTGGATCATTTGGATTCCTTGGCTGAATGCTATCTTGCCATTGATGAAAATCAAAATGGGCCCTAATAGTAACAATTATTTTGTCAGAAAATGCTTGCTTCAAGTGGAATACTGCAGTTATCTCTTTACCAAGTTCATGTAAATTCAGGTCTGGCCTGTGTGCAAAGGTAGAGCAGAGGCTAATGCATTGCTTGTTTTTTTCACTCCATATTTGAATTGCTTACATTCAGAGCAAGGACACTACAGTGGAGTCACGTATCCTTATTTAGCTCACCGGAGTTCAACTATTCACATTTTGAAAAGCGGGTGCAGAGGGAAAAAGAAATACAAGAATAACATTTTAAAATAGCATGGACAATTCTATCTGCTAGCTATTCCGTTAATCAAACCCATGCCCAGGAGTAACATTAAAAGGGACACGATTCTGCAGGTATCTGCATGCAGGTTCACATACACAAAACAGAGCATATTGTATTTTCTGAGTGATCTATTAGAGATTAATGAATAATGCAATTATCACTCAGGGACTTTAGAATCTTAAATGAAGTGAGACTCTACTATATTGTCCTACAGGAGGAAGATGTTTGAAGTTGTTTTTCGGGTGGAGGAACCAAAAGGTTGGAAGCTATCTATACACTCTCAGTGGTTGCCCATATGACCAAAGGCATGCACAGGAAACAGCTGGCTGAGGTCCAGAGTTCAATGCTGGTCATGAGATAAAGCAAAGCAAATATGTGAACATATTCACCTGATAGATGCAATTCGCCATGCAGTTTATTTAACTTGATGTAAAACTGCACAGAACACAAACAGGGTTATGAAACCAAGGGCGTCCTCTACAGAGCTAGCATTTCTAAGTGTCTGTTATTAGCAACACAATGAACTGGAAGCCAAGGGAATTTGAAGGTGAATCCTCATGAAAGAATTTACAAATCTTGTAGGAGATAGAATTAAATACACATTAAATTACAACATGGGAAGAGTATAATTTAATACATGATCAGGTAAAACTGGGAACAAGTGTATGACTTTAAATTTTACTTTAATGCATTTTAAATGAGATAAATTTTAGTTACTAATGTTGGGGATTTTGAAAGCTCTGGCTGTCATTTTCTTATAATTGTCTTCCTCTTTAATTGTTCTTATTAAGCTAATATTCAAATAAGTTTGTATTTTATGTAATAGCTACCAGCTTCTGCCTACTCAGTAATAATCACCCCTTCCTTCTTCCTAACAGAACCCGGAAACATATGCCTACATCCTTAAAGAAAAAGAAAAAAAAATTCACTTTCCACCTTCCAAGGCACAGGATATTTACATGACCTAATTCTGCCCAAGGTGAAATAAGCAGAAGTCTGTGGAGGTTAGGAAACTGTTGTTTTCCTCATTTAAAGAGACAGCACAGGCTCTTTTTCCTTCCTTCTTTCCTGATCCTCTTCCACCTTCCTCCTGTCTTGAAACAAACATGATGAATGAAACCATGGCAACCATCATGATCCAGGAGGCAACATATTGATGAAGCAACTAAGGAAATATTAAATTGCTGGCACTGACATCTAGTTACTGCCCAAAAGCCAGCAGACACCTGCTTCCAGTTCTTGCTACATGAGAAAAATAAATGCATGTGTTGAAGTCACTTGTTAGTGGGCTCTCCTTGCTCACAACCAGGTCCCCCCAGCCAACCCATTCCTTGAGCATGGGCCACATGATGATGGGGAAGGAGCTCAGACTATAGCTGAGGTCTTAGGGAAGCCTGTCTGGATTTTCCAGGTTCCCTACCAGTCCTCTGAGTGCACCATTAGTATGCACATTATATTGGTTGTCTCTCCTTCACATGTGCCTTGCCCTCTCACTCAGTCACACATACATTTTCTCGGGATAGTCAGTCCCTTCTCTCAAGAAGTTTCTGGTGTAATGCAGTTGATTACAAACACAAAATGCTAAAACAGAAAGTAGAAAAATGACAAAGGTCAAGAAAGAAATTATATGAAAATGACCCTCTGGGACAGGATTGTTGATTTCAGGTAGGAGTTAGTAAAATGGGGGAGTGGGACAAATTTTCCCTTATCACCAACTGCCACTCCCTCTAAGGACAGGGACTGGGGAGATTTTAGACCTGAAAAGGAATATTATGCAGGAGATCCTGAGAACTGGCAGAGTAGGACCCAACCTTCAAGATCTTTAACAGCTCTTATGAACATAAAAAGACCTTTTGTGCTTTTCAGTTTATTTGAATATTCTAGATTATCTCTAGCATGCTTCTTAAAACAGAAAAGGAAAGGGATTAAGAGGAAGAGGAGGAAAAGGGTATGCTTCCTCTGCATCCCATCTTTCTCCAGCCTCAGGAGCTGGGCTCAGGGGCAATGAAGATAAAATTAAAAGAACCTTTCTATGGACTGAATTGTGTCACCTTTCCCCAGATTCACATGGTGATGCCCTAACCCCTGGTATGACTACCTTGTACATGGAATCAGTGAGGAGGTAATTACAGTAAAATAGGACTGTAAGGGTGGAATCCTGATCTCAAGGGCTCATGTTCTTATAAGAGACACTGACAGTGCATATGCAAAGGAAAGGCCATGTGAGGATACGGCTGGAAGGCAGATGGCCTGCAAGCACAGAAGACAGGCACTGCCAGAAACCAGTGCTGACCCCTTAGTCTTGCATCCCCCTCTCCCAGAACTGTGAAAAATCAATTTCCACAGTTTAAGTCAGTCAGTCAGTCAGTCAGCAGTACTCTGGCAAGCAGTGGCTATGATTTGCATATAGAATATAGTCCCTCAAAGTCTCTTTTGCTCAGATGTGGGGTTTTGTGGAAGCAATTAGATCATGAGGGCTCTGACCTCATCAGTCCATTGATGGCTGAATGAACTGCTGGGAGGTGGGACTTAGTTGGTGGAGGTAGGTCATCCGGGTTATGCCCTGGAAAGATTTATCTTCTCTCCGAACCCTTCCTTTCCATGAGTTGAGAAATTTTTCTCAACCAAACCCTTCTGCTATGATGTTCTGCCTCACCTCAGGCCTGAAGTAATGGAACCAGCAAACCATGAACTGAATCTTCTAAAAACCTGAGCAGAAATAAGTCTCCTGCTCTAAGTTGCTCTCGCCAGGTATTTTGGATACAGTGATGAAAAGCTGAGCAACACAGCAGCACAAGCAGATAATATGGGCTGCCAGGGGAGGTCCAAATTCAGAATGTGCATGTGGTAAGCTGCAACCTCTATGGTCTCTTCCTGCTGGAGTCTTCTACTCACAAGTACTTTTATATTCATCTATTCAGTAAACTTTGGTGCTTTGGTTATTTTGTGAATTGCATCCAAGGCCAAGTTAGAAGTGAAATATACCTGCAATTAGGGAGAGAGGAAGGGACCTTCTTCCCAGGAAACCATGGAAGCTTTCAAACAGCTTTGAACTCCTCCGGCAGAAAAGAAGCAGAGGACTCTCTGAATGAGTAAAAACTCAAAACCTGGAGAAGAAAGGGCAAGCTCCTTCATTTGTCCTACTGTTACTTATTTTGAACACCTACACTATAATGTGACTAATGGACTAAAGGTGGTGAAGAGTGAGAGATGAACAAATGCAGAACCTGGCCTGGGAACATGTTGAGAAACATTGAAAGCACAAAGAATGTGTGCAAGCCAGGAAGAGAGGCATTGCTACAAACCAGCCCTGCCAGCCTCTTGATGTTGGCATTCCATCCTCCAAAATTGTGGTAAATGAATTTCTGCCACAATAAAAAGTAAAGCTTGAACCAGAGGATGGAAATAACTTGTGGGAGCTTTGAGCTCTCTCTAGAATATTTTTCTTTATCTAGGAGGCAAATAAGGGGCCACTGCAGGTCAATAAGCAAAAAAGAGTGTCCTGGTTATAGTTGACTATAGTTGACTATTACCAGGAATATGAATCTGGATGCTGTCTGTTAGTTCCTTTGGAGTGGGGAGGAGTTAAAGACTGGAAAATCAGCTAAGGAATAAGTACTAAATTTAGACAAAAATGTAACGAGAACCTGCACTGAGAGTACATCAAAATTACAGGTATGTGCTGATCCCACACCACATGATAGCATCAACAGAAAATATCAAAATGAATATATTGTTGTGAACTCATAGAAAATAAATACTTTCAGGTGTAGACCTTGGAATTTTTCAAAATACAGAGGTCTACATTCTAATATTGAGCTAGTTTGGACAAAGGGCAAAGGCACTCCTAAGCCTTGGCTCAGGCCTCACAGCCCTTAGAAGATTCCACCTTAACTCATAGTTTGTCAGATACCAAAAGGGCCTCATTTATCCACCCTCAGACAATACCAGGTGCATCATTAGATCCAGGGAACCTTCTCCTAACTCATCCTTATCACAGGGCAAGGGTGCTGGAGTTAAAGTGCCCTCACAGATTGATGTGCCCCTAAAGCCAAGTAATAATCCTAAACCCCAGCCCACTCTGGCAAGCAGCCAGGAGAACTAGCTCCTTTCTTTGTCCCAGTGAGCCAGACTGACAGCTCCTTTCTTTGTTCCAGTGAGCCAGTCTGACACTTATTTGTTAGAGTCATGTCTCTCTTCCCCAGTGGAGCCCCAATAATGGCTTTGCCTATGCATTCATAGTCACATGCTCAATTCCATTTCCATCATCAGTGAGTCAAAGTTTCCAGTGTCCAGGATGGATATCAGAGGCAGCAAGGCAGAGGTCATTTGGACAGATTTTACCATGGTATAAGCTGGGAAAGGGTACCCATATTGCCCAACGTTTTCTACAGCAATAAACCCTCAGTGTTCCATGTTCTAAAGCCAAAAGTCTCCTATAACTTTATTGCAATTATTCAGCAAATAATGATAAAACAGAAATGAACTGAGGGACTTGAATTAGGAGAATGAAGTTTGAAACTCTGATCTGGAACCTTCTAGCTATCAACCACAGAACGGCTATTTCATCAGTTAAATCTCTTTTGACCCCAGGCAGTAACATTTGGGTATATATTTAACCACTGGCTCTCCAGGAAAAAGAAAAAAAGCCATAGTTTATAGCTTTCCAATTCTATGCTTCTAGTACTCTCATCATGGTTGCTTTAAGTCATCAGTGTGTGTCAACCAGCTCACTTAATTCCTAAAAATTTATCAATTTATTCTTGCAAGCCAGCATGAGCCAGCACTAGCACACCACTATTTCCAAGGCTCAGATTTCACATCTGAAAAATGGGAATCATGCCACCTCTACAAGTCAGGATAGAGGTAAGTAAAAATGCCTAATACAGGGTTATTAGTTTATATGAAGGATTTGATAAATATTTATTCAATAGTTGTGCAGCATCTTCGATGTAGCACAATTTCCCAGGAATTAAATTTGGCAAGAACAAAAAGAAGGATCTGCTCACCTGGACATGATGTTCTAGAATGGGAGAGATAAACAAAAACAATGAAAAAATATATGATGGTTGGATGACAGAGAGGCTGGTAAGTAGAAAGGTTATAGGTAAATGGGTGGATGGATAGATGGAGAGCCTCAGTCAGTCTGGTAGAGGTAACATCCTATGGAGAAAAGTCAAACAAGGATAAGGGGAGAGGGAGGAGTGGTTACACCATATTGATATGGTGGCCAAGAAAAAACCTCCCTGATGAGCCATTTGATGAGGGGCCTGAGTGGAATGAAGGCATGAGCCTTGGGATTATCTGGGGAAAGTTTCCCAGGCAGGAAGAGATCACATGCTAAGCCCTGAGGTTGGCATAGACAGGGAGGCATGCTCCAGGGACTGTGAGAGGCCAGTGGAGCGGAAGCACCTGAGTGACAAGACAGATGGAAAATTCTGTGGAAATGGAAGCCCAGGCAAAGGAATGAAGTTGCTGAGTGGCCAAGTCTTAGGAGTCAAACCTGGCCAAGTCTTAGGAGTCTTTATACCTCTAGAGACATGGAGGTCAGGGTCCAGTGATGGACAGGGCTGAAGTTCTCCTGCACCTTCCCTAAATTGGGGAGGAATGGCCTATTCTGCTGGTGCAATCTTATTCCTTCATGTTTTGACCACTCTAATGTTTACACAAATGACAAAAATGGAACCCATGGCTTCCATGAGTAAGCACTATTTATAGCTCTGGAGATACAGGCCCTACCTGGCCATGGAGGGAGCCAGAATGCATCGAAACAAAATAATTGCATTGGCTGGGCTATGAAGACAATCAAATAAGTGGGCTGGTAGAGTTTCCCTCTCCTAGATATAAAAATGTTCCTGGGCCGGAATCCAGCCTTCACCTAAGGTATATCACCACCCGCCTCCCTGGTCAGTCCTAGCACAGCACTGCTTAGTGCTGTAAGTAGCATTGCTCCAAATGAGTGGCACAATAGTGACCGAAGGAGGCTGACAGAAGCCCCAAGGAATCCAGAGAGTCCCAACTGTCCTCCTGGCATGGATTTTTTTGAACTGGCAGGCTGAAAAAAATGTCAGTTCTTTATATAATGAAGAAATATCAAAGAGGAAAGGTTTTTCATTTGCTTGGTTTGTTTCCATTTTTTGTTTTTAAATGTGGTTCATAGCACACCTGCCACAAAATCATCTGGGATCCTTAGTAAATAAAATGTGAATTTATGGGCTCCGCCCAAGAAATATAAATCAGAATAACTGGAGTAGGATCTCAGGAACTTGCATTTTCAACAAACTTTTAAGTAAGGCTGATGCTACATTACTGATGTTTGAGATGTTTTAAAACAAAAGTGCATAAGACTTCCTTTCATTTCAGTTCTAAAGATCTCCACAAAGAGTACTAAAGAAAGCTCTCATACAAACTTCCTCTTCAAAAACTCTGCAGACGCAGTCACAAGCTTTGTTTGGGGAAAGGCACTGGGAGACCGAGTCCATGTGATGGGAACATCCCATCAACGGATCCATTCATTCAAAAGATTCCACGTGCAGAGACACTGGATGGCTTCCACGGAAGTGCCTCCCTGTCTAGAGAGCTGAGGAAAGACTTTCTGGAATATTCCCTACCTGTGAAGAGGGCATGGTAGTGGAGGCCCTTCTCCTTGTCCTGATGGGAGCAGACATCAAACAAGTACGCTTTGATGGGCCCATCAATGAAGTCAGCAGCAAAATCAAAGAGAACCACACCTATCATGGTGACGCTTATGGCCCAAACCAGCTTCCGCCTTGGGTTAGCAATCAAAGCTAAAAGAGAAATAAACAATCGTTCTCCTCAATCCTGCTTTGGAATTACTATGTTTTTTATTTCACCAAAACTTTCTGTTATCAAATCATCTTCCTTTGCTTTCATTCTGCTTTGTCCTTCCAAATAAAAATAGCTTCATTATTTTTTCAAGTTCTAAAAATTATGCAAGTGAATGTGCAGGAAGACAAATCTATAGACAGAAAGTAAATGAGTGGTTACCTAGGACTGGTGCATAGGAGAATTTGGGAAGTGGCTGCCAATGGGTCATGGCTTTCTTTTGGGGGCGGTGAAAATATTCAGAAATTACAAAGTGGAGAGGGTTGTACACTTTGTGAATATACCAAAAAGGAGTGGATTATATGCTTTTAAATGAGTTTTCTGAGATGTGAATTATATTTCTTCAAATAAAAAACATACACATATTTCTGAGTGTCAGAAGTATGCTACATCAATGGCAGGATTTTTGCTAACGACAGCAGAGTTTATCTCTATGACTGCAGCTGAGAGTGCTCACTGCCACATACACTTAAATTTATCAAAGAATGTCCCATTTGCACAGTCGGGGCAAGTGTTTTTTAAAGATCCATCTGGGGGTGTAGCACTGGTGGAGTGTACACTTAATCTTACTCCAGACTGGATTTAATCTTTAGTACCAAAAAAAAAAAAAATATATATATATATGTATATATATGTAAGTAAATATATATATATATATACTGCGTGTATATATATATATTTATACAGTAAGTATAAGTATATATATAAGTACAGTAAGTATAAGTATATATATATACTTACTGTAAACAATTTCAACAATATAGAAAAAAACTAGAAAATGCTTCAAATCCTAGCCCCAACCATGTTTATCCTCTGGGACATCCCTTTATATACTTCCATACATCCAGATCCAGGTGAGCAGCTATACCCAAATGCAGTGCTTCTCAAACTCTGGCATGTTTGACTATCACTTGAGCAGTCTTGTTAAAACACAAATCCCTGGCCCCAGTTCCCAAGATCCTGATCTGATCTGAGGTTGACCTGAGAATGTGCGTCTCCAACAGCCCCTGTGATGCTGATGCTGCAAGTCATAGGACCACACTTTTGAACAGCGCTGATGAATGAGATCATACAGTGCACACACGTCCATCCTTAACCAGCTTTCCTCTTTTCACTGCAGTTCATGAAGAGCAACCTCATAATTTTTAATAGCTGAATAATATTCATTCTATGAATGTGTTTATTCAATCTCCTATGGAATATATGCTGTTGTTTCCTTTGCTGACAATTTTTATAAGCTAAGGATAGCATGTAATATAGGTACACATTTACAAAATTCCAGTAAAAATAAGTGAAAAATAAGCCTACCCTCTCCTTTCACCTCTAGTCCTTAGCAGTAACTATCCTTACCAGATTTTTTGTTATTTTTCCATAAATGTTGTACATTTGTGAATTTATGCCTTAAATATGTATAAATGGTTCCTGATTATCCTGCTGCTTATTCGCCCGTTCTTCTGTCCTGAGAGTTGATAGTCTAAAAACATATGTCTTTGTAAAGTTTAATGATTTTTTCTCAATGTCCTACCACCAAGTACTGATTAATTGGTAACTGATTAATGACTAGAAAAAGTGCTTTAACGTTAGGTTTGTGGTTATTCAGAATGTACAGTGCCAAAATGTCCAAAAATATCCCCTAGAGCTGACAGACTAATGCTCTGTATCCATTAAAAGGCTCTACACAAAGCAATGTACAAATTAACTCTTATTTGAACATACAGGCAATTTCTTGCAAATGTTTACAGAGTCATTTGGGCACTGATCAATTTGACAAAATATTCTCTAAAGCATACTGGACTCAAAAAATGAAACAGAATTTTTTTTTTTTTTCAGTACTGGAGATTGAACCCAGGGTCTTGTGTTTGCAAGGCAAGCACTCTACCCACTGAGCTATATCCCCAGCCCAAAATAGAATTTTTTAAAAACCTCAATTGATAAATAAGTAAAAATATTTAATTTGATAAAGTAGATAAAAATTCAATCCTATTTTCAATCCTCACAGCAATACAGGACAATGAATGCTGAGTTTCTAAAGTAAAGGCTCTTCACCAGATTTTGGATCATTCAAAGGTAGAAGTTCACTGCAACCTAAGAGAGACCATCAGTTCTAAACAATTTTCATTAAATGTCAAGAACTTCACATTCTTTTCCTGGAGCATTGCACAACAGGGCATTGTGCAGTTTACTTACCTGACACCACTGCGTCTGCATTTAGGTACAGGGCCATGCCCAAGAGCATCATGATACCCAAGGTGAGGATGAAGGGTCTCCGGCGGCCCCAACTGGACTGGCAGTGGTCACTGGCTGATCCCACAACCGGTTGTAGGAGGAATCCCAGGATGGGGCTGAGAAGCCACACCATGCTGTACAGACTCTTGGGCAGGCCCACACTGAGCAGGACTGGGGTCACATAAGCCGCCTCCACTGCATAGCAGAACTCTCGGCCGAACATGACCATACTGTGCATGACGAGTCTGCCTGTGGGTCTTTTTGGTAGCTCCACAGATCCCAAGGGGCCATCCTCAGCTAGGGATTGATAGGTGTGGGTGCCAGCCTGTCCACTGTCGCCGCCCATTGCAAGGGGGTGAGCTACCTTACTGCGCGATCCCTGGGTTTGTGCTCCAAACTGGATTTGACATGCAGTCTGGCTGAACAACCAGCAGTGATGGCCAGGCTGGAGGAGGGGCTCAAATTCTTTCATGCAAAAAAAAAAAAAAAAAATTCTTTCATGCCTCTAAGATCACAAGTTATGATGAGAGGGAAAGGGGGTGTTGGTCCTGGAAAGCATGACGGAGATTAGCTGCTGAGAACCCTCTGGCTCCTTACAATGTTTGAATGTTTTTCTAACGAGATCTTCCTTTGCACTGCTCTCTCTCAATCTCTCTCTCACACCATGAAATATTCCACGTGATCACGTACACAGTTTTGAGATAATTAAGTCTTATTACACAGGGGTTAAATCAACATATAAATAAGTCAATCTTTTTGTGAACTTATTTTTATAGATAGGAACATTCTGACTTTTTCTGACCAGAAGTTTTCTACACACCCAGCTCAGAAGTCAAATAACTAGGCTTAAAATGGTGTGTGGAGTTCTCCTCTGTCCTTGAAATCATTAGCCGTCTCATAGCACCCTGATATTTTATTTCATTGCACTTGATGAATTGTGTAACTAGCTACTTTTGTGTTTGTGCTATATCCTTTGTTAATTAGTTTTTTACATCTCTCTGAAAGCAGAGAACAAGTCTATTCTACAAAAGCTCCTTATGGTATTCCCAGCATCTAGCACGATACCTGGCACCTTGTACATCCTCAATAAATACTTGCTAAAGCATTCATTGAATGAATAAAATATGTCCTCTATTTTGGGAGTCTTGTTTGTTCAGATTTAATCTCTCCTCTGCCCTGTGCCATACAGGACTACATTTTCCAGGTTCCCCTGCTCTCTCTCTAGCTTGTGCATAAATTTAACTCATGGGAACATTGGCAAAAAGCCTCAGGGTAGGAGAAGGGAAGAAGCCAGGGTATTCCCCCATTTTCTTTCTCCATCCTCAGGTAGCTATATTAAGTTTGCTCTGTTTCAAAGGTTTTGGATGGGTCATATTTTCCTTGTGGGACCCTGAGTTCAAATGAAAAGTCTCAACTGGAGAAATCTGATTGTGTAGGAAGGGCCCTAAAAATGATTCAAGAGCAAGACTTAGAGTCAGAATCATCTGGTTTAAATACTCATGCTTCTTCCTATGTGTATGCCCCTTGACACATCACTTAATCTGATGCTTCTCCAACTGTGTGCCAAGTCACCCAGGGATTGCAGTGAATTCACAGGCACCTCGGCGTATTTAAAAATTTGAACCTAGTAAATGCAGTGCAGAAACATCTGATCTGTTGGATGGCACGTGAGATACTAGGGAGATATTTCACACTTTTAACCTAGATTGCCCTATAACCTTTTCAAGGTTTCATATCTTGTGAAGCAAGGTTTTCTACAGTCATTGTGATGAAAAGCAAGTACTATAGGAAAATCAGCAAGGGACAGGAAGAGGAGAAGCAGTGTCTAATCTGACTTCAGGGCATGAGAAGCATTGTGGTGTCCAGCAGGTGCTCATGTTCCATTAGTAAATAATTGTGATTATCAATGAAGAAAAGTTAAAATGTCACATTTTCTTTAGATTTATGAATATTATTCAAACAGCTAAGAAGTTATTTGGATACACATATTTAAGTTGCTTAAATCTAATTATGTGAGTCATTAGGTTTTTCTTTTAGCCTAGGGGTACAACAAAAATGTTACACAATAAGGTGAGCATGAACTAAGAAAGTTGAGGACATTTTGAGTCTCTGTTTCCTCATCCGTAAAATGGGGAAGCCCACCCTACCTCCTCCCTTGCAATTGCAGAAGAGCAGTTGAGATGCTGTCTGCTGGACCTCACTGACTACCTACCCAACCTCCAGTCTCCATTCCCTCCATCCTGATCGAACCTGGAGTAGATCCTGGAGCTGACCCGGCCCTCACGTCCGTGAGCTTTGATAAGGAAGTCAAGGCAGCTCCAAGAGCTGTTCTGCTTTGTCTAAGAATGACCCCACCTTCTCTGTCAAATACTGGTATAGGGATGGTTTGTGTCATAGTTGGGATATGAAATGTCCCCAAAGGCTTATGTGTGAAGGATTGGTCTCCAGTGCAGCAATATTCACATGTCAGACTTTCAGGAAATGATTGAATCATGAAGGCCCTGATGTCATCAGTGGATTAATTCATTGATGGATGTAAAATGTGATGGTATTATAGGAAGGTTCTCGAATCTCTAGAAGGTGGGGACTAGTTAGAGGAAGTAAGTCACTGGGGTTGTATCCACGAAGGCCCTGATCCCTTCTTCTCTCAGGTCTCAGCTGCCATAAGATGAGTAGCTTTGCTCCTGACATATCCTCTGCCATGATGTTCTGTTTCACCACAAGCCCAGAACCAATGGAGACAAGTGAATATGGACTGAAACCTCTAAAACCATGAGCCAAAATAAATCTTTCCTCCTTTAAGTTGATTTTCTCAGGTATTTTGTCACAACAACAGAAAGCTGACTAACACTGTTGGTATGTCAGTTCAGGGAGACATGAAACAGGGTTTGCTGAGGGCTCCTGAGAACTTTTCTTCTGGATGTTGCTGTGTGTGGATAGAAGATTCAGAACTTGCTACCAGCCTGAGGATAAAATCTATACATGGAGGGTGGAAAGTTGGTATCCTGGAGAACTTCAGGGAAACAGGGCACACATGACTGCATGCAGACAACCTAAAACTCACTGTGCCTCTGGACTCTGGGCTGAGAGCTGGACAATTTCCTTCTGGTTTTGCGTTACTTGCAATTGAAGGCATCCTGATTCAATATAAGTTCAAGTGCTTTACAGATTATAAAGGCAATGTAATTACTACTGACACCTGGAATATGCAGAGAGGGAGGATATGAACACAGACATCATGACCTGGATGCAGTCAGGATGTCTCCTGTGATTGGTTTTATTTATGATCTTACCATTTGTGGCATCTCCTCACTTTCAACATGGTAGGATTAAGAGCATAAATGTATATCAAACTATTTGAGAATATAATTCCACTTTCATCAGAATTTTCCATCGTTAATTGCACACTTCTTTTCTATCCTCCTTAAAGCTCCGTTTTCTCCTTTCCTGCATCATTGCTTACTTCTAAATCTACAGTTTATCAAAAGGCAACAAAAAAACTAGGAACTGTTGCATTTTCTGCACAGGGTCATACATCTTCAGAAGGGAAGTGTGGGTCACCAAGAAAAACTACTAACCTTGCTTACATGCCTTTATTCTTTAAGTTCACAACCTACATAAAATAATTTTTCATTCAAATATTTTGTGTAATTAATCACAAAAATCGATATTCTAAGCTAGCCCATCTGTTTATTTGCAGCTATTTGTCAACTTGCTTTTATCCTTTCCCTTACCAATCCATTCCACAGATATTTTTCTGAGCACATATTATAAGAGTAACCAAGGTAAAAAAAGATTTAGTCCACATTTAATAGGGCAGAGCTACTCAAGGTGCAGACTTTGAACTAGAAGCATAATCACCTGGAAGCATGGTAAAAAATGTCATTTCATGGGTCTCACCCTGACCTGCTGTGTTTGACTCTCTGGGGGTGGGGCCCAGGAATCTGTGTTTTAACAGAATCTGCAGGTGATCTTTCTGCATATTAGAACCACTACTCTATGAGCTTATGGCCGAGTGAAGAGTATTGTAAACTACAGTAAAAGCAATTACTATCCTTAAAGTACAAAGGGAACGTAGGAAGGGCATTAAAAATAGGCGCTAACAATCACTGAGCACCTAGAACATGCCAGGCACTTCACAGGCATTATCTTAAACATCGTAACCTTTGAGTGAGATTTGGACCCTACACCTCAGCGACTTCACAATCACTATACAAATCACTGTACAAAACTCCCCTAGGGGTAAAAGATACAGGAGTTATGCAAAGGCTGTGTTGGAGCCAAGTGTAACTTTGCTAGATCAGCCAGTTGGAGCACAAGCTGGTATTGCTGGTCCTGAAGAATGACGCAGTATGTGTAAGGAATGGAAGCAAGAGAGACCACAGGATATTTGGAAACTTCAGATAGTTAAACAGAAAGTTATAGGGAATAGGAGGGGTAGGAATGTGTCTAGACAGCTAGGTAGAAGTCTTTTCTTTTTTTTAATTGCTTTTTTTTAGATACACATGACAGCAAAATGTATTTTGACATATTGTACATACATGGAGTATAACTTGATCTAATTAGGGTCCTATTCTTGTGGTTGTACAGAATGCGGAGTTACTCTGCTCCTGTGTTCAAATACAAGGATAGGATGATTCTACTGTCTTTCCTATTTCCCTTTCCCTCCTTTCCCTTCATACCCCTTTGTCTAATCCAATGAACTTCTATTCTTCCCCTCCATACCCTCCCTTGTTTTGAGTTAGCATCCACATATCATAGAGAACATTGGGCCTTTGGTTTTTTGGGTTTGGCTTATTTCACTTAGCATGATAGCTTCCAGTTCCATCCATTTACCAACAAATATCATAATTTCATTCTTCCTTATGGCTGAGTAATATTCCACTGTGTATATGTATTACATTTTCTTTATCCATTCATCTGTTGAGGACACCGAAGTTGGTTCCAAAGCTTAACTATTTTGAGGTGAGGTACTGTAAACATTGATGTGACTGTGTCACTCTAGTATGCTGATTTTAGGTCCTTTGGGTATAGGCTGAGGAGTCTTATTGTAAAGGGTTGACATGCTTCGTAAATTGAGTTTCTATTGTGTTCTGTAGGGGAAAGAGCACCACTGAGGAAATTAGCAGGACTGGAAAGCCATATTTGGTGTTAAAATGATTACCAGTAGAGTAGCATGGCCAAAAAACATGCAAGCGGTGGTACTAGAAATCAGAAGGTAGTGACAGTCCAGGGGCCTGAATGAAAACACTCACAGGAGTGGGCAGAGGGGATGGATACAGAGCTGTTCAAGTGGAACTGACAGCACTTTACTAGTGAGGTGGATTTGTTCAATGTATATTTAAATTTCCACTACGGGCTCAGAACTAGAGCTTTAGGAATTAATTAAATGTCCAAAATCCCTTATAAAATTCCCATTCCTGTGTGTGATGGCAGGGGGTCGGGGTGGCAGCACTGATACCCAGGGTGAAGAAAAACAAAACAGGGTGAAGGAATAAGCAACCTGTGATGAGGTGGCTGCACCGCAGACAAGGGTCAGGGAAGCACTCTCCTAGGCCGACATTAGCACAGGGGCCTAGATAAAAAGAGAGGTGTCTGTCAATTCAAATCCAGAAACTGCAGAAGCAAAAGGGCTTTCACTTGGAGCCTGAGAATCCCAACTCAGGAATCCAGAGATCCAGACGGCTCTCTGACCGCTCTGAAGGTCAGACTGCACGGGGTTTGTGAGGTGAAGGAGGGGAGGACAGACGAACTTCACATGCTCCTTGAAAGGAAAGATGGTACAGAGAAGCTGTCCCAGCACCGAGCTGTCCCTCACTACGCTGCATGGGATTGATAAGGAGGACTGTCCCAAGGCGTGACATGCTTTTGTCATTTGTGACAGTTGCAGCTGCAATCTCAAGTAAGACGGTAATGGCTTGGAGGCCTTGGCCCAGTTCATGGGCTGACGTTCCTGGGTCGTTTTCTCATGCCCAGTTCAAGAGGTCACTTTCCGGGGAAGCAACCTGATATGTGAGTATAGGCCCTGGTCAACCAAGGGCTTCCTGACTTTGAAATGCTCTTCAAAAGTTGTTTCTATCACAATTTTCTGCTAGATTTCATAGGCATAAACCAAGGGACTTCCAGGGCAGAGGGAGACATGATGGGAAAGAAAACAGGAGGCAGTGGGGGAGGAGGAAGAGGCTGGCAGGTGTCAGGTGCATGACAGGACAACTTACTGAGGGAAGGGGCCCAGGGTGGTGATGGGAACAGCCAGCTGCAGAGAGCCCAGCTCCAAAGAGCAGGCTGGGGGCTGAAGTCACCTGAAGGAAACTCCAAGAACATTCACTAACATCCCAATGTGAAGACCCTGACTGAATGATCTCCCTGTCAAATTAAAAGGGTCAGAGCTTTCTAAGGACGGTCATTTTGGTGAAGATTTGTTATAGTTTGGATGAGGTGTACCCCAGAACTCCCCCGTTAATGCAGCATGTCCAGAGGAGGTGATTAGATTATAGAGCTGTAACCCAGTCCACTCGCGTTTGAAAGGACTGACTGGGTAGTGACTGCTGGGGGGCATGGCTGAAGGAGGGGGCCTTGGGGCGTGCCTGGGAAAGGTTCATCTTCCCTGGGATCACTACTCCTACCTCCTCTCTGCTTCCTGGCTGCCACGAATGGAGCAGTGCTGCTCCATCAGGCTCCTCAGCCATGACCTGCTGCCCAGAGCAATGGAGGTGCGTGTATGGACTGAAACCATGAGCCAAAATAAGCCTTTCCTCTCTGAGCTGTTCCTATCAGATACTGAGATCACAGCACCACAAAGCTGGCCAGCACAACAGCAGAGTCAAAAGTATTCAATGTGTCAGAAAATATTATTTCTATGGTATTTAAAGGGTTTTTGTTAAAGCTTTCACAAACTAGAAAGCACAACATACTTTACAGAAATAAAGCTTTAATAAAAATTTATTACATTAAATATAGATATATAAGCATTTTAATATCAACAAATAGATTTAGTTAAGCAAATTTAGTTAAGCAGAAAAATTGCCACAAGTTAATATACACAAAAACTTCCTAAATCGAATACTCTGATTATAATTTTCAGACTGTAACCATTACTGTGTCGTCAATCTTCAGTATTTCTTGATTAGAAGAGTTGGATCCCTGCATTACTGTTAGTCCATGTTTCCATGCATACAATTCTGCATATTATTCTCTATTGTAAATGCAGCACTCAAATTCATTTGAACTGTGAATCTAGAAGTTAGAGATTAGCTTTTGGTTTTGGTTTATTACTTTCAATGATTCTATCTGAATGCAGCTGGTCAATCTCTTCCTGATTAAACCCAAATTCTTTAAGTATATCCTCAGTGTGTTCTCCTACAAAAGGATCTCTTTTGGCAGAAGGGGTGGCTGGGGTGACTGAAAGCAGAGGCGCAGGTCGGGGACTGACATGCTGTTCCTCATCAGTGATGAAGGAGCCCCGTTCTCTGTTATGGTCATGATGGGCAGCCTCTTCAAAGGTCAGCACCGGGGTCACGCACGCATCTGTTCCATCAAAGATCTGGCACCATTCTGCCTTGGTCTTCTTTGCAAACACATCTGCAAATCTCTTCTTCATTTCCGGCCAATCAGGCATGCTCATCTGGTCGGGAAGTTCTTCAGACTTTAGTTCAAGTCCTGAGGGAAAAATATGATTTCCTAAATTATTATGCTTCGGATAATGAAAATGAAATTTGAATTTTGAGCTCACCATACTATCCCAAATAAGATGTTCTATAAAGTTTATCAAACAAATCAAAAGAAGAAATTCAAAGTCAGCGTGAAGTTGGAGCCAACAGCTGGAGAGGGTGTGGTGACAGGCTTTCACTGACAAGGGTTTACCACTGACATTTCATCAAAAGTAGTCTGTCTTTACTGATCTAGTTTCCAGAAATTGATTTCTTCTCTCCAAGTAAGTTTTTAAAAGGAAACTTCCACAGGATGGTATTATCTGTCTTATTGAATTAAAAATAATTGCCTATTTTATGTAATGCACCTGAGCCCTATAAAAAATAAAACTTGAGCAATTTTACACATGACTATCATAGTTTTCAAGAAAGTACCCTAAAAAGAAATGATTAAATTCAGGATTGCAATTTTTTGACAATAATTCTTTTATCTTTATATTGGTAGAATAAAAGTCTGAAAGGGCTTTGTACGAAGAACACAGGACTAGAAGGTAGCCAAAGACTAGACCAAGAGCTTTAGATTTTGCAATGGTAGGAAACACATCCATACACCTATTCTATTTTCATTGTTAGTTGAGTAGCCAATAAATTCAATAAATTACAGGAAATAGTCAACCCTTCATTATAAAATTGGCTTTGAATTAGATGGCTTTGAATAACTACAGGTGAATGCAATTGAAATTAGGCGAGGCTAAGACACGTTGTTCAGTAGATTAGATGTATAAAGTGCATTTTCAACTTATGATACTTTCAACTTAACAATGGGTTTATCCAGACATAACTCCATCACAAGTTTGAGGGCCATCTGCATACTCTAAGGGCCACCTTACTGAGGTTTGGAGCAAATTTCACGTTTTTCTTCTCACATAAGAGAGTTTTATATTGTCAAAGGTTAGGAGTAAAATGACAATGAAGGGCACTTTTTCTTCTACATTGTATTTTGTGTAAGTTGAGTCACGTCAATCAACTCAATCTCACTTTCCCTTCTCTCCCACATTGAAGATGGATGGCTAACTGTAAGCTGCTTGTGAAGATGCAAATGTGCCTAGAGCAGTAAGAAAAAAGAAAAAAAAAAAGAAGGCATAAAACCTGCAGCCCTTCCTAGGGTCCTAAAGGGTACTAGGACACATGGAGTACTCACGTAGTTCTGAACTTTTATGAATAGCTTCCCCTGGGTATATAAGTACATTTTCCCCTGCAGCCGTTTGTCCTATTCAAATAGTAGGACAGACATGGAGCCTTGGTTTCAGGTTATCACTATAATCTATGAAGAAATGCCTTGGAAGATGTCTTTTACTTTGCTTCCATTTCATAATTGCCCCACACTCTGTGACTGAAAATCACGGAGAATGAGGAGTCAGCCAAAAATAGTATCTCAGTGCTACTGATGGAAACTCTTCGGTTTCATCAGAATGTGATCAGGATCGGAACACTAACTAAAACTGGGACCAACACATTCTCTAACTCACGTTATACTTGAGATACATGGAACCTAATCTACATCCTGGAAAACATGAGAACCTCAAAGATGCCAGACTCAACTCTTCAGTCTGACAGCACAGCTCTTCCATTTTCATCTGTTCTGGGCAATAATTTCCCATCTTGCCTATGACTCTGATCAAGGCTCCAGGATTCACCACCACTGGCCAGGGTGGACTGAGTGCTGTGCTCTAGACATTCCAAAATGAAACCAGGAATCCAGTCCCCAAAGAAACTGTAATTGCATTGCTGGGGACTGAATCCGGGGCATCATACATGCTAGTAAGCACTCTACCACTGAGCCTCATTCCCAGCCCTCACTAGTTTTTACAGGTATAGTCAGTTTATGTGTCTGGTCTTTTAAGTCAAACAGATTTTCAGGGACTGTCCCAGCTACTTAATCACCATTTAAAACCTGGAAATGCTCTAATTTCTAAAAAATATGTAGACAGAATTACATAAAATACTTCTTATCTTAAGCACATACCATAAACTTTACAGCTATATAACACTATCAAAGCAGTCAAAAATCCATGTTTTAAGTATTGAGCTATATATGTATAAGGATGGCTACTATAAACACTATGTCATAATGAGAAACTAGAAAATGTAAATGAACATGAATAGAGAATTTTAATATAGGCAGACCATGGAGTATGAAATGATTGCTTTTTGTATAACATGGTCTGCCTGTATTTATATATATATATATATATATATATATGTATATATATATATTTATACGTATATATATATATATAATCTTTTATATTAACAGGAAAGATCATCTCTGCTCTACTGTTGAATAAAAGGAGAGAGCTATAAGTTCTAAATTTAGATACAATGATACATAATAGTAATATAATTCATACATAGCAACATACTTAATATTACATGCATTAAGAATTAATATATTATAAATTAATGTGTAATCATATAAGAAAAACACTGCTGTGTGTTAATATTCATCCAGGAAAATACCTGACAGGCTACATTGCAAATGTTCCCAAGGTGACAAAACAAAGGAGACATTTCACTTTTTATTTAAAATTCTGTATTACCTACAATTTAAATTTTTTTTTTATAGATTGACACCCTAATTTATTTATTTTTATATGGCGCTGAAGATCGAACCCAGGGCCTCACGCATGCTAAGTGAGCACTCCACCACTGAGCCACAATCCCAGCTCATACCTGCAATATTTTAAATGAACATATTATTTTGAAGTTTCATTCTTTTTTTAAAATTGTGGTAAAATATACAATAGCATGTAATTTACTTTTTTTGTTACTTTTAAGTATACGGTTGAGTGCATCATATACAACCATCACCACCCCCCCGATCTCCAGAGGTTTTTATCTTCCCAAACAGAAAACTCTGCACCCATTAAATAATAACTCTTCATTTTTCTTTCTCCCCAGCCTACCACCATTCTTTTTAACCATGCAGATTTGACAATTTTGGATTCCTCTTATAAGTGGAATCATGAAATATTCCTTTGGGAGAGATTTATTTCACTTAAGATAATGTCTTCAAGATTTATCCATGCTGCAGAATTTGTCAAAATCTCCTTCCTTATGATGGTTGCATAATATTCTACTTTGTGTTTATATACACATTTTGTTTATCCATTTACCTGTCAATGGACACTTGAATTGCTTCCACCTTTTGGCTATTGTTAAAAATGCTGCTGTGGAAACAGGTTTACAAATACCTGCTAGAGTTCCTGCTTTCCATTCTTTTGGGTGTATTCTTGGATCATTGAATTCCACAGTTAGTGTTCTGAGGAACTGTTATACCATTTCCACAGGGGCTGTATTCCCTTACATCCCACCAGTAATACAGAAGGGTTTGCATTTCTCCACTTCTTATTTTATGGGCAGTTTTTAAATAATATTTTGAAATTTTTCAACATACTTTGCAAAATTTTCTATTGCTTATCTGATTGTACTACAAGAATCTTAATCTCAACATGTCTCAAAATTCTTGGTGTTTGCAGATTATTTAATTTTATTTCTTTATTTTTTTTTTGTCACAGAAAACAGCAGGGAAACAGAACAGTGAAGTTTACAAAAACTTGCATATTTATGTGTAAGTACTAAAAAGCTAAATTCAGGTATGACCCCAAAGATCTCAAACATCAGGGGAGAATGAGGCATGTAATTAACACTACTTCAAAAAAATCATTATAGATTTGGGGTTTGTCCAGTAGGGCCTGAGAGAGAAGTACTTTGTATGTGACTAGTAAAAGGATCATTTATAAGTAAATGCTCTGGAAGAAAGAAGATGCTGAGACATTCGGTCATGCCGATGGTGTGACGTGCCTCCTGCCTTAAAGCATAAGCCTCCTGTCAACTAAGTATCCTCAGGAACTTGGAAGGAAAAGAGGTCAAAAACACTACAAATGGTGTGGCTGCAAAGAGAGGGGACTAAAATAATCAGGGCGGGTACAGAGTTTAGACTCGGAGGAGCAAATCTACCAGAAGGTGGTCAAGAGTGGAGGGCTGGAGCAATGAAGCTACTAAAACCCGTCACTTCATTGCAGCATTTCCAGAATGGCTCATTCATGGAGGTGGAGGGTGGATGTTAGAAGTAAGCACTGTGAACATACAGGTTTTAAAGTACCAGGAAGATTCACCAGAGAGGGGAGCTAACTTCTGGAATGGCAAAGCAAGGAACTTCAAAAATCTGCAAAAACAAAGTGAATGCTAGGAAAGTTGTCAGAATCAATTCTCTCATCACTCTCAAAATTAATGAAAAGCCTGCAGGATCTCAGGAGTGTTGACTCAAGTTGAATCTTTTTAAAAAATCTTTTTAAAGTTGAATCTTGATAAGTCTAGTATGCTTTGTGGCATCACAATCTCTGCTAAGGTCACCTCTCTCTCCCCCCTGCTCTCTGGTGGCCTTGAGAACCAACAGTCACTCCATAAAGGCAGCTGTGAACACCAGCAGGATAACAGCCACCACAGGAAGCAAAACTAGCGTGAAACTCCCAAAAACCCCACCTCCAGAGAACTGTCATCATGTGGCCAGACAGCTCCCTGAAAAGGTCCATTCTCAGGGCTTGACTTTATTTGCTCTGCCAGTTCTATCTCTAGGACATTTTAAAAATCAGTGGGAACTGTTCAGCCTCACAGTGGCTGAGGTGGCATTACATGGGGTATGAGTAAGAAGTTAACCAAAAGAATGTAAAAGGAAAAACTGGGGAACAGGCTATCCACAGAGGGTTTTAAAAATCTCCAGTACATTCCTGAGAATTTGGAAGGCTGGATGTAAATATGCACATGTGCAGGATCATAAACATGCACAAAAGACTGATCTCTCACCTCTGGCCAATCTTGAGGTTCTGCACAAGTGAAAAAGTACAGAATATCTCAGAAAAGGATGGTAGAGGTGGATTCAAGGTATTTAAAGACACCTCTGTCTAGCATTAACTGACCACTAAACTTACTGAGCAGATTTCAGTGGCTGCACATGCCAAAGAATACATATTTAATACAGGAAAATCATTAAACAATGACAACAATGAATCTAGGACCAGGAAGTAGGGGAGGGAAGGAGTGACCTGATTTCCAGAGCTGCATCATTAAATTATTTACACTGTCCAGTTTCAATGAAAAATTCTAAGCCATACAGAGGCAGGAAATTGTGGCTTATACAGAGGAAAAAAAGCAATCAACAGAAATTGCCCCTGAAGAAGCCAAAGGTTCTATGTACTAGACAAAGACTTTAGATAAATTATGCTTAAAATGTTCAAAGCACTGAGGGCAATCATGCCTAAAGAATTAAAGGAAAGTATGAAAGCAATTTCTCATCAAATAGAGGACATCAATAAAAAGATGAAAATTGTATTAAAAGAGAACAAAACAGAAATTTTGGAGTTGAAAAATCGAGTAACAAATGAAAAAGTCCCTGGAGAGAAATATCTCAACAGCAGATATGAACTGGCAGGAGAAAGAATCAACAGACCTCAAGAGAACTGAATTGAGAGTATCTTGTCAGAGGAACAGAAAGAAACAAGCACAAAGAGAAATGAGGAGAGCCTCACAGACCTGCCAATCAAGGGAGTCTCAACAGGAGAAGAGAGGAAGTACAAGACAAATCCTGGAAAAATTCCCTATTTTGAGGAAAAACCTTAATCTGCATATCCAAGAAGTTACTTAACCAAGATGGAATTCAAGAAAAGATAAAAGATTCAAGATCCACACCTAGAACCAATAAAGGAATTCAGTAAGGTTGCAGGATAGAAGATCAATATACACAACCAACTAAATTTCTATACACTAGCAATGGCCAGTCTGAAAATGTTTCCATCAATAATAGCCTCAGAAAGAATGATCTTCAATAAATTTAACCAAGGAAGTGCTGCACTTACACAATGGAAACTATAAAGCATTGCTGAAAGAAATAAAAGATTTTAATAAATGGAAAGCAAGTAGCCCATGTTCCTAGATTCAAAAGCTTAGTAATATCAAGATGGCAATGTTCCCTAGTTTGATGCACTGAACCAACAAAACCCCTGCAAAATTCCAACCTATCATATCTGCAGAAATTTATAAGCTGTTCTTAAAATTCACACAGAAGTTCAAGAAAATCCAAATAGCCAAAACAATACTGAAAAAGAACATATTTGGGGAGCTTACACTGCTCAGTTTCAAACTTCCTACAAAGGTAAACTAATCAAGCATAAAGAGACACAGAGTTCAATGGCACAGAACTGAAAGTCCAAAGCCACCTTTCCATTTGTGGGCAACTGATGTTCAAGAGGATGCCAAGATCATTCAATGAGGAAAGAAACATCTGTTCTATAAATGGTGCTAGGAAAACTAGAGCATCCATACAAAAAAAGGAAGTTGAACTCTTAACTCCCCCTGTACACAGAAATTAATTAAAAAATGGATCCAAGGCCTAAATGTGAGAGTTGAAACTATTAAAACTTTCAGAAACAATTACTGGGATGGACACTAAATAACTGTTCTCTGAATTAACTTCTGTGCACTGCTTACTAAAGGATGAGTAATAAAAATGTGCTAATAAAGCTTACATTTATGTTATCAGAACTCGAGTAGTTACAGGAATAGTTTAGAGCTCAGCTCACAAAATGGTGTTAGAGGGAGAGAGATTTATATAACTTTAGCCACAACCCCAGCCCCTAGAGGGATATATTTTATCACTGTTGCTTAGAAGTGCCAAGGGAATGGTGATAAGCTGATGGAAATTTGGTTAACCTGTAAGATTACATTTGTATTCTCTACAGACAATGCACATATAAACAAGGCTGTCGACTCAGCAAGCTCACTGTGCTGTATCCCTGCTGCTTTCCAGGGCTCTGCACCCAAGGTGTGTTGCCTCAACCACTTGGTCCTCCACATAGCACTGTTCAGTCCAGATTTTGAATAAATTCTGTATTTCAGTTTCAATTCTTGGACAGAAAGGCACTGTATATGACCTGGGCAAATCACTTTTTTCTCCTATAGCTTTTCCAACTATATTTCAGTTAGTGGAGTTAAAGTTTTTGATCATAAAATGCTTCTCAATGTTTACAAAAATAATCATTACAGCTACATGCAAATAACTTTGAGTACTATATTGCACCTGAAAAGTCATCAACAATGATACTTTGAATTTCAAGTAGAAAGATAAATGTACTGTAATCAGCTTTTCACAACCCTTCAGAGGACATTCTCAAACTTCTTAGATACTAAATGATTTGCGGAATCGATTTTAAATTCAAGCGTTTCACAGGAATAAAATAACTCCAGCCCATTTACTTTAAAGGGAAGAAGTGATCCAGATTTTCTAGCTAACTTTTGGCAGTCTGTGACAGTAACACTGCCACGGTCTCTGTGCTCAGGTGACACCTGACACTAAAAGAAGTGTCCATTAAAGAACAAGAGCTGACAGCAACAGCAGACCCTTTCCAGGGAAGAATAAAAAAGTTTGGGCACACAAAGGCAAGATAAACATCCACCACTCCTGGTGTGACACCTAAGAAAGCACTGGACGTGCCACAGAAAGGACTGTTACGTTTTAAGACCCTGAGTTACTGCGTACACCAGTAAAATTACCTGTCAATTTAGAAGATAGGAAAAATTCTCCATTGATGATGAATTAGAAAGTTGGATATACATTAAAAAAGAAAAAAGAAAGTTGGATATATAATAAAACATTATGAGATTCAAAAGGCCCCAAAATAGAGAAAAAAAGAGTGCTCATGCAAAAGGGAAGTGGGCAGAGCATGTGACAGTTCCTACCTTTGATAAGCAGCTTGTAGAACTGGGGCTCTATGGCTCCCACAGCCATGAACTGCCCGTCTGCTGTCCTGTAGGTTGTGTAGAAAGGCGCCCCACCATCTAATATGTTCTGTCCTCGAGGCTGTTCCCACAGTCCCACTTTTTGAGTTTTCCACAGAAAAGAACTTAGATATGCTGTTCCTTCCACCTTTGAAGAAGCAGAACACAACATGAATCCATAATTCCAGTGCAAAAGCAGGAGTCATGTCAATTCAGGTTTCCAAACTATGTGTGTACAATGGTTATCTTCAGAATACATGAAACTTAGACCTAGTCATACAACTTCTTAGGTATTTCTGCACGCTTGAGTTAGAGAGCGTGTATGGTAGAATGACAACCAGCTGTGCTATTCAGTACAGAAAACACTGCAGGTTTAGAAGGAACTACTTTTGCTTTTCCCTTCCAATAAGGTTGGCAAAATGTTGACAATTCTGGAAGCTAGATGAGAGTATGTGGAAGTTCATCATACAAGTCTCCGTACTTTTACATATGTTAGAAACTGCCAGGATAAAAAGCCAAAAATAAAACAAAGGGATTTTAAAATCTGACTTTCAATACCTACAACAATATATACAGAGATATATGAAACATATCATATTTCAAGGTAAATAACATTACTATTACATTTAACTTATATTAGCTTGAATCCAATCCTAAGTAAATTACATTTCTGTGTTTACTACACTTTATTTTTAATGATCACTAAAAAGTTACAAAATAAACAAAACAAGATGGCAGGTGTATGGCTTTTCTGAGGCCAAAAAAAATTATTATGGGGATGTGCATGCTCAGGTATGATTATCTTAGGGATCGAACTCAAAAGCAAGAGACCCTGGGTTATCTAACACAGAAAACTTGCTATTCCTGTGGATTTTAGACTTCTAATGATTTTACTGCCCCAGAGAGAAGTCCATCACAGCATCCTTATCCTTGAGGCTACGGAAAGGGCATCCTATTCCAAGAATGAGCATGGAATTTGTTACTAAATGTGAAACAAAGGCAAGGTATTTTTTTAGATATATCTCAGTTTTCTCTTTTTACTGGAAATCCCATCCATACCTTAATTGATGGCTGTCACATTTAAAATCACCAAATAAGTCACTTTATCATTTAATATGGAAACACATTCTAAGAAATGCATTGTTATGGGGTTCCACTGTAGTGTGAACATCATAGAGTGTACTTACACAGACTCAGGTGGCTGTGTAACCTTATGGACCCTGTCACACCTGCCGTCCATCAGTGACTGAAACATCATCATGCAGAGTCTGACTGCAGCTGCACTCATGTAAGTGACCTATGTGGGTGGTACTTTTACTTTTTAAGACTGAGTTACACAAATCTTAGCAATCCCATATTTATACACATGAACATGTTCATCATTTTAAATAGGTTTTATGTTCATGTCCTATGTGAAATACATATTTAGATGTGTCCTACACCAAATTCAGACATGTCAGAGACTCAACTCACTCACATTCATGACTAAACCTTAAAAGAAAATTTCTCCCTCCAATTTGGCATACATTTGACCTTGCAATTGAAATACTGTTGTTCTCCATGTGTCTTAATTCCAGCTTTTTCATACAAAACCCAGCAAGTCAGTATCTGCTATTAACAAGTACCTGCTTTCTGCTGAAGCCTTGCCCCTGTCAGAGCCAACGGGGCAACAAGTGAACTCAAAGCAAATCAGGCTGTCACACAGCACTATAGATAGTTTTGACTGAAGTCTGAATACTGATTATCTGACTTTTATATTCAGGCTAAAAAAATAATGTGAAAAGTTTTAAGATTCTGTATTGAATCCACCTTGATAAAAAGTGTTTTTGCCGGGCGTGGTGGTGCACGCCTGTAATCCCAGCACTCGGGAAGTTGAGGCAGGAGGATCGCGAGTTCAAAGCCAGCGTCAGCAACTTAGCGAGGCCCTAAGCAACTCAGTGAGACCCTGTCTCTAAATAAAATACAAAATAGGGCTGGGGATGTGGCTCAGTGGCTGAGTGCCCCTGGGTTCAATCCCCAGTACCATAAAAAAAAAAAGAAAGAAAAAAAAGTGTTTCTGTTCTGCTTCATCATAAATGAAATGTACTTAGCATCAGAGGAGCCACAGGACAAGAGTTAGGCTGTTGACTCTCCTGGTCCAGTTTCAAGGCCTGCTGGTGGTTACCCCAGCAAGCGGCTTTACTTGCCCCTCGCCCTCATGCCACGCATACTGCCCAGATGAAGTTCCGTGACACAGGGCAAGTGCAGCTTCATCTTCCCACCAACCTTATTCACCATCCTCATCATGTCAGCTCACAGTACCCAGGTCAGAGTGGTCCCTAGAGTGGGGGAACTGAGCAAAGAGCACCCACATTCCAGTCATCTTAAATCTACAGAGCCCAAGACAACAGAACTATGATGAAACAGACTCCAAATCATTCCAGGTGAGCATGAGCCAAGGATTCTGCTGCTAAAATACTGAAAGCTACTGGCCTACAAGAAAAAGGCATTGCCTCACACAATCAGCTTCTACAACTACTTGTGCCACAAGGGCTGCCAGCAATGAAGTGATGAATGTGATGAACGTGATCTGCTGATCCTTCTGGCCTTGAGTAACTAGCCAACACTCACAATCCCCCATGTGAGCATGAACGCTGAGGGCTTACACTTCCATAAATGCTAAAACCTACTTCCTTCTCATTATTAAGTAATTCTGACTAGATAAAAGCAGTAATTACATTATTTGACTATAAATAATCAACCCACATATTTAGCAAATCAGTCAACTGTTACTAGATAAGTATGTGGCCTTAAATCATCCTTAAGCCTCCCAAAGCCCCATGGTTGTTTTTAACTGATTCCTTGTGCACCCCAAGGCCTGTGCCCACAGGGGGCAGCAGAGGGAAGCAATTGAAAGCTGGAGCTTTAACCTCTGGAGCCTTAAAGTTTTCAACACCAAATGAAAGTGCACCAGTTCCCCTCAGGAAGCTTCATGGCTCAAGGACGGGGCCCTTGTCAGCCCCAGCCCTGCACCTGGCGGGGTGCGTGTGCAGCGGGAGGTGGAGCGCCGCTGCCGCTGCTCCTGCGATCCTGCAGTGCTGCAGCTGCACTGCACCTGGGCCAGCAGCTGGGCACAAAAGACAAACCACACCACTCCTCCTACAATACGCTTCAGAGGACCTCCAGGACAATGTGAGCTGTGCCCCACGACAGTCACAAGAATGAACACAGGACAGGGCTGGTGTGGTTCTGAGGAGGAGAGGGGGAGGTTCCAGCTGGGGATGCACTTTACAAAGGTTGCCAGTGATCCAAACTAATTTACACTATTCAGTCTTTAAAACTTAGAGGTGTCCACAGTGCAGACCCTCTGGCCATTACTCTTCTCTAGGCAGCTTCTCCTGCCTTGGTTTCCATGACAGCACTCCCTTCTAGTTCTCTACTTCATCCTCCTCAGACCTTATTTTTCTTATTCTGCCCACTCACTCACTATGTGCTGGTGTTCTGTCCCCTACTTGGTGACCTGTCTCACCTGGCTCCCAGATTATTCCCAAATGACTCTGAAATATGTTTCTAATTCCTAACATCAAGTATTCAAACTAGTATTCAAGTATTAGAGGCATTTCATAAAGGAAATGACCAAAACTGTACTTCTTTTCTTTCAGCAAAAAGTTTCAATAAGAGAGTATCTGCTCTGGCTGGACACTAGTCACGCCTGAACAATGCATGAACTCACATAATTCTCTAATAATGCTGTGAAGTAGATATATTATCATCTCCATAGCAGAAAGGAAACTGAGGACAGAGAGGTGAAGTAACCTTCCCAAGGCCACAGAGCCGTGAGACCTTGGGAAGATGTCTATGCTTTGCAACAATGTATAGAAATCCCCCCTTTCTACAGTTTCACATCCCAACATTTCAGTTATTGGCTTAAAATATTATATTCAGGCACAGTCTTAAAATATTAACTAAGAATTTCTAGTTTTAAACAACTTTTATTACTATGTATTAGTATAATTGTTCTATTTATTAGTTATTGTTGTTAATCACCTTTTGTGTCTAATTTATGAATTACCTTTATCACCAGAATATGTATGCATGTATGTGTTATAGGAAAAGTATAAAATATATTGAGGTTTTATATTATCTGCTGTTTCAGACACTCACTGGGGGTCTCGGAACATATCCCCAGCAGATAAAGGAGGACAACTGTGTTCCAAATGAAGTTGTTGTTTTGAGGATTAGAAGGAATCACACAGAGAAAGTACCCAGTAGGGCATGAGGCTGTGTTGAATGTATGACAGTGCACAAACAGAAGCATTATGATATTGGAGTCTCCCCTACCAAATGCAGCAGGAAGGTCTAGACAGGAAGGCCCATTTTACTTTGGCATCCATGAGAATCTGTGCTACCTATTGATGAAGGCTTCTTAAAATCAGTTCTGACTGAGGAATCTTTGAAAGATTTTTTTTTTTTTTTTTTTTGGGTACCAGGGATTGAACCCAGGAGTGTTTAACCGCTGAACCACATCCCCATTCCTTTTTATTTTTTTAATTTTTGAGATAGGGTCTTCCTGAGTTGTTTAGGGCCTTGCTAAGTTGCTTTGAACTCATGATCTGGTTGCTTCAGCCTCCTGAGTCACCGGGTTTGCAGGCATGCATGACTGTGCCCAGCTTGAAAGATTTTTTTAAGCACAAAAAATAACTTGGGAAAACTGTTGAAACACAACAAGGAATCAGGTGAGTCACAAACAGTTTAGAGAAGTGACTCCAAAGATGATTAAATTATGACGTTCTGACATGTATGACGGCTATGTGGCTATTTTAAAGAAAAGAATATTCTTGGTGACCTGGATTCAAACATTAAGCCTCTTTGGTCTCTTGTTCAGAAAAAGATTTGAGGCAGCTACATAACACGCATAGGAGCAAGTGGCAGGCCTATCATCCCCTGCCCAGTGAATACTTACCATGTTTGCATCAATAACCTGACCTTTGCCAGAGCGTGTGCGTTCAAAGAGAGCCATCAGAATGCCCAGTGTGCACATGAGGCCACCACCACCAAAATCAGCCAGGAGATTCAGTGGAGCATATGGATTCTCACCACTTCTGCCAATTTTTGACAGAACACCTATACCATTAAAAATAAATTTAAAGTCTCTCTTAAATATTTACACCAACTTCTTAGACCTGAGTGAAAACTAGTACCTCAGGCTTTTCCAATTTGAACCTACATAGCCTACATATAAACAAGTTTTGCTCAAGACAGGTTCTTTGTTGATTTTTTTCCTAAAACTTCATCCCAACTGACATTTTCAAAATTTGTTTTTACTCACTGGATTTTTTGAAAAAACAGAACAATGATTATTATCAATTCATGTTGTGAATTAAAAACAGTATAATGCACTTTCTTTTTGCGGTGCGGGAGATTGAACCCAGGGCTTTATGCTTATGAGGCAGGCACTCTACTGACTGAGCAATATCCCCAGCCCAATGCACTTTCATTCTAACCACAAAGAAATGCAAGAAAATAATTGTGTACAAGAAAAAGAGAAGGGATTCAATTTTAAATGGGTGTGAACAGCCGATTTTATAATTACGTTTTCCCTTGACTTATATGTATTCACAGAAAATTTGAGATTTCCCTTAGTCAACAACACATAGTTCTTAGATATCTAGAATTCGGCTAGAAATAAAGTGACATTAGGATCTAGAAACCATGGGTTTATTCCTAATGTTCACAAAAGTCTGAAACCAGGAATCAGGCGATGATTCCCAATGAAGGAGCATCAGAGACCAACTATTTCAGTGCTTTCAATGTGTAGGTGACCATCACTACTACCACCAGGTCTCTTACTCCCTGTCTGTCAGGGGGCCTGTCTGAGAACTGACTTCACAAATGTAGCAAATAAATGTTACCAGGGAGAATAGCTATTCTTCAAATGTGTTGAGATGGGGGCAGGGAGTTTCAGAATTATTGTTCTAAGAATTCAAATTAACCTACTTTAAAACAACTGTGCTCTCCTTATTGATTCTGATAAGCATTTAAACCTTCACTTTAAAAAATCATTAACTAATATAACTGCAGATCTTGATTGGGAATAAATTTAAAGTGTAAACAAAAATTATTTTTTAACATACCTGACAAAGCCAAATAGTTGATGTCATGGCCAGCTCTCCTGGAGAATCGTCCCGACTGGCCAAATCCACTGAGCCTCGCATAGATGAGCTTTGGATTCTCCTGCAGCAGAATCTCTGGCCCAAGCTGGAGTTTCTCCATGACACCTTAGGAGAAAAGTAACAACAAAAAGCATTTTTTCAAATAGAGCATGAATTGAGAAATGGAATAATTCTTTTCCTGAGACAAACAAAAAACTACATTCTTGCGAGCAAAACTAGTGACATTTGTTGTGGATTTTGTGAAAGTTGTCAGAATCAAAATCATGTCATTTTTTTCAATTCTAGCCAAAAGTAAATAAAGCTTGGAACTTATGAAGGAAGGGATTTCATGCATATAGGCTTGATAACAAGAACTATTTACAGAAGATTCTATCAGAACCACAAGCTGGCACAAAGGCCACCACAAGATTGCACAAACAAAACTTCCATGAGAATATCTGCTCAACTGTCTATTTAATCTCAGACCATCACCACCCTGTTACTAATTCTGGTAGCCAAGGATTAGTTCAAAATATTTTGTGTAATCCCCCTTTCACCTTTAAAAACTTCCCCTTGCCTCCACCTCCTGGAATATGCTCAGACTCTACTGCAGCACATCTGCTCTCATTATAATGACCTGCTATTTCCAAATATCATTATTTGGAGACTATTTCTTCAATTGTTATTTAGGTTAACAGCTTACAGCATGTTTCCAGTAGAAAAGGACCTGAAGAGTAAGGCCCCCATTTCTCGAATGTGTAGATTCTGTTCCAGGATGTTATTTCTTCCAACACTTTCATATTTCACTGGAGGCATATCCAAGCCTACTCAATTCCCAAATAAGGATCCCTTTCTTTTTCCTTCTCTCTCTCTCTCTCTCTCTCTCTCTCTCTCTCTGCTATCCTTTTACCCTTCTGCCCTATCAATTCAGGAGCTCCTCCTGCAGGATTCACAGCATGCTCTTTCCACAGGCCCCTATAATACCTTCACAAAGAAGCTCATAAATGTCCATAAAACCAAAGATTAGCTACAGTAGCACCTGAGAGCTCTTAAACTATCAAGTATGGTATTTACTGCACAAAACCCAGGTAAACTGACAACCTTAACACTCCTGAAATTAAGTAATCAAGATTATATAATAAACTCACTGTTTAGGACTCATTTCCTCAATGTGATGGAAAAACAAGTCTAGTCATTCACCTTGATAAACACTAGCCACAAACCCTCACCTAGAGGCTACATGTCTATCCACAGCTCTACCTTTCTCCTAATTTCAAGACCTGGGACAAATCCATTAACCATGTTGATCCACACTCATCTTCAAACAGGCATTATTGCCAGGCGCGGTGGCGCACGCCTGTAATCCCAGCAACTCCAGAAACTTGGGAGGCTGAGGCAGGAGGATCACGAGTTCAAAGCAGCCTCAGCAACTTAGTGAGGCTCTAAGCAACTCAGTGAGACCCTGTCTCTAAATAAAAAACAAAATAGGGCTGGGGATGTGGCTCAGTGGCTGAGTGCCCCTGAGTTCCATCCCCAGTTCCAAAAAAAAAAAAAACAGGGCATTATTGAATCATGATTTAATTCTAAATATTGCTATTACAATCCTCAAATATAGCTGTGAGGGCTAATGAGCCTGATGCCCCATAGACTTTCAATTCATTTGCTAAACACTTCCTACAAAGCAATGTTTTGGACTTTTACTTGGGCAACGTTACTCTGGCACACGAACTCAGATTTTAAAAGGCAATCTGGCACACCAGCGTCAAGGAGGTTGGAGCAGGTATGGGGAGTAACACAGATTCTGGTAAAGAGGAAAAATGACAAAATTAATGATCAGTGAAAGCAGTCGTGATGAAAGGAAGACTGGATTCAAAGGTGAAATACAGGTTTTTGATTCAGGAAACTGGGTAGATACTGATTCCATTCACTCAGATGAATTATCCATAAGAAAGAGATGACACTTTGAAAGGAAAGGAGAGAGGCTTGGTTTGGGATTTGGGGCAGTTGCAGTGCAAGCGGGACAGTCATAGAGAGATGTACATATCCAGGCATACTAGCAGTCTGCAGCTCCAAGAGTGGGGTATAGATACAGATCTGGACATCATCTGTCTATAAAGGAGAAAGCAATGGAAATGAATGTATTACTTCCAGGGAGCCGAGCACAAAGTAAAGGAATGAGCTGAAGCTGGAACTTAGGTGCACCAGCATTTAAGGCAAGGAACTTTGGCCTCCTTCGTTAGTGGACGGCTTTGAAGGTTACACCACCCCCAAAACAGCAACTAAATGCCAAGTACCTCTAAGTACTTTTTTGGGAACAGAATGTATGCCTTATATTACATTCTCATAGAGTTTAATATCCTCAAATAATTAAGACAAGCAGATACAAAAGGGCAATGGGTAGGGCAGGTGGAGAAACTAGGAAGAGGTCAGAAACAATAGGAGAAACGGGGCATTAGTAGTATCTCAGAATCCGAGCTTTGGAAGATCATCTCAAGAGAATGATCAGCAAGACCAAATGCTTCTGAAGGTCGTAGTAAGGTTGGGAAGCACGAGGTTTTATGAGTCAAAAGCACAAAGGTGCGGCGGGGGCAGCCTCAATCCCAGTGCAGAAGGGCTCCAGGTGCAGGAAGCTCGCGCGCCGGGCCGGGCGGGACCGGGGCTCGCAGGGGCCGGGGCTCACCGCGGCGGAAGGGCTCCAGCAGCACGTCCGCACGCGCGCATAGGCGCCGCAGGACGGCCGCTCCGTGTGCCCGCTTCAGGTCCAGCGCCAGCGACCGCTTGCCCCGGGCCAACTGGCTCACATCCCCACGGGAGCCGACCCGGTCCACGCGCAGCACCTGCGCTCCGAAGTCCGCTAGGACCATACCGCAGAATGGGCCGGGCGCTAGGCCGGCCAGCTCCACGACCCTGACGCCCTGCAGAGCCATACTGCCTCTCGTCTCCTCCAGAAAGGGAAGACCGAGTAGCCCCGGCCTGCCCGGGGAATGGGTCCAGCGGACCTTGAACACCACCGCCCCGCGGCCCCGCCCCCAGGCCCTCCCTGCGCGCGTGCGCGCGGCCGCGGAGTCTGCGCAGTGGCGCACTTCCCGCCTGGACTCCGGGTCGCTGGTGCAAAGTTGGCCGCGGTCTCTTTCTTCCAGCCTTGGAGTCATGGGTGGCAGGTCTCAACCTTGAGAATCCAAAACTGTCACCGGTCTCTCAGGACTCCTTTATTTACCCCGTGGCGATCCCTGGCCGGTGTACTATTTGAGTCCCTACCCTTCCTGGCCCTAGAGAAATAAAAATAATCCAAATACATAAGAACAACGCAAGGGTATTTCCTTCCTTAGGCTGCAGGTCTCCACCTGCAGGTCTCCATCACCCTTGACTTTCATGTGGAATCGGTCCAAGACACCTCCTAGATACACTAGGGAAACAATTTTAATATCAGGAGAACATTGGAGGGGTGCTGCTTATCCAGAGCTAAATGAGAGAGCTTTAAAAATCTTTAGCAGTTGTCACCTGCCCTTTCTGTGGATAATTACTGTTTTGAGTTTTCAACTTTAATGTTCATCTTTTTAAAAAACACAATAAAATAACCACATGTAGCCTCATTACATTTACAGTTTTCTCTACTCTGTGTGAGCTGTGAAGGGTTATGGAAAATAATATTCCCATATGATAACTCCCCAAGAGAATGGAGGAACGGTGTGGCTCCAGAAGTGGGAAAGGAAACTGGTCAACCATTAAACCTCTCCCTGTGCATTCCTGATAACAATGGGCCCTGGGGGAAAGGGGCAGATGCTGAATGCTGGGCCCTAAACCATAGCCTTCCCCCATGACTAGGTAGTCCTAAACAGAAGCACAGCTAACACCAATGGGCAAGATTTGAGTACTAATCCCTGGGATCTGGACTCTTATCTCCCCAGACAATACTGAGTTTCAACCTTTTTACAACTGCCTTCCTAAATTAAGCTTTTAACATGTTCAACTAGCCCTTGACTGTCAAGACTGCTCCTACAAGATAGCTCCCAATGATGACATCATTGTACCCTATAAAACCAAAATATCCTCTGTAACTGAAGGTCATTTTCCCATCCGGAAAGTGGACCCCAATAAGGCCCGAATCTGCAAAGGAATAAGGCTTCTCTGAATCCGTTGAGGTCTGCTTCCTGTTTTTTCCTTTTAGCGCTTACAAGCTACGTGTAGGTAGTCTGACAAAATTTTTAACAGCTCCAAGACATTGAATAGAGCTACAAGTGAGTGCCAGAACATTTTCTGCACTAATCTTTTGTAAGTGTAGGTTCATGTTTTTTGAGACAGGTGATAAGTGAAGACAAAATTTAGCACAGCTGCAGCCAGACTTTTAGGCAAGCTTGAGCTACTCCCGGAGAAGTTTGATGATTATTTCAGGGCTCTGTGCCTCTCCCTCTGAGGTGTTGTCTCCCACTAGAGGCAGGCATCTCTCCCTGTGTCTTTGAATGTAGTCCTGCCTGATCTGGACCTCTTGTTCCTACCTTCGGTCAAGCATAAAGTTCCTTATCCCCTACTCTCTCAATTGTTTTTGAGAAACTTAGAAAGAAAATTATGGAGAATGACATAGCAGACATCCAGACTGAGACATTAATATTTCATATTTGCTTCCAGTCTATTTTTCTAAAAAAAAAACTAATAGTAACAGATACAGTCCAAGCTGTATCTAGAATCAGATTCACATGAATCAGACATTTGAACAAGCATCATGCTTTAGTAACAATTTGAAAGAGATGGTTCTGCAAGAGACTCAGACAAAGCATAGAGAAATCTAAGAATACTCACATGACTCTTCAGGTCCTTCCTGTTTACCCTTACCCTCTCTTACAGGCTAAATTATGTCTCTTTGAAATTCATAAATTGAAGTCCTAACTTCCAGTAACTCAAACTGTGACTATTCTCGAAACTATGGTATTTAAAGAGGTAATTAAGGTAGAAGAAGTTACATTGGGTAGACCCAAATACGCCTGGTGTCCCTATAAAAAGAAGAGAGTAGACAGAAAACCTAAATCCAGAGGTGACCATGGGAGTGCACAGAGAGAATGTGGCTATAAGCCAAGGAGAGAGGCTTCAGAGAAAACCAAGCCCACCAACACCTTGACTTGGGACTCTCAGCTTCTAGAACTGTTAGAAAATAAATTCATGTTGTTTAAGACATCCAGTCTGTGCTATTTACTATGAGAGCCCTAACAAACTAATATGTCTTCTGACCCACATTGTAGTTGAAATCTCTAAGAAGGTCTCAGAGCAACTGATAGACATTATTTTATATCTTAGAGATTTCGTAGCTATGACAATATGCTTCCTGGATTTATTTGTCAATCCTTTGGCCAAGTATATGCTATTAAGTGCACTGATAGATAAATCCTCTTTCTCTTATCTAATATTCATCTATTTTCCAAAGGACCTTGATAAGGAGATCTACCTAATATTTTCATTCTCCTCCAGAGGCATTTCTGTTTAAAATGGAGTAAATGGATCCTGCCTGAGGTGTTTTATCTCTTCCACAGCTAAAGTCTCCTTTAACTTCTACCTGTAGCTAGATTCTGTTCTCCCCTCTGTTATCCCACCATTCAGGAGACAAACATTCCCATGATTTTGATGTGTGCCCTCGTCCATTATATCTATCTCTAGCCATAGCTGTATTCTTTATCTATTATATCATAGCAAACAAAATATGGTAGTATTTTGTGTTTTAATTTATGTAAAAGATGTTATATTGCACTCATTTTTCTGAACTATCCTTTTTACTCTGTCTTATTTAATTGGTCTTCCCATTTTTATTTCCTCTTAGATCAGTCAGGAGCAAATGCAAAATGAATTCACTGGAAATATACCAGGTAGCTCATGTAATTGCTGAGAAAGCTGGAATTCAGGCAATTGGCAAGGAATAGTCTGGGTACTGGAGTCACATTCAAAGTCACAGCATGATAGTCTGGCTAGAATAGTGAGTCTGAATAGAATGGATGTCTCCACTCACCTCTGGCCTGCTGGACTCCTGTCCTGCAGTGAGGGATTGGTACCAGCCTAAGTCACAAGCAGAAGGGCAGAGGGACTAATTTGAAGGGGCTATTACTGACGATTAAGATTCTAATCATTAAATTAGAATTTATGATGGTGGTGGATTGAGCTACATCAAATAGGTAAACATTAAAATGTGTTTTTTTAATAACTTCATTAAGTTCTAGAGGTTATGCTAAGACCTCAGTTTTTTATTCTAAAAATCAAGCACATATTTTATCTTCCATATAAACCATTGTGATGGGTTGACAGATTTGGTTCCATAGAAATGTTACAGGCCAGGCTATATGGGCAATGACTAAACAGACTCCATTTTGCCCTAAGACTCCATGTTATGTAGGAAATGAGCTTCTCTAGTGGGAATGCCCCACCTCTGTACTCATCAACAGTTGCTTAGCTTCTCCCATGGGAACACCCTGCCTCTGTCCCCATCATCAGTCACTTAGCATGACATGTTTAACAATGCAAAATGGCAATTCTTATATGATGAAAAATTGTTCTCTTTTGATTCCTATGTTAGTAACCATTGGTAACCATTCTTCAGTTTGTACCTAGGTAAGGGTCATTTTGACCCACTTCCCCCTCTGCTGATGATTTCATGATGTAAGTTTGTAATTTTGAATCATAGCAACAGACAATTATGATTAATGTAATTTTTGGTATAAGAACCCCTGCAACCCTATGGTCAGGGCTGTTCTCCCAATAGCCATTTTTGGGGCATTGTGTGACTGTCAGCTGGCTGGCTTAATAAAGACTCTCAAATTTGGACTTCTCAGTGGTGAACGGTCCGTTATTAAGTTGTGCCCCATAACACCATGTCTCAGGATAACCAAATAGCAAATGAAAAAATCTCTATCTCCGTCATCTTTCTTCTTGCTATAACAGAATACCCAAAATGGAGTAATTCCTAAAGGAAAGAGATTGATTTTGGCTTAGGATTTCGGAGACTGGGAAGTCCAAGATCAGGTGGTGTATCTGACAAGAGTGTTGTACTGCTAGGGTTAGGGGTAGTTATGGAAAGCAGAAAGAAGAGCACACATTGGAGAGAGGAAGAAACATGAGGGGCAGCCTCACTTTATAACGACCATCTTATAGTAACTAATCCGGTCCTGCAAGAGTTGAGAACTCATCCCTGAGGAAAGGCACTGTCCCTCTTAACAGCCTCATCACCTCCTAAAAGCCACAATGGCAATCAATTTCATCATGAGTTTTGGAGGGAATACACCATATCCACACCATTGCAATGTCTTTCTTTAAATTTTCACTATTTTGCAATTCCCAATAAAAGAGTGGGTTTAAGCTACCAATGGCTGCTAAAAAATTAGGCAATAAATTAATGGGGGAAATGACTTAGTCTGTTCAAACTACTGTAAAAAATCATCATAAACTGGGTAGCTTAAACAACAGGCATTTATTTCTCACAGTTCTAAAAGTAAAAAAGTCCAAAATTGGGGTCAAATGTTAGTTCTTCGTGAGGGTCTTCTTTCTGCTTGCTTCTCATGTTCTCACATGGGAGAAAGAGACACCAATCCCATCACCCTCACCCTCGTGGCCTAACCTCCAAAGGCCCCTTGGATCAGGCAGCTTTTCATGGCTGTGACCAAAATACCTGACAATAACAACTAAGAGGAGGTAACATTTATTTTGACTGTTTCAGAGGTTTAGTCCATGGTCCAACCAGTCCGTTGCTCTGGACCCAAGATAAAGGAGACCATCATGGCAGAAGGGTGTTGGAGAGGAAAATTGCTCACCTCATGGCAGGCAAGAAGCAGAGAGAGGAGAAGCAGCCACAGGGAAGATGCACCCTTCCAGGGCTTACCCCAGTGATGTAGCTCCTCCAGCCAAGCCCCACCTGTCTGCAGTTACCACCCAGTTAACCCATTCAAACTCAGATGTACTGATTATAGCTTTCACCAGTCAATCATTTCACCTCTGAACATTCCTGCATTAACACAAGAGCTTTTGGAGAACATTTCCCATCGGATCCATAGCACCCCTCACCATATACCATCACACTGAGGATTCAGATTTCAACATGTGAATTTGGGGGGTATACAAACATTCAGTCCATGACAAAGAACTTCATAAAATATGAATCTGAGACATCCTGAACTTATCAATTTTAATACCACAAAAAGAGGTACTAGGGCGTACATATAAATGCACACACACACACACACACACACACACACCAGTATGCTGCAATGGACAACACCAGGAAATCTTCCTGCAAAAATCTTGAGCTTACATGTAACCAGGCATATTATCTACATATTTATAAGGGCATACAGGCAATAGAGGAAGATAACAAGTAACACCAGAGGATATAAACAGCAACATTCACAAGGTTGGAAAGCTAATGTCAAAGAAATAAGAAGTCATTGTATTAATTTAAAAAAACACTTGTATACAACAATCAAATGTAATGTATAAATCACGTTTTAAAATTTGGATTTAAGCCTGGGGCCATGACTATACCTGTAATCTCAGCAATTTTGGATACTGAAGCAGGAGGATAGCAAGTTCAAGGACAGCCTAGGAAACTTAGCAAGACCCTGTCTTAAAATAAAATAAAAAGGACTGAGGACGTAACTCAGTGGTAGAGCACTTGCCTAACATGTATAAGGCTCTGGATTTCCCCAATACCTCAAAAAATTATAAAATAAAAAGACTAAATACTGATTTAAACAAACATATCAGAAGCTATTTATGAGAGAATTGGGATATTTTTAAGTACTGAATGAATTTTCTATAATATTGAGAAATAACTTTTCTTCTTTTTATGCTTATAATTTTATTTTTCTGGTTATAATATTTTGAAATCCTCCTGTAGGTGGATGTGGTGATCCATGTCTGTAATCCCAGAAATTTAGGAGGCTGAAGCAGGAGGATTTCAAGTTTGAGTCCAGCCTAAGCAACTTAGTGAGATCCTGTCTTAAAATAAAAAAGGCTGGAGGTATGGCTCCATGGTGTACTTGGGTTCAATCTCCAGTACAACCAAAAAGAAAAAAAGAAACAAAGACCCGCCTCTCACTGAGATACATTCTGAAATGTTATAGTTCTTGAAGGCTGTCGGGTCAAACTGAAGCGGCTACGGGGGAGGAAGCAGATAAAAGACCCCTAGCAACCCACTGCGAGCACAAAGGGCCAGATGGCGCGCCAGAGGTGACCAATCAGGAGGACACTTGCTGACCCTGACATTCACCTTGGCCCACCTTTCCTAGGCAGGTCCCTTCCCCCTGTATAAAAACCCCCGAGCAGGAGCAGCCGAAGCCATTTGCAACTTCTTCTGCCCGCCCCCCGCCCCCACCGCTGCTTTCACCCCGGAGGGCTGGGATCTCGCCTGGGAGTGCAATCTCTAATAAAGCCTATCACTTCCATCTGGCTCTGGTTTGGCCATTTGCTGGCATTTTTTATATTTCCATGGCAGCAAGCTTGTAATTTGGTCTGAACCCACTCTGCCGAGTTTACAAAGGCTAATAAGGAACTTTTAATATTTGACCTACTGCATTTGCAGTTGCTTTGCCTTTGTCCCTTCCCCTCCGATCAATCTCCCTTGCCCATTTTGGTACCAGGTGTTGAACCCAGGGGTGCTTAACCACTAAGCCACATTCCCTGCCCTTTTTGTTTGTTATTTTGAGATGGGGGTCTCACTAAGTCACTGAAACTAGTCACAGACTTGAAATCTTCTTGCCTCAGGCTCTAGAGCCACTGGGTTTATGCGCATATACTACCACGCCCAGCCCTTCTTTGAGTAGGTATGTCTAATTCATTCCTCTGCTCCACTATTGTATTCAGCAGGGAGTGCCAAAAACTTGTCTCTGTCATTTCACGGATCTAAAGGAAATATACTCAATGAGCTGGATGAAGAACTTCATCCAAGAAGCCTATTTCATGATCTGCATCTAATACAGAGAATGATATTCTGGACTTGATGCTCTAATGGGATGAGATCTCTGGGGACCTTGGGAGCAGATGAATGAATTTGCATGTAGGAGGAACTTGGATCATTAGCACCCAGAGGGCACGTGGTGTCAGGCTGACTCTAAGATGGCCTCAAAAGATCCTTACTTCTGGGGGTTCATGCTTTTGTGTAATAGTTTCCCTTCAGTGTGAGCTGGTCTGGTGACTTGCTTCTAACCAATAGAATGCTATAACGGTAATGGGTTATAACATCCACAGTTAGGTTCCAAGCTATTTTAAGCTTTGTCATGCTGGCTATGGGTCTCGACTGTTCTCCCATCTTACATACTTTGATGAAGTTAGCAGTCCTTTGGAAATACACATGAAATGAAGAGCCTGGGGCAGCTCCCAGACAACAGCCAGCATTGGACTGAGGCCTCCAGTCCAGTTGTCATCAGGCAGGCATGCAAGGAGTTCTCTCAGGAGGAGAACGGGCCCTCCGCTCAGCCAGGGCAGGCCTTTCAAATAGCTGCTGAAAATAATTCCAGGACATGCCAAAAGCAAAGCACAAGCAAATATTAAGAACAGCCAAGGTATACACACCCCAAAAGCAGAGTATAGGTAGCCCTCACCTCTCAGAAAAGAGGAGTGACACCTTCAGGATTGATCTCTCTGGTTATATACATGATTTTCCTGGAAAGAAATGTGCAGGTTCTCAGGCAAGCTCCTTTGAAACTCAAATACCAATACCGTAGCAATCATTTGGTATTTGGGGTGCAGAATGTTTCTTTCTGGATAAACAGTATAGCCATAAATCATCTGTGGGTACATTGTGGAAGTCTTTGAATCTGGCGACATTTGAATTGATTATTTTGTTGTTATTGATACTGGGAACTGAGGGAGGGGGGATACCACTGAGCTACATGACCAGTCCTTTATTTCATTTTTTAAATTCTGAGACAAGGTCTAGTTAAGTTGCTGAGGGTCTCACTATGCGATGGCAAAACCAGACCTGGATGTGAAATGAAATTGTAAAAATGTTATGGTAAGAAACCAATGCCTGGGGAAGGGGTCAGTTCCCCTCCCCTTTCTCAGCCTTTCTCCAAGGAGACTAATTAACCAAGGGTCCCTACCTTGTGGACTGTAAATAACTGCCCTGAGTCTTGAGGACACCCTCTTGAAATGTAACAGATGCCTGTGAAGAGAGCCCTTTCTTCTTATCCGTTTCTGTGAGCAGGCTTTAGGTTAGACACCCTGCAGGAGGCCTTCAGCCGCACGGATTAGGAATTTTGTTTTTAAAGAGGAAAAGCCCCAATGATAGAATTGTAACAGTGGTCCACTTCCACCTTTTGAATATGCCTCTGAGGCTTATTTTAAAAGGGACATGTTTTCCTTTTCCTCTTCTCCCTCTTCCAGTCCCTAACCTGGGGGCGGGGAACAAGACAGGAAGGAAATATCTGCCAGAGGAAGTAAATATCTCCCCAATTAGTAAGTAAATCCTAATACACCATGAGGGGCGAGGCCTGGGCTCCTTGTCAGGGCACACCTGGAGTGTTGCCTTTGAATAGCTCCTTTTAGATCCCTCCTGATAGGCAAAACCACAGCCTCTGAGACAGGAGTCTCCTGTCTTTCTCCTTTGGGAAAAAACTTCTTTTTCCATTTTCTCAAAACGGTGTCCTCATTGTTAAATTGGCATTAATTGGCACTGGGGACAAGGACTGAGCCTTCAGTTACAGGATGGGTCTAAGATGATGCCAAATAACCTGTAAGTGTTGTGAGAAACTGGATCAGGGCTAGAATACTTTTGTTTTCCTCTGGGCCAGAGGGCGTAAAATAAAGTTTGGAGTTCTCCTCTCTGATTGCTGCTTCTCAACCAATTTACTTCCCCAAACAACTAAGTTGCTAAGGCTGGCCTCAAATTTGTAATCCTCCTGCCTCATCCTCCCAAATCGGTGAGATTACAGGCACGTGTCACAGCACCTGGTTTGATTACGTTTTAGTTCTAGCTGATCTGCTACAAAGAGCATCTAACTAAAGTCACAATCATGGCTGGCCATGCTCATAAATCCAGTTCTCACCTACTAAGGGTCTTTTTTCTTTCCCCTATAGAGCCCACCTATCTCACAACCACCCTTCAGGAAGTGAATTCTGAATTCTGCCAACAACCTGAGGGAGCTTGGACAGATCTTTTCCCAGAGGAGCTTTCCGATAACCAAGCCCTGGCCAGTATCTTTATTGCTGCCCTTTGAGATACTCTGAAGCAAAGGATCCAGCAAAGCAATGCCTAGACTCCTGACTACAGACATTGTGCAAAAATGTGTATGTTATTTTAAACTAACTGTGCATATGTGTTAAGTATTTATAGAAAATTAATATACACAGTAACTAATTTATACATTTTTACAACCCTTTGAGGTATATGCTAATGGATGATCCAGTTGTACTAAAGAGGAAACTAAGACAGACTTGCCTAAAGTGGCTCCCTTACACCAGTAGGGCTGATACCACGGTTTACTGGTGACGAGTTCTGCTTCCTCGGGTGTGAAGTATAACGCCAGAGAAGCACACCAAAGCAAGCATGTTAAGCAGGCTTCATTTAAAAGTAGTAATACAAACTCCCCCCGGGTGGGAGAAGGGGGGCCATGGCTGATGTTCTGGAATCCCCAAGAAGTGAGCGCACCCTACATCTTTTATAGGTTAGGGATTTTCTTTGTTCTGCCCCTTCCTCTGACCCTTATCTATCTCTTCTTCCTGCCTACATGGCAGTGGTGACACAGCAAAGAGGTGGGATGCAAATGGCAGGGGGAAGGGCCACATTGAGATTCAGGTGGGGGCCCAGGAGGCATTAATTAGCAACTCCCAGCCTGCAGCTTTTTGGGAGTGGGCAGTTAAGCAGGTAACCTTGGTGATCAAAAGGGCTCTGTAGACACTGACATTCCAATCTCCCAGGGGCATCTCCAACTTCCCAAACTCTGATGGCCTCCATTCCTTGATTTGACCAGATTCTTTATTTCTACACTAACTGCCTGTCCCCAATTCTGACTTCAGGGGTGGGTCTTCTTCTCTACTCACAACATTACTGTGAGTAACACCAAACAGTTGTCAAATTAAATGAGGGGCAGAGTGACAACTATCCTTGGCTTCAAGAAAGAATTTGCTGAACTGTTCAATCTGGACAAAAGACAAACTAACATTGTTATAACAACAGAAAACAGATTAAAATGCTGGTGCTCCCCAGGGAGATTCTCCAGTGCGATCCGGAGAGACAGCCCCACCCCAATCCCAAATTCCCTCCCTATAGCCCACCCCAATCCCAAATCCCCTCCCTATAGCCCACCCCAATCCCTTCCCGTGCCCTATAAAAGTTGGCAACAAAAGAACTAACGCAAGATTTCCCGGCACACCGCTTTTAGGTGTGTGGGAGGTCGTCACTGGCCAGCTAAAATAAAGGCTTCTTTTGGCTTTACGTGATTGGCTTGGACGATTTTATTTTCTTTGGGTACAACAACATGACTTGACCAAACTATAAAATGTTTCTCCTTCCCCAAACCCCTAAGCTTTGTCTCCCACATGAGAACCAGAACAGGAAGCCATCTCTACCTAATGACCCCTCAGGAGACTTGACTGACCTTGGGGAAGAAGCATCCCCTGGTCAACTGCCCCATTGTGGCTGTCACCCCCTCAGCCCATTCTCCTGCCCTTGGTTCTCTGCAGTCTTGTTTATGACTCTATTTGAGAAAGTCCATTTCTGCCTGACCTCTGGGATACAAATCTCAAACTTCTCCCTATTGCAATAATTCTTGTGATTAGCATTTCCTTATTTAAGCCCAAGTTTGCTTTTTTTAAAATTTGACATTATTAGCAGCTTTAAAACCTTTAAACCAAATAATTCTAAAATTTCAACCAAAAGTAATAATTTTAAATATGTAGATTTTAAAACAAAGAATGTTTATGACATTATTTGTAATGATAATTAAAAAAAAAAAAAAGCCCTGGAGATGGATCAAAAATCTCCCCAAACAAAAAGAAGGTTAAATGAATTATGCAGTCATTGAATTTATGTTTTTAAATACTAAATGTCGCTGGAGCAGGTTCGGGACCACCAGAGTCAGATAAAAGTAGCTGAATTAAGATTTATTAGAGTTTGTGCTCCTGGGCGAAATCTCCAGCCCCCGGGGGTGAAAGTCAGGGTGGGTGGGAGAGCCAGAAGAAATCACCGTGACTTTGGCTGCTCAGGGTCTTTATATGGGGGAAGGGGCTAGGGGTCCTGCCCAGGAAAAGGTGGACCAAGGTGGACATCAGGGTCAGTAGGTCTGCCTCTGATTGGTCACTTCTGGCAGGGTGTGTTGCTAGGTGTCTTTGCTCCCTCCCCCTGCAGTCGCCCAAATCCAACCTGACAAATAGTTCTTTTTGTTTGCTTGTTTGGGTACTGGGGATTTAATCCAGGGGTGTTTTACCGCTGAGTTACATTTCCAGTCATTTTTTTTTAACATTTTATTTTGAGACAGGGTCTCACTAAATTACTTAGGGCCTAAGTTGCTGAGGTTGACCTCAAACTTGTGATCCTTCTGCCCTAGCCTCTGTGGCATGCACCACCACACCTAGTTCCTAAATAGTTCTTGAGAATATTCTTAACATGCTAGGTCAAACATATCAAAATACAAAAAAAAAGTAAAAAGCCTAATGTCGTTTGTTTTATTACCAGTTTAAAAATAAAAGCAATAAACACATGGAGAAATACACTAAAATAAGTACTTCAAAATGTTAATATTATTTAATGTTTGACGGGAGATCGCTAATTTTTATACCAAATACTTTTATGTATTTTATATTTTTTCTATAGTAAGGATTTTCTTTAATTATCAAAAGACAACAAAATATTTTTTAAAGATATCATTCCAAACATAACAATACAAGAAATTGTCCTGGCAGCAAGAATTATCTTTCCACAAATTTCTTTCATTCTTCCACATTCTCAGTTGAATGTGGATTTTTTTCTTCTGAGAGGACCTGGCCCTTTGCCTTCCAGACTGTTAAAACATTTTACGTTTTGTATTATTCATGCTCTTAACCACCTTTAATCTATTATCTCTTATTAAGTTGGAAACTCGGGAGGTACAAATTGTACTTTAAATACCTTAGTAGCACTGGGCATGGTGGTGCAAACCTGTAATCCCAGTGCCTGGGAAGGCTGAGGCAGGAGGATCTCCAGTTCAAAGTCAGGCTCAGCAATTGTGAGACACTGAGCAACTTAGTGAGACCCTGTCTCTAAATAAAATCCAAAATAGAGCTGGGGATGTAGCTCACTGGTTGAGTGCCCCTGAGTTCAATCCCAGTATCCCCACAAAAAACCTTAGTAGATCCTGGATTAATACAGTATTTGCACTAAGTAGATGTTTATCAATTCTAGTCACACCCTTTGGAATTTACATTTGCATATTCTATCTGGTTTGAATTTATTTTAATCTTATTTTTGACTTCAGAAGTTTTTCATGATATGCTCAATAAAATTCCTTCAATATTTCAAATGATCAAATAGCACTTTAGGATGTTTTTAATATGTTAGTTCAAACCATAGCAAGGTACCCTAAATATACCATGTTTTTCCTTTACAAATTTAATGCCTTTCCCTCTTAACTAAACGCTTAATGCACTGGAGCTATAACTTTTGTAGTTTGAAGTGCCACAGCAAAACTAGCACAGATTTCTTTTTCCTTTCTCACAATTTCACAGGTAGGAGATTCATTGTCACTGTAAGTCTTAGCAACCTCTGCATGTGACATTATTTTTCTTATTAAGTTGGAAACTTTTACCTTTTAACTTAAAGGAAGTGCTTATGGCTTCTCTTTGGCATACCTGAATTGCCAGAGCCCTTGCTCTTGTACTTTGTGCTCATTGTTAAGTAAAGAAAAAGGGGTCCTGGAACACAGGCATTGCTCATGGTGAGAACTGATCTGTAAACAGCTACTAGATGTTGGGGGGCTCGCAGGAGTGGACACACTGAACAAATCGATGATTCTTGTCATGGGGGAAAGGCAGAACAAGTATGAGGCTTCATCCTGCTTCTCATACTACTCAATTCAAAACTCATGAATTGTTTATTTCTGGAATCTTCCATCTTTAATATTTTTGGACCTTTGTTTACCACACCTAACTGAAAATGCAGAAAGCAAAACCACAGGTAAGGGGAGACTGCTATATAATTGCAGTCATGGGTACAATTGTGAAAAAATTAACAATGACCTTGGCCTTCTCCCATCACCACTGTGAATCACTTTCCTTCATATCTGGGAAGCATTTGCAAGCCCAAAATATTTTTCACCTGCCTACAACCACAATGTTTCTACTAAGATGAAAATTAGAATTCAGGCAAGTATATAGAAAGACCAGGTGTGTGATAAAGATCCAGTCCCTTTGGAGATATTCGCATTTTATCTAAACATCAGTAGACTGCAGAGTTAAAGTTATAACAATGAAATAAACAAAAAGTGGAGAGAGTTTTGGAGACAGGTGACCCTGCTCTGTGCCCTCATCAATGATTTGTATGGCTATTCACAAGGTCTGCATGATATGGCAAATTTAATCCTTTGAGAACAGATCTGGAGGTGAGGAAGGTTAGGCAAAAACCAAGTGACACCTACAAAACCCAGTATGTCAAAACTGCTCCATGAACATTAGTTAAATGTGCTGACCAAGGATTTGTGCCAACCAACATATCATGTTGTATTGAATCAAAGCTTAAGATATTTTCTTATATGTCCGTTTGCTTTGTGTTAATCACATGACTTACAATTGGACAACTATTATACTTCATTAAGAATGTTAAAAAACAATTCGTATAACAAAGGTTTGTTTATTTTCACATATGCCTTTTATATTTGTCTATTTTTCTACATTTGAAGCCAGGTCAAAATCTTCCTCTAAGGCATTTCATAGGTAGTATATACTGTTCAAATGTGAAATCTCTTTGGTCAACATGCAGCCTTCAGATGTCTATTGGCAATGCACCTCTCTGAAATATTTAAGACGGTTGATCATAGAAAAACTCATGTCCCCAAAGCCCTGGGGAAAAGAAACACATTTAAAAGCCACAAAAAATATTACACACATTATAGATAATAATATAGCTTTAGAAGAGCATTACATGTGGATTTGGCAAGAGTTTAAACATATTTGTGGATCAGAAGGAGCGGGTCAAAGGCTAAACTGAGTATGGAGAGCCCTGAGATCACTAGTAGGGCAGCCTCACTCAGCCCTCTGCCCCTAGCTGTAGAAACCCAGAGCTTAAAAGCCTTTGTGTAAAGTCAAATTGTAATAGAAAACATATTAAGGTCACACCACATGAAGGGTAATTCATGATATGCTGTTTTTCAGAAGGGCACTTTAAATGTGATCCAACATCAGGGTAAACACATATTCCAATGGATCTTATCTAAAAGAAACAAATTTGGAGAGCTATCAATGGATGCCATCTTCAGAACTTACAGCACATTCTTAAGAATGTTGTTTTGGAGGCAAATTTAATTCTTTGCGAATAGACTTTGGAATAGGGAAAGTTAGGCAAAACCGAAGTAAAGTGGCACCTCCTATAATTCTCAGTACATCAAAACTGCTCTGTGATCATTGATTCAATATGATAATCAAGAGAGTCATAGCATTTTTATTGAATAAAAGGTTAGGACATTCTATTGCATGACTCTTAAATGAATAATTTTATATTTGATGTGTATTAGCCTGTATATAGGAAAGTTTACAGCTCTTCCAACTTAACATAGTATGTGTAGAGTATAAATATATTGGGTAATTTCCAAATTAAGAAGAAGGCATATACTAATACCTGTCCTTTATTGACTTATGCTCATCTCAGCTTATTATGTAATCCAAGGTCAGTAAATATCTATTGCAATCCAAGAAGTGAAATGGCAAGAGACACTCTGATAGACCAAATTTGATAAGCCCAATTTCGTATGAAGAGAACATTCTATTTGGCTACAAGTCATTATAAATCAAGATTTAATTATGAAAGTAACTTGATAAAACAGAAGTAACCAATTGTTTGTGGGAAACATATATTTACAATCTACTTGTATATTTACTATCTAAAAACTATCTGGTTATAATGAAAACAAAACCAGATTCACGAATATTGACTCACTGGACCCACAAATGTTTCTAGTACCCAGGTCCTGGCAAGTGTTCCTATTCTTGCACCAGCCACATCATGATCACTGCACCCTATTGTCTCATAAAGAATAATGAACTGGAAATTTCAGGGGTTCTTGAAAGCTGCATTACAAACAGAGCACCAAAATGCTTTGCAAGTGATTCCTCTGATGGGAATAATTATTTCCAACCTGCATCATGAACATTTCCCCTTACTTATCACTAGGGAAGGGTGATAAAAAGTGCTGAGTATATTCATCAAGGGCATCTGGGAAGACTGCTTTGTGGTGCATTCCTCTGAATCCTGAGTCATCCAGTACCGTTGGTGTACCTGTAGCATGATTAGCTGCGTAACCAATACATTTTTTGAAAAACAGCATGTAGATAGAACCCTCAAATTTAATGTTCTTCATATCATAACAGTTGCAGCTCAGTTATAATTTCTCAACGTGCAGCTATTCTATTCATCTGTTTACTTAGTTTCAAACAGCAGGAAGCCTGCAAAGGTGGAGAAACGCTGGTGGTCCCCGTGAAGGGCGCCATTGCCCATTCTCAGCCAGACCTCATCCCCTTTGGCCAGCTTCAGCACAGCATGGTTGCTGGATGTATCTGACTTCCCCTTTGTTTCATAGCTGGAAAGAAAAAGAGGCACAAAGTACTCAGTCTGCAGTGCACAGACAACTCTTCATCAAAATCTAGCCTCCTTTCTCTTACGCAGTTGGGTCCAGTCACATGATCTCTAAATGGTATGTTAGCAGAAAAGACATGTTCCACTTCTAGCAAGGGCCAATAAGATTGGCCCTCCTTACTCCTTCTGCCCTGTGCCTGTCTGGAACACTGATGGTAATGACTAGGATAAAGCCATAGGTAGAGGTCCAGGTTCTTGAAGATTACTGTGTAGTAGAGCTCTTTGGCTATTGCTCCAGGCTGGAACACTCACCATGGAATATCTATCCTGGACTTTTTGATGAAAGAAGGAAAGAAAGTTCTACTATATTTGAGCCATTACATTGAGTTGTTGTTAAAGTAGGTTAGCTTCCCCTAACTAGTCTAGAATTTGGTAGTAAAGGAGGTGCTACTATAGCCCAACCAAAAATATATTGCACTGGCTCATGGTCAGGCAGAGAGCGGGGAGGAAACAAATATTATGAACGGAAGCTGGAGATACATGCCGTGCTGTGGCAAGACATTTGGGGAAATATGAGATAGCATGGAAGATATACCTAATGCCTGCACACCGAGTAAGGGCAGTGATGGAAAAAAGCCAAAACACTCTTTGCTGCCTCTAGAAGATGTTAGAAACTTCTACAAAAGACAAGTTCAGACAAGAAGTGACATGTTTGAGACAGAAGGAAACAGTATAGACAATGGAGACCTAACAAAATTGGAAAGTCAAGTGCTTTCACACGTGGAACAGCAGAGACAACCTTGATGTTTTCCCATTAAGAATTTTCATTCAGTCAAATAGGTAGTGCTGTGATTACCTGATGGATGGGAAATGTTGCCTTCCACCCTAATCTAATAGTTTAAAAGACCTCTTGGTAACTACCATTAAATTGAGAGAAAGGCAAGAATAATCAAAGGAGTAACAGGCTGAAACACTATCAGTCAAGAAAAGTGTGTTGGGTGAGATTTTTAACACATGTAACTGAGCGGTAACAAACAAAGCAAAAGCCTGAAGAAATGAAACACCAAATACGAGATTTCTGAAGAAATGTAAAACCAAAGACCCAGCCAGGGCTAAAACAGGCTTGAGATATTTGTTTTAGCTCTCAGATTTGCACCAGCAAGACATAAACTGTGAAAGAGCCCTCAGAGACTGATTCATCTTTAAAATGTGCCAGAGAAAAATGAACAAAGACAACCCTCCCAGAGGAAAGAATCAGGGGCCAAAGAGAGAAGCAGCTGATGAACTGCTTTGACAAGAAGGACAGCTCATTGTCAGATCCTGGACTTGAAGTTTGATGCATGAACTGTGGCTGAGGCTCTCTCCATGGGTGGGGGAGAATGGGGAGATGTGTACTCTACATGTAGAAAGAAGAACTCAACAGACATTTGGAAGTTGTAGGGCACAGGAAGCCAGATGTTAAGCAAAATTACTCTCCCCTTCCCTGTAAGACCACCACTACACTTCCTTGCTGCCTTTGCATTGGTTGGGTTAGGAACAACGTGATTAAGTTCTCTAAGCAGAATGCTGATGCGTAAAAATTTCCACAGGCTTGTTGTTCTTTCCTCCTTTTGACTCTGACAATGACAATGATCAGTGAGACTTTAGAAGTCAGCTGTATAGATGGAAGAACTGCTTTTGTCAGTCTGAGTCCCTCAAAAAATGAGGGGGAAAAAACCTCTCCCAGCCTCTGACCAGTAGCCTCTTCTACCTATTCTACCACCCTCCTCTTGGTAAACTACCCTTAAATTGAGAGAAAGGCAAGAGTAATCAAAGGAGTAACAGGCCAAAACACTATCAGTCAAAAAAAGTGTGTTGGGTGAGATTTTTAATACATGTAACTGACCTCTCGGTAACTATCATTAAATTGAGAGGTTTCAGCCTGGAACCCTTGTCTTGGACTGGTCAAGGAAAACAGAATTCTAGCATGTTTGAGGCACTGTACTCTTGCTTGAACCATCTTCTTGCAGCAATTTCACCTACTTTTACTCATCTTTTCCTCTTTTGGCATTCCAAATGCATCTTCTCATTCAGACCAGACTCCAGAAGAAAGCAGAAATCATCACAAGTCATCAGAAATAAATAACAGTCACAAAATTTTTCATAGATAACTCACAGCCTATTTAGCTAAAGGAAAGGAGTTGGCTCTCTGCCTCTCTGCCACATCCTAAGCTAACATCAGAACGAAGTATAATATTTCTTTTTAAAATATTTTCTCCCAAGCACACCAAGGACCAGGTTGCTGGGCTAAGTATCAGCATAGCCTCATGGTCCAAATAGAGGGACCTATTCCCAGCTCTCACCACCTGCCAGTGTGGGTGGTGGAGGAGTTAACAGGACTGTCTCCGAAAGAGGGGGCAAGAGAGTATGAAATCAGAAGAAATGAAAGAGAGAGTAGGAAAAACTAAAAAGTTAAAGGAAAAAAACCAAGTAATTGGTTATGGGAAGTGTTGCTAGTAATGATATCAAGATTTCTCATCAAGTTGCTGTTGCTCAAGTTCATCAAATAGTAATGGAAATCTGACCACATATTGGTGCACAGAAGTTCTGATTGCAGACAGAGGCCACATTAGGCTCTACTGATTTCTACATACTTGTCTGATTTTGGACTTCCTTTGTGCACACTGTGGCAGCCTGGATGAGACCTGAATAGAAAAGACCACCCACCTGTACATGCTGAAGACGGTATTGCCATTGTGCATAAGGTACACATACACTTCCTCCACATCCTCATGCTTCATCATGCTGAAGGTGAAGAAATACACACCTGAAAGAGGCAGGTAGTCATCCATGGTTACGTTAACATGTTAATATGGGGGACCCAAGGACAGTTTGGAGAGACATCAAAGGACATGTAGTGTGCAGCTTCTTTTTGGTCTTTATTTGCATGAATGTCCCTTTATCTGCTCACCTTCGAAGTGCTTTAGACATTTTTGAGACTTTCTCAAAAAGTGCATATCCCTAAAAAGATTGCAAAGTGTAATCTTACACTGTATATCCCTAATAAGATTACAAAGAAATCTTACGGTAAAATTACACTGTGTATCCCTAATAAGATTACAAAGTCCTTAAGGGAAGGAATCTATCTTACTTTAATTGTACCTCACTATCTTGTTACCTCACAAAATGCCTAGGGTGAGGTACATGCCAATTCTAGATAAGAAATTATCAGCATCTACACAGGCTTGTATTGGTAAGGTATAGAGACCTAGGCATGAGCACATGGTACTCTTTGGCCTAAGAAAATGAGCCAGGCATGAAATTGCAATGGACAATTGTACTCACCAAATGTTAGCCAAAGACAGCTGAAGCACCATATAAATGTTATATAGTTCTACAGAAATCATTTTGGTAATTTCTCATGTTATTCATAGGAAATCACTGAAATTGTGTATAATAAATAGAAAAATTCAACTTCTACTTAGCCAATGGCCTTGTTACCAAAAGTCTGTATCTTCATTTGAAAAAAACTAACATATTTTAAAAGATGTGTTTTCTTACAGGATCCTTGAACTCCTAATGGAAAGCAATTTAATATGAACTAATGAACTCTAAATGCCAGCAGAGAAGATATGTTCATTGAATAATTAAGAAAAATCCAATAGTAGACAGGCTAAAAGGAAAATATTCCCATTCCAAAACTGTCTTGGATTTGGGATTGCACTTTGGAAAGGTGAATGACTATAAGTCATCAAGCTCTTGTTGATTTCCATGTTGCATTTTTAAACTGTGGCTTTATAGGAGGAAAACCCAGAAACATCTAAAAGAGAAAAAGCAAAATAGCACTGGACTGTTCTATTTATTTTACAAAAGTGCAAATAAGAATGAAGATGAAGGTAAGTGTGCCATGTTGATCCATCTGGCTCTGGGTCAAATTGAACCAAATAGCGAAATATGGTCATGCTTTGTTTAGTGACAGAAATGGGATAAAGATCAGCCTTGCCCATTAGTATGCCTAGAGATTGGCTCACAGATGAAAAGGAAAGATAGGTAAAAATTAAAGGACTCCAAGTAGTTTATAAACACATGTATGTGTTCACTGTTTTACATTTTACAAGACTTCATATTAGATGTTCATGTGTGCACGCACGCGCGCGCAAACACACACAGTAATGTTTAGTGCCTCCAGAAGATAAAGATGGAATCAAAATGACAGAAAAATATATTGATCTTCCTTAAGAAAGATGAGTGCTATAAAAACTAGATTGCAGAAACACTTTAGAAAGAGAAGATCAAAAAACCAGATGGTGACTAAATGAAATCTCTGGAATTGGAAATACAGAAGTGAATATATTTTATATCTACATGTGACTTTTTCTGCAAGGAAAGATTCTGGAACCATGGAGCAATATACTTGTACCATGGTTTTTGTTGTCTTGGTTTTTTTTTTCCTTCTTCTTCTTTGATTGCAAATATCAGCCTTCTTTATTTCATCACTCCCAAAGTTGAAAAAAATAAAAAGATAATTTTGCAATGTCTGTGGTGAGGTTTAAACAGTAAAGCTTGGGAGTCAAAAGGTGGATGCTATTGCCAAAATAATGTCTAGCAGAGAATTTTAAGATAATAAATACTTGGGCTTGATTATGAAGCCACTTAACTTCAACCATTGTTGGTATTATGTAGGCACTGATATAATCTGGTACAGACAGTATTTAACAAATTCATTACAGGAAAATTATAGCATAAACCTTCAGAGCAGAAAATCACAGATAGTTGATTGAAGTATGAGAGAAGATTGCTTCTATCATTTCACATGTTGGTTCATTTCTGACTTAAACTGCATAGAATAATGCATTTGTGATAAACCCAACATGTCCACTGCATCCATCAGGATTTTCTTGCTTTTCTTTCTGGATACTATTAGAAGAAGAAATGAACAACAAAAAACAAAAACAAAGCCATTTTCTGCAACACTAGGATACTGAAAAAAAAATCAATAAACTTCAAAATCGCTGTGAGTGCTGCCAAATGCAACTGGGGGCAGACATTGACATGCAGACAGTGTGGGGGCTGGGCAGGGGCTCCAGGCCAGGTGACAGCAGCTCTCAAACCGTGCCGGGAAAAATATACTCCTGGATGGAGAGGAGCTACTCTGAAGTGCAGATACTGAAAAGAAGCTCCTGTGAGCAGGGCTAAGATGAAGTACAAGATTGTGTCTTGAGGGAAGTTTGCTAGAAAAAGTATATCTCAAAATCTGCCAGCAAAAACAAGGTTCCTAAAGGAAAGCAAACTGGCAAGTACGGGCTGGTTTCAGGAACTCTCCTGGGAAGTCTGGGGAGGCAGAGGAAATGTGGCCACACAAGAAAAACACACAGAGCAGCCGTTCTTAAAAGAACAGTCAGTCCCTGGGCAGCAGGAGAGGGAGCCATTGAGATCCCCAGCCTGGAGGTTGCTGGGTGCCTCCCTTTCCTCAAAAAACTGCTTATTACTGATCCAGGAAAATCCAATGCAGTCAGTTGTCAGCTAATTTTAAGAAGTATTAAAGGACAGCAAGAATTACCCAATAGATGAATAATACCAAAAAGAAATGTTGTCATATAACAGATGAAAAATGTGGCCAAATAATTAAGCCGTGAGTTTAAAATATACGAATGAATGCCACTATGAAATAACACCATGAAACAGGATGCAAAAACTCATGGTAAAAATGGCCAGATAAGAGGAGGAACTAAAAATGGGGGCATCAGTAAAGTCTTCTGAAATCTGAATCAAGTCTGTAACTTAGTCACAGTGTTACACCTGGGTCCCTTTCTTCATTTTGGTCATTGAGGTTATGTAAAATGTTAATGTTTGGGGGAAGCTAATTAAAGAGAATAAGAAAACTTTGTAATATTTTTCTAACTTCTATAAACCTTAAATATTTCAAAAATTTAAAAAAGATTTTTTAAAACAGGATTTTTTTTTATCTATCCATTGTCCAGACATTGGAAGCTGTATCTCATTTGACAATAAGAACATATTAATACATACTCCCTACAGAGAGTAATTTGGTCAAATTGATAAGCCAAACCCAACAAAACAAAAGCTGAATGTTTTCTTTGATATGTGGATGCTAATTCACAATAAGGGGGGATAGGGAAGAATAGGTTACTTTATATTAGGTAGAGGGGAATGAAGGGAGGGGAGGGGGTATGGAGGTAGGAATGACAGTAGAGTGAAACAGACATTATTCCTTCATGTACATATATGACTGCATGACTGATGTGATCCTACAATATGTGCAATCAGAAAAATGAGAGATTACACTCCATTTATGTATGATCTATCAAAATGTGTAAATGCATTCTGTCATCCACAGCTAATTAGAACAAATTAAAAATTTAAAGTTTTAAAAATATAAAATTTAATGAAGTAATGATATGAAAACCTTTCTAAAATGTATTGCTAGTTGTTAAAAAAAAAAAGCAGACACTAGTCAGAATACAAAATACATTAGCTTTTATGTAAAAAGGAGAAAAAATATATTTGTATGTGTTCCCATAAATTGTTTGGTCTCTTAAAATATGTATTACCTACTCAAATTATTAATTAAAAAACTGGATCAGGCATTACTTGGGTGGTGGAAAAGGGAGGACACAGTTATAAAATGCTTGAACAATGAGAATTATGTTCTGAGTCTTCTCTAATCAAGGTAACTATGCCCTTGTAGAGAAAATTGGTTCAGTTCAAATCAGGGTTAATAATCTTGATAACCATGGTCACTACTTGTAAAAAATTTTTTGTCTCTTGAGATTTAATTCATTTACTTGGAAATTAAAAAGACATATATGTAAACTGCTTGTTTTAACTTGAATTAGAATTTTTTTTTTTACTACCTTAGTGTCTTCCTCTCTTTATTCCCACCCTCTTCATCCTTCATTCCTCTCTCCTTCTCCTTCCTCCTGCCTTTCTTCCTTTTCTCCCTCCCTCCTTACTCCTCCATCCTTCTCCCATCCTTCTTGCTCTGTCCTTCCATTCTTCCATCCCTCCTTCCCTCTTTTCCTCTCATCTCTCCTTCCTCTCTCCATCTATTTTCCTTCCTCTCTTTCTCAATTGCTAGACTAATTCAATTATTTATTTATTTATTTATTTATTTATTTATTTATTTGAACTGGGGATTGAACTCCAGGGTTCTTGGCCACTGAGCCACATCTCCAGTCCTATTTTGTATTTTATTTAGAGACAGGGTCTCACTGAGTTGCTTAGTGCCTTGCCCTTGCTGAGGCTGGCTTTGAATTCGAGATCCTCCTGCCTCAGTCTCCCAAGCTGCTGAGATTATAGGCGTGCACCACCATGCCCGGCTTCATTTATTTTTATAACTCACCTGATACTGGGGCCCCAAATCTACCAGTCATGACATCAAAGAAGTTTCCAATGTTGGTCTCAACACTGCTGAAGATAATTCCACTGTTCTGGTTGCTGAAGTGAGTGGCCAGAGAGGCCATGAATGCAATCTAAAGAAGAAGTTGGTGGTCAATACTGAGGCAATTTATCTAAAAGAAATTAAGCTTTTATTTAGGATAAGGTTATTGCAAAATCTTTGCAAGGGCAAGATTGACTATAACTTAAACATTGACCTGTTGAGAAATAAATAAACAATGGTGATTTCTAACATTTCATGCTATTCAGGCATTAGAAAAACAATATACATCAACATTTCTGAACCTATGTTTCAAAGAACTTTAGTTTTTAGAATACTTTTTGAAATATTAAACACTGGGAAAATTTGAATGAAATTCTCAGATTGTAACTATTAAATGCACATTAGCATATTAGAAGATCTGAGTAACCCTGTACTCAGACAACTTTTCAATTTACTAGCCCTGCACTGATTTTTTCCAAAAGATGTTTATCAATTTCTTATGAAATAAATTCTTGGAATGCACTTTTGAGATTTCTTGATATTGTTCTAAATGTAATAATGAGACAATGCATCTCTTACATTATTTAATTTAAAAGCAAGCAACACAAGATTGTCATGACTTGATAACAGACTTTGTTAAGCGTGCCTATACATAGGGTTGCTAGGGGGGCAAATTGAGTAAAATATCTGCAAGAATGTTTACAAAATTATTATTGGCAGGGCTCATTGTGCAGAAGTTTCATGTAAATTTTTTTTTCTTAAATACAACTGTAATTTTTTACATGAGCATGTATTCATCTAATATTCAGAAAAAGATAAATTTTAAAGATATATAATTGCATTTATTTACATAAAAAGATATTCAGGAAATATTGCCATTCATGAAATAAATACTGTGTGTTCTTATCATATTTAAAAGTGCTGTGCCTAAGTGAGATATGAAAAGTTATGAAATGATATTTCAGTAGTCATCATCTCTGGACATTTTTTTTTATTTTTTGCACAGCTGTTTCCTCATTTTTTTTAAATAATGAAAAGGTATTACATAAACCATCTTTAAATAGCAAGAAGAAAGTTGCAGTTACTCAAAATATAGAAAAATAGTTTAATAAAACTAGAAATGTGTTTGAATAATGGGAAATCAAATGTTTCTGGGCATGGTTTTGCATTTTAAAAAGTCAGATTGAAGGAGAAAATTAAGATTTAGGAGAACCACAGAAGTCATTTAATTTCAGCAGCCATTTCTGGGACTAGTCACAACTAACTTATGTATAATACTTTATGGAACTTTAAACACTTCAGCTCAATCTGTAAAAAATCAGTGAAAAGAATTAATTTGTATAGCTGCCCATGGTTCCACCAAGAGGCATTGTAAGTTTAAAAACAGAACTACCTACTTGCATCCAAAGGTATGAGATTGAATTTCAGCTTTGTTAGTTGTAACCCAGCAACTTGGCAGGTCATTGAGTAAATGAATCCTAAATTTCTGACTCACTTAAGTGGAGAATGAGGCACTGTTACTCCTCTTCTTCTTCCTATTGCTACTACTGTTGATGCCACTGCCCATGTTAAGAGACAGGATTAAAGTTCAAAATACAAAATGTTAGTCATTAAAAGAATGTTAGATCAATGCCACCTATCAAGAAATTCCTTTGCTTGAGATGACCATTGGAGATGAGATTTGAAAGTCAATGTTAATTCCTTGTCCAAATGGGTTAGGGTGGATGAGATTAATAAATCACTTAACCTTCTAGAATTCTCTGTCCTGGAAAAATAAGAATCCCTCTCCTATGCAATCTGCCTAAGACCAGTCTTCTCTCTTCTGTAAAACACATCGAAGTAGTTCTTCCAAAAGATTGTACTGTAGTGTTAGGGTGAAATAGTTGATGGAGAGAATTTAATGATTTCCCAGATTTTCTCCATTAACCCAGACATGAAAACCTATTAAAACTTAAATATAGTATATAATATATGATACAGCTATGTAATATAATTATTTGGTAATTATACAATTATAATTCTAATATTTTCATAATTAATATAATTATATCATGCTAATTATATAATGTTTATTATACTAACATTAATATAATTACAGATATAGAAGCTCTAGATTATTACTTCCAATCTCTTTTAATGCACTTGTGTCAACTTCATTGAAATATTCACAGAATTGAAAACTTGGGACTTAATGAATTAAAGCCCCCTTAGCCGATATAACCGTTCATACATTATATGTTAGAGTTTGTAGCTTGAGATGTTTATAGCCTCTTAGTAACTAACCCAATCTGGTTAGGTGGCAGCTGGCAGCTCTCTCCTTTTTATTTATTTATTTAGTAAATTTGTACTGGCATATGGATCCTATGTTGCTGCAATTATTAAACAACATTCATTAAAAAGTTACCCCCCCAAAAAAAAAACAACCCACAAGGAGTACTTACGTAACACGCAGGACCTCTTATTTTACGCTTGAAAAACTAAGACCCACCCAATATGCCTTGGGTAAAGGCAGTTTTCCTCAATTGATATTTCAGACAGGAATTGCTTTTCATTCCAGTTCTTTAAGAGTCTGTCATGTTACAAGATTTGTTCCCAAATAGTTTAGCCACGGATTACTCTTTGGGAGGACATATTAACCATAAACAAATTTAACAAAAACAAAACAAAACAAACCAAACAAAAAGCTAGTTGATAGATGTCCCCTAGAAGAATCCATTTTAAAATATCAGCCAAAAAAGTTAACACAATTTAGTTATTTTTCTTTTTTTAAATTTTTTGGTTGTGGATGAACCTTTATTTTTATGTGTTCATTTCTATGTGGTGCTGAGAATTGAACGCACGGCCTCACACAGGCAAAGCAAGTGCTCTATCACTGAGCCACACCCCCAGCCCCTAGTTATGTTTCTTGATGACCTAACCTCACACTTAAAAGTTTCAGATGTTGCTGACAACAAGAATTTTAAAGATTGTTTAAAAGAGAAGCAAAGAATATATCAATTGGTATTTGAACTTGGGATACGCAATTAAAAGCTCATAAAGGGATTCAAGACACTTTATGCTGAAGCAAACATGATTGGATCTGGAAAACTATGAGAGAATGACTCAAAAATAAAATGTCCCCAGTGAAAAGAAGATACTGATGGGAAAGGTTTAAATAAAAATTGAGCTACAAAATCTGAGTTGCTAGAAAACAATGTATGTATGTTAATATTCACATATAATTTAATATGTAATTGTAGCAAAATCAATAAATAAAATATGACAAGTATATATATAGCCACTCCATTTTTATGTTTAAAAGTTCATATATTCGGGCTGGGGTTGTGGCTCAGTTGGTAGAGTACTCGCCTGGCATGTGTGAGGCCCTGGGTTCAATCCTCAGCACCACATGTGAATAAATTAATTAAATAAAGATCCATTGACAACTAAAAAAATATTTAAAAAAAATTCATATATTCAAATTGGTCCAAACCCTTTTTATTTAACTTATCTTCCCATCTGGAAAATAGATGAGTTTATATTCAGGGTTGCTTTGTATTTGATTCTATGAGGAAGTTGGATTTCACTCTTCATAGATTTTTCTCCTCCCTAGGAATGATCCCCAAATCCTTTGGACAAGGTAGGCCTTAAGCAAACTCCCTGTGTGAGAATTGAGACTAGATTCACTCAAGATTGGGGAAGGCTTGAACAAGCACCCCAACCCTCCAATCCCTGGGTCCCAGTGGTCAGACAGGCCTAGAGGTCACCTGCAGAGGGCAGTTTACCTGCAGTTCTGGTGGAATCCCCGGATAGCCCTTCTCTCCTTTGGGGCCATGCTGCCCTCGCTCCCCTCGAGGTCCCAGGTCACCTTTGTCTCCTTTCTCACCTTTGGCACCTTCATGGCCAGTGGCCCCATTATTTCCATTGTTTCCATGGTTTCCTTAAACAACCAAACATCATCACGTGAGAAAACCCTCTCACCATACTGACCATCTATTTTTAGACAGATCCTTCCTTCAAAAACATCCAAACTCTATTGTAAAAGGGACCATTTGGAAGAAGCCCAAATATAGCCAAAGGGCACCATCACCAATGGGTCCTCTTTTCCTGGGCTTTGAAACAGCTTTTCTTAAGTCTTGAATGAAAAATTGTGTAGAAGGTTGATCATCACATTATCACTTAAAATAGCAAAGATTAAAACCACCAGAATATCCACCAATACTGCAAGGACTACATTTTAAAATGGCATAATTCAGTACATGATATTAAACAGTCATAAAAAAATGCTGAAGGAAAATATTTTAGATAAAAAGGTCATAAATAAATAGAAATGGCATAATACTATTTTTGTTTGGAACGATATGTATGTGTAAATTATACCCACAGGAGAAAAAGACTAGGATAAATTATATAAAAATATTTACAATTTTTTTCTGAATGGATGAAACACAAGTGACTGGGTACTATTCCATACATTTTTCAGTCTTTCTGAAGCTTTGTACCTACAACATCTATCATGTTTATAACTGAGGGAAAAGTAAACTCATTTATAAAACAAAAACCACAATAATTTTGAAAACAAAAATTGGATAACAATTTTGATGCCTCGCTTTGCTGATAAGAGACAGTTTCTACAGCTCCTTTTTATTTTTATGTTGGCTGATTGCAGAACTTTTACTATTTATTTGTGTGATGTCTTTAATCAGGTATCATTGTATTGGGTTTGTAGTCCTTCCAGATGGATGAACTTTGACTGTTTACAGGCTAAAGTGTTCAATGGCAAAGCCATTTCCTGGTGGGAAACATTTACCCAAGGTCAGAAGAGTTTAGATCTGAGAAGGCTGCAAAAGTGTCCACATATTCCCTACCCCACATCACTGCCCCTGCTGGCTGCTGTCCCTGATGGTCAGTGATATGGGTTACATAACAGTAACCATGGTTTTAAGTGTAATATAAGATTTTTTTCCACTATAAAATTGAGTTCACATGAGAATCTATCCAAAATATTTAAACATTAAGCCATACTTGAAAAATATTAACATCAATGGGAGTAAGGTAGAGAAAACCAAGTGGATTTTGGACTTTGACAGAACCCTGAGAGGAGGTCTTATCCCCAGGGACTGACTGGAGAGGAAAATGTCAGTAAAACTCACGAGAGGTTTGGGAGTCACTGACGGAGGGGATCTGGCACACCCTTTCCTCCCACAACCCAGTGTCCTAGCAATCTCCCAGAATGCCTCTGAGCCTGAGAGAAGAGTACTGCAGTACTAAGCCACAGGTCTAGGGACCTGACACAGCCCTAGAGTCTTCCCCATATAATAATGTGGTTCTGGAGTCCAATTGTATTTCCAGAAGCCCAAGTGTGGGAGAAAAATCAATTGACAGCTAATACTAGACAGGAAGAGGGGACACTCAGTGGACCTAGAAAGATGTGCAGCTCAGATACAGATGGTGAATGCCACCTGGTGGCAGATGGTGAATGCCACCTTGGAGATGACTATGACTCAGCCTTATGAGCCTTCTTCTCCACCCGTCTCTAGTTCCTAAATCTCCTGACAGCTAAGTGGAGTATACTGCATAAAGCATGCTGTGGCAGAAATGCTAGCTTCTATGGTTTAGAGAAGTTCCCCCAAAGGCCCAGGTCTTGAAGGCTCGTTCTCCAGGGTAGCACTACTGGAACGCAGTGGAAACTAGGAGTTGGGTCTGGTGGGAGGTTGTAGGTCACTGAGGGCATGCCCTTGAAGAGGTCTGTGGGACTCTGGTCTATTCCTCATCAACTCTATCACTCCCTGGCCACCATGATGTGAACAACTTTGCTCCATCATGCTCGCCCCACCATAATGTATTGCCTCACCATGTGCCCAAAAGCAACAAGACCACTTCCAAAACTGTTGAGGCAGAATAAACCTTTTCTCCCTGTAAGTTGATTATCTTAATTGTTTGTTACAGTAACAGAAGACTGACTAACACACTGGCACTTAGAGTAGGTCCCAATTAAGAGCTAGTAGCTCTATACTTAATGCTGGCAAAGAGTCTCCCAGCCTCTGAGTCTGGTACCCTGGAGCTTTTTGGATTTTTGTGAGTGGTATAGATAGTACAGAGTTTGTACTGTTCTACCTAATCAGACCTATAAACTCAGCTCCCAACCCTGCTTTTTCTTCTGGGTTTTCCATGCATATCCTTTAGATCATACACAAATGATCCCAAAGTATTTAGGATAGTCCTGGGCTTTTTTGTTGGCACAGTCTGCAACTAGACTAGCAGCACATCTAGCTCATCCTTACCTGGAATGCCAGGAGGGCCTGGAGGCCCAGGGGGACCTTGGTAGCCACGGAAGCCATAGTCTCCATGACAACACTTGCTGCAGTCTGGGGGCAGTCCTCCAGTTTGTGGGGGCTTAAAAAAGATAGAAAGAGAAGTTTCAGGGAAAGGCATTTGTGAGCAATTAGGGATTTTAAAATACCCTCTGATTTCTATCCTTAGGTAAGTTTCACCTCAATCAACCCACAACTGCTTTAGAAAAGGTAGTATGGGGTGGGGTGGACTCCTGATGGCACAGGGCTCAAGGGGTAGCTTAAGCAAAGGAAAGCAACAGGAAGTCAACGAAGATGTGCTTTGGGATGGTGCATGGGTGGGATGAGGGGACAAGTATTCATGACCAGTGTCTGCCTGCTGCTCCCGCAACAGCGAAGGCAGAAATCCCTTCTGAAACATGCTTGGAAACTTGGAAGCCTTTTCTCTCTTTCCCAATACCCCACAGACTCAGATGTAGCTGGGATGAGCAGATGACCCTCCAATTTCAAAACTACCAAACATAGTTTTTAAACACTGTGTTCCTGAAACTGGCATGAGAGCTGGGTTAAGACTTATTAGAAACTGAATTGCAACTGTTTTTTTCAAAAAGCCAGAACACACTTGAAATTCCTTAGGAAATGAAGGAAACTAAGGAATCTATCGTCCAATGCATTTCTTTATCCATTTATTTAAATTGACAAATAGAAATTGTATATAGTTGGTATATGCAACACTTTGTTTTAAAATATACATACTTCCCTGTAGAAGGGCTAAGTCAATACATATGCATAACCTCAGATACTTTTCCTATGATAAGAGCACCTAAAATCTACTCTTTGGGTAAGTTTCAAGAATGTAATGCATTGTTATTAACTAAAAGTCAATGTATTTTTATTATTTATCTACATCTTAAAACAACTTTAACTTCTTTATAAATCTTTAGAATGATGTGACACTTCAGTCTTTAAAGTGATCATCCCAATGTTTGAACCCATATTTAAAGAGCACTAAATGGGTACTAAATATGTTCAAATAGAACACTGAGGGAAATGCTTATTTATACAAAGAGAAATTTCTAAGATGTATGCTCACTGTGAGGAGCTAGAGATCCAGTGGGAATTGACTGGAAGAAGAGTTGGAGTTGCTTCTAAAATTTGGACTCTCATTTGAATTGGCAACTTGCTTTTCAATTATGTCATATTAAATATTTGTGGAAACTTTCCTAGACACCAATTATAATTCAACTGTCTTTGGAAAACAACATATTGTTACTAAGGGATTCATTTTTCAAAGGAAGGGAGGGAGAGAGGGAGGGAAAAGGAGACAGGAGAAATGGGGGGAGAGAAGTCAGGGGGAAGAAAGAATTTAAAACATAGGTATGCTCCATCGCTAGAAATCTAAGCAGAAAACTGGGTGGAGGCTTCACATTGCTGCACATTTAGACATTTCTTTTTTTTCTTTAACAAAAAAATGAATTTGGTCTTCTTCTTCCCTTTTTCCTAAAGTTTTCCACAAAGTGATTCAGAAAACACACACACACACACACACACACACACACACACACACAGAACAGCATCTGTGGTCCAACAATTCTTGTACCTCAGCACAGAACCCAAGAATTGAGGGATTTGGAGTCTCATCTTCAGTCTATCAGACCCAACCCTGGACAGGCATAGAGTCTATGAAGACCTTTTGTCAAAATGGTGAAGGGAAGAAAATCAACAAAGATGGGTCTGAGATGAAGGATTTTTGGACACTTGGAAAGTAAAAACATCACAGCTCCTCCCCACCTTCTAAACCAAGATGAAATCTGAGAAGTAAGCAAGCGGTCCACATTTTCTGTATAGTTTTGCTAATGTAAAATACAGCTTATAAACCCCAGGAAATCCAGGACTTTGCCAATGATGGATTTCAGGAATGGAGAGGAGAGGAGGGGAAAAGGGAAAATCTTGAAGTGGAACCATTTGTGTAAGAGTAGAATGGAAATACTGAGATGCTTAAGAATGTCAGAACAACCACTGAACTGGAACCAGATTTCTCTTCTCAGTTCTGTGTGACCTTAGAGAAATCACTGCTCCCAGATGTGATTTTTCTTATCTGTTTAGGACTGGAAGAGTTGGTCATGAATTTTCTTTCCAATCGTAAGATATAGACAAATATTAAAGTTTTTCCCAAATAGCTCTTCTTAAATAGCTCAAACAATAATTTAGAAAGATTTTTTTCTTTGTTCTTGTTTGATACTGGGGATTGAACTCAGGGGCACTTGAGCACTGAGCCACATCCCCAGTCCTATTTTGAATTTTATTTAGAGATAGGGTCTCACTGAGTCCCTTAGCACCTCTCTTTTGCTGAGGCTGGCTTTGAACTGGTGATCCTCTTGTCTTAGCCTCCCAAACCACTGGGATTATAGGCATGCACCACCATGCCTGGCTAGAATTTTTTTTTAAATGTCTAGTGCCTGTGCACCTGGAGAAGGGTTGCTCACTACCGGAGCTAACTAGGACACATGGTGCATGGGCAAGAGCTGCCAGGCACCTCCCGAGAAGCCTCCTGTGAGGTTTCACTGCATGTCCGCCTTCTGGCCTTGTCTTCCACAGTTCAGTCAAATGGAACAAAGCTGGTAAGACTCTTAATGGGCTCTTAGAACAAGTTAAATAGGAAGTGTCAGATCAGATATTTTGTCCTCAATAAAGGAGATATTACGAATAGGAAGTTGCTCTCTCTTCTCATTTCTCTTAACTTTATCACCCCCTTTCCAAAATCAGGTAGAATTTGTACACTGAAGCCATCCAAATAAGCAGCATGAGAGGAAACGGGTGTCTCTAAGAACAGTTCCACCCATTTCACTGATGGGGGCCTGGAGGCAGCCATCAGAACGACTTCTGGGAAAGAAAGTCTGTGGTTCTTCTTCAACCCAAGGAAGAGGGAAGAGTAAGAAAGAGACAGGGAAAAAGAGAAATGGGTGTCCAGGAGGAGATGAGAGAGAAATAACTGATCGTGACAAAGAGGCTATGGAGAAGAAATGCCAGGAACGAAGATCGAGTGTGTCAGATCTCTGCCCATTTGAATCCACCATGAACTCTGCAGCCAGTTATCTTTCTACGACTGATGTCGGATGACCTCACTGCCCTGCTATGAAAAGACAAAGTCTAAGCTCCTTCACTAGCTGAAAGAATGCTTCGCAGCAGCCTGGCACTTAAATACATTGATTTCTTCCCCGCTACCACTCCAGAGCTCCAGCCATACCCAACTCCTCACATACTCCCTCAAATCTCTATACCCATGGCACACACACAAAATTATTTTAATCCTTGCTGTGGATCACTATCCTCTTTGTCTCATCTGTCCAGATCCAATTTCAGGGACCAACACTACTTCAACATTTTCCCCCCAGTTGCCTTTTGACCTTGCTTATCACATTGTGTTTAATGAAGCTTAATGAATTAATTTAATTAACAAGAATTTATCCTCACTAGAACCCTTTGGGATGACTTGGAAATAGTGTATTTATATTCCTAATGCTTGGGGTAGGAATAAATGCCGAAAAAGAAAAATTAGAGTAAAAGAAGATAGAGAAAGGAGGGAAAGAGGTAAGAACATAGTATAATCCTAGATGCAGTTTGTGTATCCATATCCACTGATAAAAGAGCTATACTGAAAACTTCCAGAATATCAGTGGCTCTCAGACTCCTTAGAGATGTTGGAGGTTGGCTTGAAAGTACTTCAGAAACCCAGTACTAGAAGGTGGGGGGAAACAAATATAATTTGGATATCATTGGCCTGTGAGTGTCGGATACCAAGAAATGACAACGGATGACCACCTATCATTGCCTTCTGCTGTCTCTGGATCTGAAACTGTCACGTTCAGGAAGGCACCATCCATGTCCAGGAAAACCCATATCAGGTCTTAGACAAAAATTCAAATGCCTTTACCATGAAGGAAATCAGCACTAATCACCCCTCAGCCAAAGACTATCAGAAGAAAGGGCAATCTCTAAAAGTGACATTTTTAGACATAATAATTTCTTCTGTGACTCCTTAAAGAAGTAATTTCCCCTTGACACCACCTCTCAGAACAATGTGAGAAACTGCATTGTGTGTTCAGTTAGAAGTTCGAGGTGAGTCCAAGATCTCCAGCTGATTCTGTGTATGACCCTGATCCAATCACATACCCAGAAAATCAACATGAACTTCTCAGTCTATAATTGGAAGGGTTTAGATTTCAACTACATGAAAATTTTCAGTGCCTATTTAATGCAAAAAAACCCAATAGTTCTTATGCTAAAACCTATTGGTTCAAAGATCAATTCAAAGTAACTCCTCTTGCCATCACCAACCCTATCTGATTTCCACATACTACAAGCTTAGGAAGTAACTCACAATCTATTTCTTCCTGCTCTTAGTGTTTTAAATTAAGCTTCACCAATTAGCAATTCACTAGGCTGAAATCTAACTCACTCTCATGCTCCCTAAAAGACTTAAAAGATATTTTCTTAGATGCTGAACTAAGCCTTGAGAAATAAATCAAGTCCTCTGTGATTATGGGGCAACAAATTATGCTGTACACTTTGTAACTTTGTATCCAGTCTTTTTTGGCTTTAACTCTGATAAAAAGAAAAAAAAAGCCAAAGAGGCTTAGCAATCTAGATGTTGTAATAAAATAAGACTAGCCTGAAATGTCACAGTAAATTTACACATTAATCTTTTAAAAAACAAAAGACTTTGTTTTTGGCAAATTCAAAAAGCAACTTCTCCCTGCTGAGAAGGATTGAGTCCAACTCTTTTGGGATTAGCAGTAATTACCTACAGCCATGTGTCTACCTGCATAGATCTGTACTTTCTGCATCAACAGCAAGAAAGAAATCAATTCCCAGAAGAGCAGGAAGCAGGCTGCCCAGGGTCCCCTTTCTGATGGAGCTACAGCCACTCTCCCAGCACATCTGATTAGCAGAAACTAGTAACCCCCCTTGTATCCCAGAGCAACCCAGAGAGAGAACCAGAGGTAGCTTAGCAAACTGCTCTTAAGCACAGATCCTAAAAATCTTAGCCATAACAACAATAGCACTCATTAAACTTTCACAGAAATCCTTAAAAGAGAATTCGGAGTACCTGGCCCCAGAACCGGGTGATCTGGGCTAGGTCATCTACCTCGGGGTGTGGTAGCTCATCTGGTCTCAGGGGTTTTAGGTCTGTAGAAGTGTTATTATCCACAGTCCCAGTTTTAGGATGGCTCCGCTCTCTCTCTCTCTCCCTCCTGGAGCCGCTACGGCCAGTCTGCTGGTGGCTCTGCACTATCCTCGCCACCACTTTATTAGCTCTTCCGCTCACCTCCATGTATTCATCTTGACACAGGCAAAAAGGGAGGAAAAGCAAAGCCAACAGGTGCCAACAGACGAGCTGTCTCGGGAGCATGATTCTCAAGAGAGCCACAGAGCCTCCTTGGGAAGACAGCGGGGGCTCCAGGCGCCGTGGTCTCCTCCGGCAAATGCCAGGGCTGCAGATGAGAGCTGCAGCCGGCAGGGTGTTTTTATACTTTGGTGTGTAATAAATAAGGCTGTGGCACGCCAGAGTGACAGCAGCCCTCCTCCCCAGGCAGAACAGCCCCCATTCATCACTTCCCACACCGCAGGCAGGAAGGATTTGTGCGCACGCTCCCAGTTGGTGGAGTTCATAAATGTCACACCTTGGCACGTTTTTGTTAAAGTGTGAAGGAAACATACACAACCGGCTGGAAACAGACAGCATGTGTCCAGTGGTTTGCTTTCATGATGAGACATGGAAAGGCTGTGCATTCGTGGTCTAAAATGACTTTTGGAAAAACCTACCCTCGTTCTTGCCAGGAAATTCTGGCTTAACTGCATCAATTCTGTCTGAAACGGCAGCAGGAATCCATTCAGGTCAATCGAGAGAACTCTTGCTCCCTAAATGTGCAGATAGCACTTTGATCCACTTAAAGCAAGTCATTTCCCCTTCTGGATACCAGTAGCAGAGAGCAGGCAGTTGGCTGACTCCGAAACACAGAGCTGAATTCAGGTGCAGAATCTCCCCGTTTAACAGAGGTGTTTCCCCATCCCAGGCTGTATTTCCTTTTCCCTTGATTTCCAAAAGCCAAAGTTCCTTCTGCCAGGTGGAGATGCAACACCCAGCCTGTGTTGAGGAAACTTTGTCTCCAGCTTCTTTTCTTCCTGACATGTTCTTGATTAAAAATAAAAGAAACAGAAAGCATCAAATCAAATGATGTTTGCCAAATATATCAGAATTGAGAGAATTATCATTTCCTTTATTTTAGTTGCTATAATTTTATTGGTTCAGCAGAAGAACAAATGGACATTCTTAATCTCTTTGAAATAACAAATTAAGAGAATTTATACAACTCTTGTTATTGAAAATTGCTTCGATTTACATATCATTTCATTTTACTATTATTTATTAATTCACTGAACAAAAAACTGCTGATCCTCTTCCATGAACAGTGAGGGACCCTGGGACTTTAAAGAGCCTGAGTGGCAAGTGTCTGATGCTAGGTGGACAAGGGTGGCAAGGAAAGAAAGCCAAGGCTTGGAGAAGCCAGGGCTGCTGACAAAGAGGCAGAGCAGCTGGAGAAAGAGAGCTGGAGAGAGGGCTGCTCACAGCTGCCTTCCCCACTCGGCCAAGGGGACTGAGAAGCTAGAGCTGCCCTGACCCAGCCAAAACACAAAAGCTACCCAGACCCTCTGCCACCTGCGGAACAGCTGCCTGGAGAGTCCACACTTCCACGTAGGAAGGGTCTGGTGCTGGCAATGGACCCCGAGAGTTATTCTGCAAAACAAAACTCCCCAGGCCACAAGCAAAGTCACGCTTACTCAAAGCAGACAGTTCCAATCTAGTTCTCTCAGTCTGGGGGAAGGCAGAGGCCTAGTTTCCTCCTTGGAGGATTCTTTGAGTTCTGTGATGAGCCCTGCTCGAGGCCGGCGCCCCTGGGAAGCTGTGATCCAGCACTGACTCTTCCCAGAGATTTCATTCATACACGTGGCGTGGCACCGAAGGCAGGGAAGCATGCGCAAATGGACACCAAGCGGAGTGCGCTTTGCTGTGGGCCAGAGGAAGGTCCTGGGCATGGCTTCAGGATGCTCCTCCTAAGGGAGGCCTGAAAAAATTGTCATCAAGCACAAAATTGCTCTGAAACTAGGTCACCTAATTCACAAGTGTTCTAAGAGCCGCCTCTGACTTGTACCATCCGGCCTCTTCCACAGCCTGGACTGTCTGGCTATGCGTAGCTACAAATCACTCCCTCTGACTCCCAACCACAATGAGACTTTCCATCAGTGTGTCTCTCCCCTGACATCCATTCTAGTAATTCTCAGTCCTGGTTGGAAATTAAAATAAACCAGAAGCTTCTAAAAATATCAGTGCCTGGGTTCAATTCCAGACCAATACAGTCAGAATCTCTAAGGGGCTGGGGTATCAGGAGTCTTCAAGAAGTTTCTCCAGATGATTCTGACATGCACCCAGAGCTAGGAATCACTGACCCATCCTCTCCTTGACTCAAAAGGAATAAATAATAATGTCATAATTTGTGGACGCTTACCATGTGTCAACCACATAGTTTAGCTCACTGACTTCTTTCCGTGAACCATCAACCCCATGTTATACATAAAGAAACAAAAGCTCACAGAAGTAAAGCGACTTGTCTGATGTCACACAGTTGGAAAGTGCCATCAGGATTGGGTTTCATCTGTCCTCCCAGTCTTTGCTTTCTGCCTTCCTACAGACAAGCATAGGAAGGTCAATAACAGGCTGATGGCAGAGAGGAGACCAGTTTGATAGCTGCCAGGAACGTACCCAAAAGAATCTGGAGTCATGGTGTTATGGATTGGATTGTGTCCCCCACAAAAAGAAGTCAAAGTCCTAATCCCGAGTACCTATATGACCTTGTTTAGAAGTAGGGTCTTCATAGATGATAAAGTGGAGATAAGATTGTTGGAGTGGATCTTAATCCAGTACAATTATGTTCTTATGGAAAGGGGATACAGGACGCAGACACAGCCATGCACACCATGTGCAGGTGAGGGCAGGGATCAGAGCAAGACATTTACTAACCAAGCAACACCACAGACTGCTGCAAACCACCAGGAGCCAAGCAAGAAGCATGAATAGATCATTCCTCAGGAGAAACCAATTCTGCTGCCACCTGGATCTCATACTTCTATCTCCAGAACTAGGAGACAATAAATTCCTTTATTTAGACTGTCTCATTCGTGGCACTTTGCTATAGGAATCTTAGGGGAGGGGAAAGGAAGGCAGAGAGCATGTATGAAAACTTAAAAAATAAATCTTCAAGGGCTGGGGGTGTGACTCAGTGGTAGAGCACTTGCCTAGGATGTGTGAGGCACTGGGTTCTATTCTCAGGACCACATATAAATAAATGAATTTAAAAAAAGGTCTATCAACATCGAAAAAAAAATTTAAAAAAGAAATCTCCAGATGGGAATAACAATTCTAATGTTCTACAGTGCAGTAAGATAACTGTGATGACTGATGATATTTAATTGCATATTTTAAAAGAGCTAGTAGAGAGGACTTTTAGCATTCCCAACACGAAGAAATCATAAATGTTTTAGATGATGGATATGTCAGTTACACTCACATCATCATTACACACTGTGCAGATGTTGAAATTTTATTCTGAATCCCATAAATGCGTATAATTATTATCTATCAATTAAAAATTTATATTTTTGAACTGAACAGACACTTCATATACAATCAATCGACAAGTATATGAAAAAATGTTCAACATCTCTAGCAATCAGAGAAATGAAAATCAAAACTACTCTAAGATTTCATTCACTTCAATCAGAATGGCAATTATCAAGAATACAAGCAACAATAGTGTTGGCAAGGATGTGGGGAAAAAGGTACACTGATATATTGCTGGTGGGACTGCAAATTGGTGCAACCAGTATGGAAAGCACTATGGAGATTCCTGAGAAAACTTGGAATGAAACCACCATTTGACCCAATTATCCCACTCCTCAGTTTATACCCAAAGGACTTAAAATCAACATATGGCAGTGACACAGCCACATCGATGTTCATAGCAGCTCAATTCACAATAGCTAAACTGTGGAACCGACCTAGATGCACTTCAGCAGATGAAAGGAAAAGCATATATATATATATATATGATGGAATATTACTCAGCTTTAGAGAAGAATGAAATTCTGGCATTTGCTGGTAAATGGATGGAGTTAGAGAATATCATGCTAAGTGAAATAAGCCAGACCCAAAAAAACGAAGGCTGAATGTTTTCTGTGATATGTGGAAGCTAATTCACAATAAGGTGCAGGGGGATAGGGAAGAATAGAGTTATTTTATGTTAGGTAAAGGGGAGGAAAGGTGTGGGGGTAGGAATGATAGTAGAGTGAAACAGACATTGTTTCCTCATGTACATGTATGACTGCATGACCAATGTGATCCTACAACATGTACAATCAGAAAAATGAGAGATTACACTCCTTTATGTATGTTTTAGCAACATGTACAAATGCATTCTACTGTCATGTAGAACTAATTAGAACAAATAAAATTTTAAAAATTTTAAGAAAATTTACATTTTTGTTTAAACTCCAGACTCAACTTACACATAAGATGATGGCAGTCTGAGGCAATTGTTCAAGTTCATGGATGGTGTGTGACAAACCTGGGTCACAGAGGAGTCCACTGTCTCAGAACACAGGTCCCTTTACATCCCCTCAGTACTTTCCTATTAAATTCATTTTAAACTTTGGCTTACTATTAAATCTTACTTGGGGTTATAATTTCATACATGCTCCAGGATGGCCCTTGTATATCTGATTTTCAAAAACATGCATTAGAGCTGGATATGATCCTTGCCTATTATTTGCATGTCAACAACATCTAGAATCTTCCAACTCCTGGGTCAGGATGGAGTCCCAGTTCTGCATAGCTGCCTCTGGCTGTGAAAGCTCACAGTGGAACTTGGGGACCTCAGGCTCCTGAAATGCACTAAGACTGCCTGTTTCTTGCTTGCCTCTTCCCCAGTCATTCAGCTGGGACGTTGGCATAGCCATTACTGTGAGCAGCAGAGTAAATGCACATGAATATATGTGTAAAAATCTGGTTGCATGATGTGGCTTTACAAGCCAGAGGCAAATATTTGTTTAGCTTTACAAAGGAGGCCATTATGAGATGTGTGGGTACCCTGTGACCTCCCCCCACAGTACTCCAGCATGGCCAGGGCCAAGGGAGATCAGTTATGGTCTGGCAACAGACAGTCAGGAACTGTATTTGATTGAACGTCTCTTTATATCAGTGCCAACTTAAAGAGTAGCTAAAGAAGGCATCTCTTTGCCTGATGTTCAGGAGCGGTTGGAGTGTGGCCCAACTCTCTCTACCCCTTCCAGCTGAAAAATACTCATCTCAGTGAATTCTGAGTTTAACATCAAGGTTTGATCCTTTGATTGAAACCAATTACAGATTTATTAAAATATAAATTAAATGAAAAGAGTCCCTCAAATGAGGTAGTTTAGTTGCATTTTTTTTCATTTATATCTAAATGCTGAAGCCTTTTTCAGATCTTTCCCAGAGATGTTTTATTTGGAGAAGACTTAAAAGTAAAAAACATTGTGTTCAGAAAGTGGCCATTGCCTCTAGACCTTAGCTATTGCCATTTGAAGAAAAAGCTTACCACCAAATGGAGCAAAAAAAAAAAACTTGAGAGGAGGTTGGTGGGCTAGCCAGGGTGTCACCTCCTTGGTTTAGAGATGGCCCTTGTTAGGCAAGTGCAGGAAACTCCTTGTAAGGTCCCAGGTACTATTGAACTTCCCAGTCTCCTAACACTCAATTGCCTTCTGTGTGAAATAATGTATTTCCTATTGCTTATACCTTTGAGGTGGTTCCATCTTCATTGTGCTGTTACTTAATTCCCTCTGCATATCTGTCATATATTTTCAAGTAGATGAAAGGTCCTTGAGGGGAATAATGATATCATAGTTATCATTGTACAGAGCCTTGTTCAGTAACCGACACACAGCAAACACTCCAACAAAGCCTGTCATCTGTGGAACAAGTAAATGGAAAATATAGACCAAATTAATAGATTAAAAAGGACCCATTAGTTTAACACTGCCTAAGCTCAAATAAAGCAAATGAAAGGGAGATCAGGGATTTAGAGAGCTGGAAATCCTTCCCCCATTTGGGTGCCCCAAGCACTTCCTGAGGGGATAGCATCCCTCCTCCACATATCCAGTCCTTTTGTCTCCATGGAAGCCTTCCATGACTTCTCACAGTTCTGTTTCCATTTTATTACTCTCTTCTTAGACACAATGAAGCCTCCCTTGCAGGTAAATTGGGACCAGATGACTGAATTCTGGCCAGTAGGTGTAAGTGAGGCAAACCAGTTCTGAACTTGATCTTCAAAAACATCCAGTGAGATTATTCAGCTTTTCTTCTCCTCCAACACTGACTTTGGAGGCCTCGTGTTCCTGTGATGGCAGAGCTCTGGTTCCTGAGTGAGTGGGTAGAGGGGAACCTCTGCTGACTGTGTAAGACAGCTATTCTTAGTAACACACTTCATTGTGTCAAGCCACTGTGCTTTCAGAACTCGTTTGTTACTATAGATCATCTACATTTTGTCCAACCAGGTTAATATACATCCTTAACTAAATGCTTCTTCTCCCAAATGTTTTCAGAGTGCTGAAATCTCTTCTTTGTAGGACTGGTTTATCTATTGTATACTTTTACTAATGTTTTTCCCTTCACTAGATTGTTTATACCATAAAGAGATCATTTTTCTCATTACTGTATTTTTAATGCCCCAAATAGTGCCAGACATATGATAGACATTAATACATATTTGCTAATGAATGAATGGATGGACAGATGTATATTGAGATCTGCCTGAGTTTTAGTTCCAGTTCCTCCAATTTCTAGCTGTTACCCTTAACCTTTCTATGCCTCAGTTTCCTCATTAATAAAATGAGCCTCATGCTATCTGTCTTAAATGATTGTTGTGAAGATTAAAAGGGGCTATAATTCTATGACCTAGAATTACCACTTTTAAAGACCACATTAAATATTGACTGTCATTACAGCTCAGGAATAAAAAAAAAAGGGGGTAGAACAAAAGGAAATGATTAGATAGAAAACATCAGTCAATACAAATTGTTTTATATTTCCTGCTTGTGATTAAGCAATTTAAAATAGCATTTTGAGTTATTAAACCAACGAAAGAAATTGATTTTATTGAGTTTTCAGATCAATAAAAGAAAAATCTCTTTCTGTTTTTTAAATTATCTGCGGCGAGAAATTTTACCTGCATGTTAAGTTCCAGTGGGTGGTCAATAGTTTGGGAACCTCATGCAATTTAAAAGGTATTTCCTTAACTTCTTTTATTTTTCAAAAATGTCTTCTAAAATATCATGGATTTCTGTTCAGAAATAGAGACAATATCCCAAAGGAATAAAGCTCTTTAAATTTATGAATAACCCATCTGAAACTTTGAGTCTGCCTTCAAAATTAATTATTTGATTTGGGCAATAATGGGACAGCTCTGTCTCCCCTGCTTTCCTGCTCTGCCACAGACTGTTCCAGGATTTTGGAAGTATTAAGGAGTAAAATGTTTCCACATGAGTAATGCTGATTCCAGACACTCCACCCGAACCACAAAAGGAGCATTCTGGGGTTGGTTTCTCAAATACATTTCTTTTTCTCAGCTTTAAATTGGGCAGTAAAGGAGAGGCACTCTTGGATTCTAAACCTGGTGTCCACCCAGGCTTGTCCCATTGGCTCCTGTCTGCTGGTGTGACATGGTGCTCTCATCTTTCAGGGACATTTACCTCATTTATCTGTATGCTTGCCCACAAATCCAGTCAAATGCTTGTGCTTCAAGTTGCATCTTGACTGGTCCCATTTGGATGGACTCTGATGCAAAATCAGGTGGGTTTTATGCACCTAATTGGAATGTGTGTTAGTGGAGAGGTCACATGTTTTATTGGCAATAAGGGTAACCCAGGATTTTAAGGAAAGTATAGCCAACTGAAGCCCTTTTAATTCAATTCCCTAATTCTGTTATGTTTGAGAAAACAATGGTCTGGAAAGGATTACAAGCCCAAGATAATATGGCTAACTAGTGGCAGCAACAGAACTAAAACATATGTTTGCTGACTGCTAGATCAGTGACCTTCATGCTTCATAATGTATGATATGTTTTGTATCTAGTACAACAAAATATTGCTCTTCAGTACAGTTGTCCCTAGATATCTGCAAGGCTTTATTTCCAGGACCCACCTCTCCAATACCAAAGTTTCCAGACACTCAAGTCCTTTATATAAAATGGCATAGTATTTGTGTATAACTCACATACCAAAAAATGGGGTAAAACTAATGGAAATTATTAGAAACAAAATATCTGTCAACATCAATCATATTATACTTCTTGCTAATTATCAAGCAATTATACTAATTATAGTATTATAATATTGTAACACAGTATTACAATACGTAATTACTTTGTATTATTAATGTAATGTAAATATTATATAAATAGCTGTTGTGCTGTATTATTTAGGGAATAATGACTCAAAAAAAAGTTTGTAAGTGTTTAGTACACACACAAATATTTTTCAGATATTTTCCATCCATGGTTGGTTGTCTCTGCAGATCATACCTGCTGATATGAAGGGCCAGGTGTACTTAGGTACTGAAGGAAAAGTAGCTGATGTTTTTTGCTTGCCTAGAGCCTTTTTAGCCAGAGTCAAATCCTGTGTCCTCCATTAAGACTTCTCTGATGCGACAGAGTGATGAGCAGAGTACTAGCTTAGAATGGGAAGACCTGGTTTGGGGCCTCTTCTCTCCTTTGGAACCAGCTGCATGGTGGTGAGCACTCTACCCTGCAACATGTCTCCAGACCAGGTCTCTCAGTTTCTCCTGTGGGCAGTTCCACGGGAGGAGAAAGAGCTGCACCACTTCCATATTCGCTCCCTGGTCTGTTCCTCTCCTCTGGGAAAGTGGATCCTAGCTCTCTGAAATAGTGTAGGAAAATACATTTCTGACCTTAGCCTCAGAGATTCCAATGTTTTAATCCTAGGGATCCACAAACTTTTCTATAAAGGGCTGTATATTGAATTATTTTATTCTCTGTCTCAACTATTCAACTCTGCTACTATAGCTCAAAAGCTGCCTTAGACAATCCAGAAATGAATAAGCATGTTTGTGTTCCAATTAAACTTTATTTACAAAAACAGATGACAGAGGCCTTAATTTACAGACCCCTGATCTTTCATAAGACTGATCCCTATATGGTCTTCTGCACTGAATTATGGAAGAGATTGTCAGGGAACTAAGTCTTTAGGAAAATGATTTACACATGGTGAGATAAATTTAAAAAGGTCAACTGATGATGTGTGGGAATCCAAATTGTTCATCTACTTTATAACCTTCCCATTTGCCTTCTTTTTTTTTTTTTTTTTTCGTCTGTCTTCATATTTTTGTCACCTGTCTTATCTTCCCCTTACTCTCCTTACTTCTCCTTTTTGATTGTCACTGGTACTGCTCCCCAACATATTGGGACCAAAAAACATGTGTATTGATTAGGGCCTTGGATGTACAAAACAGAAGTCATCACAGGATGTCTTAGGCAGGAAAGGCTTGCCCTGGAAAGTTCAGAGGTGCTCTCAGAGTTGACTGGCATCCAGAGGTTCAGACTTGGGAAACATACAAGAAAAAACAGTATAGAGGGTCCCACATAGGAAGTTATTTTTTAAATAGGATCACTCAGCTATAATGCCACCATCCATGGAGTCAGACCCTGCAAACTCCTGGACACTCATGAAGCCATCATGATTAATTCTTACTCTTTGTTCTTTGTCACTTATTTCAAATGTGAATCCTGGGTGGAGCATCTGATTGGCTGATTCCAAACCATTTGTCCATGCCATAGCCACTGCAGGGTAGGGAGAGTAGGAAATCTCCATCGTTGAGTGCGACGGTGGACAGTAGGCATTGAGTAATTACACTTGTACTACATACAAGGGGGGATTCTCATCACATGGAAAGGATTTAGAGATTGCACAGCCAACACAATGACAAGAGAGAGTTAGCACAGATGGGAAATTCAAAGCCAAACTTGACCCCTGTGTGAAACACCCAATTCCCAGCTGAGGACAAACATGAGGTTTTGAGTCAAAATTGACCACATATCAGGACATGCGTCCTGTCTGTGGGCTCAGATACGTGAAGGAGGTGCAGATTCTCAGCCTGATCAAATTCACATTCCCTGGATGTAAAATGATTTTCAATGAACATCAGGAAGCATGAGGATGTGTATTAATCACTGATGTGGATTCATTACCACCCCCCATTGATGCTGGGTGGCCCACATCTGTTCTCTAAGTCTGTGGGATTTTACCAATAAATCAAGCTCCAAAGACAGACATAATTCTCTGGCAGTTATGCCCATCAAAATCTCATATTTTCCAATATGCAGTGGGAAATCTGCATACATCTGTCATCAGCTCTGAAGCCCACAGCAGCTGGGAGACAGCTGTTCAGGCTTGGGGAAACAGGGTGCATTGTCCCTTGACATTCACCCTGCAAAATCTGGTCCTTCTGTGAATGTAACTAAAGTTATAGGTAATGTCAACCTAAATAATAAACTGAGAATGATTAATAGATGTGTTTGGGATAGTATTACAATGGGAATCCATGTACCATAGTAAACTGTGTGTGTATTTAAAGACGTTGAAGCAAGAGGAAGAATTCAAAGGCAAAATAAGGAGGATTACATAAGATATATTAAAACAATAATCTTTGACTACAAGGATCTATAGCAAGGGAGGCATCAGTCTAGTATTAAATAGGCAGTTCACTGAGCAGGAGTCTTTGAAAAAGCATTTTCTGTACAAGGTTGGGGTGGACTCTGTGAAAGGTTATGACTTTGGTCAAGCTTTTTGTGATAGATTTTGCATAAACATGAGATTTCCCCTCTTCATAACCCCTCCGCTCTACCTACATACTACCTAGCTTTCTGTGGTTAGAAATTTGACACAAGAGACTCTGTTCTGGCTCTGACAACTTTCACAGTAACAGGCTACTCTGGGATGTATCACCCAACTAGATCATTTTCACTAGAATTTCAGGGAGCTCCCTTCTCCAAGTTAGGAGCAGCACCCATCAACTTTACACTGAAATGCATAATTTTATACTAATTGCAGAAATATTAATTACTTTCAGAAGAGTTCCTCTGTCTTGATTGAAAATTATGTGAGGTTTTAACGAGTTCCAAGCTCTTATTTTATGTTTTCACAACAAACAAAATGTAAGTGAGGGGAAGAAGTAGTACAGAAGCAATAAAATGCAATTTCAGATGTTCATGATGATACATCATCTTCACACTTTCTCCTATACTTGCTTGTGAGTATTTATCATTCTTGGTTATGCCTGTCTCAGAACATATATTTTCATCCCAATACTTGCACTGGAGCCTTGCCTAACTTTTTTATTTCTACGCTATTTCAGGCTATATAATTTTACTTATCAATTTTTTTTAACATGACTTCTAAATTCTAATGAACCAGTCCAAATAGCTGATTTATTTTTCAAATTGGAGACAAAAAAAATTAGCTTGGAAAAATGCAAACTTAACAATATGACATTTTGATAGTCTGTAATTTCTGGCATAATATTTATTCTTAAATTTCAAATTTTTCAAACTTTAGTCCAACTGTGAATTTTCCTTTGAAAATGTCAAACTACACACTTGATTGACAGGAGATGAACCTGTGGCCCCAAATCACACCTTGAAAAGCACTTTGAAGGCTGTTTCAAGTGACTGGAAGAACTTGAGTATGTTGGAGCCCCAGAATCACTGACCTTTTTGGTTTAAAGAAACTAAAAAAAAAAAGGTTGAAAGTGACTGTTGAAAGTAGAAAGTAGTGGGCTGTGGGACTCAGTGTCACTAAGGATGAGTGCGAAACTGAGTCAAGCGAGTTTTGGATGTGGCCATTCTTGTTCTTCAGGAAGTAGTTTGCGTGGGGACAGGTGCTGCTTAGGAACATTCCTACCTGCCACAAGGATTGATTAACTGGTTGCCTCCAGGACATCTCTTCCAGTTTTACTTTTTCCGGTTCATTACCTGTGATTCTCCTGCCTATAATCCATCCTCCACCAAGACATGTCCTTCAATGATTCTAGAATATTTAGTGTGTTTCCTAATTATTTGAGTAAAAAATTATTTTCTTTTATATGGCTTTGTTTGGCAGGGTCAGTTTCTCAGAGTCCAGGAAACCTGGTTTGTAGCAGTGAGAAAGACAGGAACATGGGAAGCCAGGAGCAGACAGTCCCAGTTGGCCAACTTTATTCAGGGGGAATGAAGCATCTCTGTGAAGAAAGCCAGTAGGTACTCAATTTCCTAGCGCCCACAGCTCCTCAAGCGGAGTAAAGTAAATACTTTTCTTCCCATTGTAAACATGCCAGTGTTAGTGGATACTTACAGGGAGAGAAACCCTGGAATGAGGCACCTTGGTTGCTTTTCTGCACAGAGATCTGCCTCCCCTCCCTGATTCCTCAGCTCCCTGAGCTCCAGGCCTGGGCCATCTCTAAAGACCATGTGTTCTTCTCAATTTGGTTCTGTCACCATTGACTGAAAGATTCTGACTTGGGGGTAGAAAGTGGGGAAGAAGAGCAAAGAAGGAGAGAGAGAGAGAGAGAGAGAGAGAGAGAGAGAGAGAGAGAGAGAGAGTAGGAGGAGGCAGAAGCAGCAAAGAGCAAGGGGCAGACCAGCTTAATACTCTCCTGCCTGACTTCCTGCCCAGGTCAGTATCTAACCACATCCTGCTTCCTTGGCTTATTGGACAGCTACTCAGTACACCTGCAGGCACTCAAATGTACTGCCAGGGAACTCATTAGAACATGTCAGCCTTCAGCCCAGACAAGAGCCTGAGTAAGACAAATGATGAGCTGTCAGGAAAGGTTTGACAGGCTCTCTCTATATACCTGAGAAAGAAGGATGTGGAAGTGCCACTCAGCTAGCAAGCTCTGAGTTCTTCCTCTTGCCCTAGGTGTTGGTCCAGATCTAAGGTTTAGACAATGTGTTCAGTTACAGAAAGTAGACTTTCAAAGCCCTCTGTTGGAATCACAAATGCCCTAATACTAGATCTGCATGAGACCCAGTTAATTGCCCTATTTTTATTTCAACCAGTAAATCTGAAAGGAGACCCTTTAAGGAATACTCAGAAGCCCTCTTCCTTTCTCTTTTGGTTGGAAGATGGAAACAATTCACTCTTTTCTCTGTTTAGTCGCAGTAGTGAGTTCTATCAGTAATGGTAGTATCATATTGCATTGCACATTTTCTCTCTCTCTCTCTCTCTCTGAATCCATAAACTCACACGATGAATTACTCTGAATCCATAAACTCATACTATGTATTTGATTTCTCTGAAGTCTAGCACTATGCTCACCACAAAGTTAGCTTTCACTGGATGTACTTTGAATGACTGAATAAATACACAAGTGGTCATGTCATCAGCAAGGTGGCCCAAAGATGCCCAGTGACACTTCCCCCAAGACTTCACATTGGAATAAAAGTATTATGCATTGAAAATATAAGTTGACCAAATTATAATGCCTCTTCTCCAGGGACTAATGATCAAGAGGAGGAACACACATGATTTCAACCTCATGAACAGTTAGGGTGAATGTTTAAATGGTGTGCAAGAAAGCCAAGGGGAAGCTGGAGATGGCAGTCATCTTTCTTTAACTTTCTTTCTTTCTTTTTGGTACTGGGATCTAACTCAGGGGCACTTTACTCCTGAGCTATATAAATACCCCATCCCTTTTTTATTTTTTATTTTGAAACAGGGTCTCACTAAGTTGCTGAGGGTCTCACTAAATTTCTGATGCTGGCCTCCAACTTGTGATCCTCCTATCTCAGCCTCCTGAGTTGCTGGCATTACAGGTGTGCACCACTATGCCTGGCTACCAAGCAGTTACTTTATAGAAGGACATATAAGGACGCATCAGATTGCTATGAGTCCAACTCTAAATAGCTTAATTTTAACTTTATTTTCTCATGTGTTAGTCTATTGGGACTGCTATAACAAACTATCAAAGACTAGATGGCCTAACCAAAAAGTATTTATTTCTCATAGTTTTGGAGACTAAGGAATCTGAGATCAAGTTCCCCACAGATTCAGTATTCTTTTATAATCTTGGTGGAAGTCTCCATGACCCCACAATTCTTGTATTCTGCATGCCTGCAAAACCAGCATCACACAGATGACACCAAAGTCTACAACTGACTTGAGCAGTAGCCAGGGTCCCTTTGGACCATGGCTGTAACCGCTTCTTAGTACCTAGATAGCTGAACATGGAGAAAGGAATCCCAGAGAAACCATTCACTAGGCAACCCTAGGAAGCAGGTCACCCATGGCTTTCTTCTCAAAGGACATTCTTTGACACAATTTTACACCTTTATACCTTTGAGCCTGCTTTGGGTGGGGTCTAGTCAATTCCTGAAATACCTTCAAGGCATTTTTCTTATTGTCCTGGAGCAAAGTACTTGGTTTCTTTCTTTCTTTTTTTTTAATTTATTTTTTATTCACACAGTTCATATAATCTTACATTTACATAGGGTAATACTGTCTGTCTCAGTCTACTATTTTTCCTGCCCCCATCCCCCGCCATCCCATTTTCCTCCACACCATCCATACTTCCTCCAGTCTTTCCTATCCTCCCCATAACCCCTGGCACCACCCCCCACCGCCCCCATCCCACTCCTGTTATGTATCATCATCCACTGATCAGAGAAAACATTCGGCCTTTGTTTTTTTGGGCTTGGCTTATTTCACTTAGCATGATATTCTCCAACTCCACCCATTTACCAGCAAATGCCATAATTTTATTCTTTTTATGGCTGAGTATATTGTGTATATATACCACAGTTTCTTTATCCATTCTTCAATTGAAGGGCATCTAGGTTGGTTCCACAATCTAGCTATTGTGAATTGAGCAGCTATGAACATAGATGTGGCTGCATCCCTATATTTTGCTGATTTTAAGACCTTTGGGTATAAACCGAGGAGTGGGATAGTTGGATCAAATGGTGGATCCATTTCAAGTTTTTTGAGGAATCTCCCTACTGCTTTCCAAAGTGGCTGCACCAATTTGCAACTCCACCAGCAATGTACAAGTGTGCCTTTTTCCCCACATCCACGCCAACACTTGTTATTGCTTGTATTCCTGATAATAGCCATTCTAATTGGAGTTAGATGAAATCTTAGGGTAGTTTTAATTTGCATTTCTCTAATTACTAGAGATGATGAGCACTTTTTCATATATTTGTTAATAGCCTGTATATCCTCTTCTGTGAAGTGTCTGCCCGGTTCCTTAGCCCATTTATTGATTGGGCTCTTTGCATTTTTGGTGTACAGTTTTGTAAGTTCTTTATAAATTTTGGAGATAAGTGCTCTGTCTGAAGTATGTGTGGAAAAGATTTTTTCCCACTCTGTAGGCTCTCTTTTCACATTCTTGATTGTTTCTTTTGCTGAGAGAAAGCTTTTTAGTTTGCACCTGTCCCATTTATTGATTCTTCCTTTTATTTCTTGAGCTCTGGTGATCTTGTTGAGGAAGTCTGGTCCTAAGCCAATATGAAGAAGATTCGGGCCTACTATTTCTTCTATTTGGTGAAGAGTCTCAGGTTGAATTCCTAGATCCTTGATCCATTTTGAGTTGAGTTTTGTACAGGGTGAGAGATAGGGGTTTAATTTCATTGTATTGCATATGGATTTCCAGTTTTGCCAGCACCATTTGTTGAAGAGGCTATCTTTTCTCCACTGTATGTTTTTGGCACCTTTGTCTAGTATGAGATAACTGTACTTATGTGGGTTTGTCTCTGGGTCCTCTATTCTGTACCATTGGTCTATCTGTCTATTTTGGTGCCAATACCATGCTGTTTTTATCACTATGGCTCTATAGTAGAGTTTAAGGTCTGGTATTGTGATACCTCCTGCATCATTCTTCCTGCCCAGGATTGTTTTGGCTATTCTGGGGCTTTTGTTCTTCCATATGAATTTCATAATTGCTTTTTCTATTTCTGTGAGGAATGTCATAGGAATTTTTATTAAAATTGCATTAATTTTGTACAGCATCTTTGGAAGTATGGCCATTTTGGTTATATTGATTCTTCCTATCCAAGAACATAGAAGATCTTTCCATCTTCTTGGTTTCTTTTTAATGGTATTAATCTCTTTAGCAACTGCGTACTCCTTGACCAAAACTTTATACTCATTGCTTTTCTGGCCATACTAAATTTTAAAAATCATCTTTCCACTCTACTTCTTGCTCCCAGTTCTTCTTGTAAATCTCAGCCAGCAATACCTATGCCACTTCCTTAATCTATGCTTCCCTGAAGTTTCTTCCACCAGATTAGTCAGTCTATCACCTTAAACTCAGACTCACACAAAGTCTCAGGACAGGGACAAAATGTAGACAAGTTCTTTGCCAGAATATCTTCTGGTCCAATTTCCAATAAATTCCTCATTTCCATCTGAAATCTCAAGAGTCTAGCCTTCACTTTCCTCATTCTAATCAGCATTCCAGTCTCCTGAACTCTACCAGAATCACCCATAATCTTGGCTTACAACATTCTATCTGCTTCTCCAAACTTTTCCAAACTCCCCCACAAACCCATTCCAAAAGTCTTCTCAACCACACTGTGAGGTATAATCTCAGTACCAAATTTTCTGTTAGTCAGCTTTCCATCACTATGACAAAATACCTGAGATAAACAACTTAAAAGGAGAACCTATTTATTTTGACTCATGGTTTCAGAGGCTTCAATTCATGGCCACTTGATCCTATTATTTTGGACTAGAATCAAAGTCTAATACCATGTGGGGAGCATGTGGCAGAGGAAACTGCTATCTCCTGGTGGCCAGGAAACAAGGCCACCATGGAAGGAAAAAAGAAGAGGCTGTGGTCCCAATATCCTTTTCAAGGGCATGTCTCCACTGACCTAACCCAAATGTTACTCATGTCATTAAATTATACTCTTCTATAGACATGATCAGTGACTAGAATGTGACTATTTACACCAACTTTCCCCGGAGGCCTCTCATGTAAATACTTCCTAATTTAAATGGTACAACTATCTAGCCTGTAGGGCTGGCCCACATCTATTCTGGCTATTGTGGACCCTTCTATTACTTCAGAGTTTCCTTCATCTCTCTTCTCCACTAAATTTGTTTCCAAGTAACCTTTATCCATGAGAGAAGAGAACCACATTTGCTGATAGGCACATGGTAAATATTGCTTCCAAAAGGAATGTGCTTTTGCCTGTTATGTTACTATCCCTGTGACCATGGCCTCTTAAATCTGTTCCCTGATCCCTGTCTGTCCCACAGATCAAAATCATTCTCCACAATGCCAGAGGGATCTGCTCATTCTAAAATTCTGAACTTGATAATGTATTTGTCAGAGTTCTGCAGAGAGATAGAACCAATCCATGTAATGAGATTTACATGGATTTATATACTTGTGATGGGTGGCAAGTGTAAAATATGCAGGGCAGGCTGATACACAGGAGACCCAGGAAAAAGTTGCTCCTGTAGTTCAAGTCCAGACACAAAATTTCTAATTCTTTGGGCTACTCCAGGCTTTTTACCTTAAGGTCCTCAACTGATCAGATGAGGCATACCCACATTGTGAAGGGTAATCTGCTTTATTATCCTACTGATTTAAATGTTAATCTTATCTGGAAAATAGTACCATAGCAACATCAGACTGGTGTTTGACCAAACATGGGCAGGGACAATATCCTAGCCATGTGGACACATAGAATGAATCTTCACACCTGCTTAAATGCCTGCAAGGGTTTCCCCGCCAAAGGACACATCATGGATTTCATCTCCATTTGTATGTCCATCTCCGTGATCATTGCTTCCACTCATTTCACATTCTAGCAAGGCTAAACTACTGGAAACTTCCCCTACACAGCATTCATTTATTAAACCAGTTTGGTAAACAAATCCTGACTGAGAATCTCCAATGCACCATGTGCTCTCTGGGCACTGAGAACACCAGAGCTGACAAAGGCACAACCCTCTTCCACGACTGAGATCTATCGTTACTGCTGCACTCACCACATTCCAAGAAAATTCTGCATTCACTGTCTCCTTCACTAGACAGATCTCAATCATCTACCTGTAACTTCTACTACACCAGCAGTGTTTGACCACAGAAAGTACATGCTTGTCCCTTGTCCATAAGTTACCAATCCATGCAGTTTGCAACATACCATCCCTCATAGTCTCATTTCCTCAATCCTTTTTTTTTTTTTGGAACCAGGGACTGAACTCAGGGACACTTGGCCACTGAGCCACATCCCCAGCCCTATTTTGTATTTTATTTAGAGACAGGGTCTCACTGAGTTGCTAAGAGCCTCGCTAAGTTGCTGAGGCTGGCTTTGAACTCGCAATCCTCCTGACTCAGCCTCCCAAGTCGCTTGGATTACAGGCGTGCGCCACCACGCCCCGGCATTTCCTCAATCCTTATACTTACCATTGCATGCTAAGTTATAAGTGACTCTCGTGCAAAACCATAGAAACAAAAGTCGTATCCTATTTGTGTACAATGAATCAAATGCAGTCTGTAAAAAGAAAAAAGAAAAAAAAATAAGTGACTCTGAAACCCTCTTCTCTGTATGCATTAAAAATAATAAATAGAGAAATATATTCAGAACATTCATTAACAAAGTGTTATGTGTACATAAAATGTCCCCCAAAGGCTCCTGTGTTGAAGGCATGGTCCCCAGTGCAGCAATTCAAAGGCAGGATTCTACGGAAATAAATAGATCATGAGGGCTTTGATCTCATCCATCAATGGATTAATCCATTAATGAGTTCATAATTGAATGGACTATTTGTAGAAGATGGAACCTAGTTGAAGGACTTAGGTCATTGGGGGCATGTCCTGGAAAAAAAGGTGCCCCTTCCTTGGACACTCTCTGCCTCATTCATTACTGCCTCCCATGCCCCACCCTCCACCCCTGACTTTCTGGCTACCACGAATTGAGTAGCTTTGCTCTGTACACCCTCCCTGCCATGATGTTCTGCCTCACTACACACCCACAACAATGGATATAGCTGACCACAACCTGAAACCTCTGAAAACACAGGCCAAAGTAAATCTTTTCTTCTCTAAGTTGATTTTCTCAGGTATCTTGTCACAGCAATGAAAAGCTGACTAACCCAGCCTGAACAGGGAGGATTATTTAATTGGTTGGAAACCTAAGGATAGGAAGGAATTTTAAGTTGGCTATATGCAGAAGGGATGTACAAAGGGAAGTCAGAGAGATTGCATATGTGAGAAAGACCCAATGCACCTTCGCTGATCCAGAGATGGAAAAGGTAACAAACTAAGGAATGAGATGGAATTAAGGAACTGAGAGGGGCTCCCAGTTTACAGCCAGGACAGGAAAGGGGTTGGGGAAGAAAATGATGTTGCAGTCAGTCAGTAAAATAGAATCCTTGAAAATGAGAAGCAGCTTTATTTTAAATGTTATATGAATAAAAAAAGGTATACAATAGGTATGTGTGTCTACAATGAAAAATTTTTTCAAGGTCACAAAATTACTATGCAAAACTTTGGTTTCTTAATTTGTCCCAAATTAAACTAAATTTGTATCTGGAGCTGCGATCTACCCTTAGCTAGGAGTGGCAGTGCCAATACAAGACATATTTGGTTAATTTAGTAACAATTCAATCATTTCAAACATAAAATATTTCAGAAAACTGCCTTTTCTGATCCTTTTTCCCAAGGTAACAACTAAGCCTTTGGTAGAAAGCGTATGCCTAAAGGTTATAGCTAAGATGTGCCCTTCAGGGAACATCGAATATAGTTGATTCTTCTTCTGTGTCCCTCTGGAAACAAGGGTGCCCTTGACTACCTAGACATGCCTGACAGCCATTTCTGTTTTCTGTTACAGGTTCTTCTCTTTAATTCACTCTTTCATGTGCTTTACTTTAGGAACAAGACAGAGGTTTTCCCTGCTTTCAGAAAAAGCAAGAGAAAAAGTTTGGTTGGCAGACTTTGAGACTGCAGTGTAATTCTAGGGAAGTTCATCAAGGCCGATGGGGAGTCCTGGAACAAAGTCACCACCCCAGAAATGAACCTGCCTGGGTCATAGGCTGGGAGCCACCTGTAGAATGACTACTCTCCATGGAAACCTGATAAGGGATTTATTTAGCTTATAAGTAACCAACAATCCTAGAACACAGCAGCTAGAGTTGTTGGTTACTTATAAGCTAAATAACACGATCCAAGATATTTCCAAAGCATTATCATCCAGATTGAAAGAGAGGTCAGGATTTTTTGTAAAAACCATTTATAGCCAAGGATGATAAGGAGATGGCAACAGAATGCATTTGGTTGTTGGAAAGTCTTCATTGTTATTTGGTTCTTATTTTCCAGACTCCAGCTGACATTATCCTTATATTCAAGGGGTTTACACTTTAGCAGGGAGACAGATGCTATCAACAATTGTGTAATTATAAATATATTTATATATGCAGATGTTCATGCATTATACATTATTAAGCTAATCAAGGTGGTAAACTGTCACTTTCTATTCTTTCTCTTACAGAATTCTTTATATTGTCATGGATTTTCCTTCCCTAATTATGAAGTCTGGCAATAATGACAATAAGATGCCTCTAGTTATGAAAAATATTTAAAATGTTTCTGATGCACAGTCTGGGCGTCGGCTTTTTGGTGATGCCTGCCTGTGTGTTCTGGTACATGGCTCAGTCCCCTGGTAGCTAAATAAAGGTAAAAATCTGCATGGAGAAAGAAAGGGTGAAGGGCAGGCTAGATGTCTGAAAGGGAGAGTCCTGTCAGCATCAGCATAAACCACCATCCGTCTGTCCCTACATGATAAAGTAACAGCTGTTTCCAAAGTTGTCATGGGCCTAAATTTGTATAATAATCTTTCCATTTGTCTGCCCCCCCCCCCCCAGTTGAGTCATGGGAAGGGATGCAGCTTTGTGGTCTCCAGAACCCAGCTTTGACTAGTGACTTCTACAAATTACTGTCCATGGACCATCATGGCCCAATCACGACCATGGAATTCAGAGAGAGCAGAGCTCCCCACAACTGAATCAGGTCAAGGAGGTGCTATTAGCTAAACCCCTCCATTCCAGATCTTCTTATCAGGGGAGACAGTTATTGCAGCCTGAGAGGAAGGCTCTGTACAAATGAGCTTTCTGGCACTCCAATCACAGCCATGAAGTCAGTTTGCAAATGTAAATTACAGCTGCTCCCTCTGACTTGACCACAAGCCACATGGCAACTGGCTAGCCTGGTAGTGGAGCCAAGCCACTCTCAACTGCTCATCTGTGAATCCTATTCTCCTAGTATTATAGGAACATCTGCAAGGTTCATTTTATCCTGCAGGATAAGGAAAAGAAAAATGCCGCATACTGGTTTACTTGTTAAAAATAAGACTTTCCAATGAGCTGGGCCATTTGCTTCTGAATAGCAATGTAAATGAAGTCTTTCTGCAGCTGGATTCCCAGCAGCCAAAGGAGCTCAGGCTCAGAGTCTGGGTTGTCTGGGCGAGGTCTCATCTCGGCAGAAAGGGTGATTTAAGGGTAAGTATATTGAACAGTTGTTTGTGCCAAAGCCCCTAAACACAAGAAGGTAGGAGAGAGGATTATGAAGAATTTCCAGTTTGAAAGCATTGTACAACCTCAAAATAGGTAGCAAGTTAAGATTTTTAAGACTGCGTTCCTTCCTGGAATCTTCAGGAAGATTCTCCGTGGGGAGGCAACTCTAGTTCAACTAAGACATTCGTTTCTACTTTATGGCCTTCTTCTTTGGTCCTTCTCTGGGACTTTCATTTGAGGTTTCTCAATTTTATTGTGCATGCCCATCTCACCAGAAAGTTATGACACCCATAATAAACCAGGTTTGAAATGCCCAAAGCCAGAAGTGGGTTTGTGGAAAATGACCTCCATCATCAAATGGGTAAAACTAAGTGGAGGACCAGTTCTCATTCATGCATAGTCAAAACTGAGGAATCTTCCCACTACATACTGAATAATGCATCACTTACAATCATAAATGCAACTAAATTATATCTCCCAAAGAATAGGTACGTCAAAAACAAAAGTTCAAGAAATTGAGTTTTAAAGATCAAATTGGCTTTTATTAGCTATTCATGAACTGGACAGAATCTAGTCTACAAAAAAAGATGAAGCTTCGTTGGGCATTTTTCTCAGGTAGCTTAAATCAAAACTAGGAAACAGCATAATGCAAAAACCAGATTGGAGAACATCAGGTTAGTTTCCTCACGTGGGTTTAAGCAAAGGGAACATCCTTATCATGCTGGCTTAGATTGATAGACCACTTTTGATTAGTTGATATGAATTTCCTGTCTTTTAGGAAACTGGGCCTATTGGGGATATTTCCTGTTTTGTTAATGTTTCCATTTGATTACTATTTGGCATTAATGAAAGTGACTCTACTTCATTTGGTTTGCTGGGACCTACTGCAAAAACTCAGTCCAAAACAATGGCCTCTCAAAATCTTTAGCAGATCGAGGTCTTAATCACTCCAGTGTGAATGTGATCATTTTGGAAATAAGATAATTGAAGCTACAGTTAATATGTAAATTAAGATGAAGTCATGCTGGAAAGGGATGGTTCTAATCCAATGACATGTGGTAACCTAACAGGAAGAGAGAGATTCAGACACAGACACATGGAGAATACCATGCAAGAAGAGAAGCCAAGATTGGAATGATAAAGCTGCCAGCCAAGGACTAAGGCAGTAACAAAGGCTGAGAAGTGAGGAAGGACTCCCCAGAGTCTCACAGGGAGTGTGGCTCTGTTGACACCTTGATTATGGGCAGCTAGTCCCCATAACAATACAGTGGAAGAATACAACAATTCTGTCTTAAGACACCCAGTTTATGTTTTTTTAGTTACAGCAACCTTAGGAAACTGAAAAGCCCCCCTTTCTCCATTTCTTTTTTATATGAATTACGTGAAATACAATTTATCAGAACACCTGTGTTTATTGGACATAGACTATAGTAGTACAAGCAGTAAATCTGTAGAAAGATATTTGTTCTGTGTTCCCACTGTCAATCATAATACACACTTAAATCAATCGTGGCAGAGTAAAGTTTGAATTTCTTCCTACGTTTTCTACAAAAAATTAAAACTATAAAATTATTCTCATATGGAGAGGCAATTAGACTATGTATCCAAAAATGATAGGAAAAAGTTTTCAGAGGTGTGTCCTATAGCTACTTAGTAAAAATTTTATGTTGTTTGTGACATTTGTGATATTTGTGGCTTTTGCCAGTATAGAGGGTTGAATCGTAGCCTATAAAAGTTGTGTCCTGGTCCTAATTCCTAGAGCCTTGTCAACATCATCTTATTGGGAATAAGGCAGCATCACTGTAGTATGCTGATTTTAAGTCCTTTGGGTATAAACCGAGGAGTGGGATAACTGGGTTGAATGGTGGGTCTATTCCAAGTTTTCTAAGGAATCGCCACACTGCTTTCCAAAGTGGCTGCACCAATTTGCATATCAACCAGCAATGTACAAGTGTGCCTTTTCCCCATATTCTTGCCAACATCTGTTATTGCTTGTATTCTTGATAAAAGGCATTCTAACTGGAGTGAGATGAAATCTTAGGGTGCTTTTGATATGCATGTCTCTAATTACTAGAGATGTTGAACACTTTTTCATATATCTGTTGATTGCTTATAGATCTTCTGTGAAGTGTCTGCCCAGTTCCTTAGCCCATTTATTGATTGGGTTCTTTGTATTTTTGGTGTAACGTTTTTAAAGTTCTTCATAAATTTTGGAGATTAGTGCTCTATCTGAAATGCGTATGGAAAAGATTTTTCTCCCACTCTGTAGACTCTCTTTTTCACATTATTAATAATTTCCTTTGCTGAGAAAAAAATTTTTAATTTGAATCCATCCCACTTATTGATTTTTGCTTTCATTTCTTGTGCTCTAGGAGTCTTGTTAAGGAAGTCTGGTCCTAAGCCAACATGATGAAGATTTGGGGCTACTTTTTCTTCTGTTTGGTGCAGGGTCTCTGGTCTAATTCCTAGTTCCTGGATCCATTTTGAGTTGAGTTTCATGCAGGTGAGAGATAGGGGTTTAATTTCATTTTGCTGCATACGGATTTCCAGGTTTCCTAGCACCATTTGTTGAGGGGGCTATCCTTTCTCCATTGTATGTTTTTGGCACCTTTGCTAGTATGAGTTAATTGTATTTATGTGGGTTATTTCTGTGTCTTCTATTCTGTACCATTGGTCTACCTCTCTATTTTGGTGCCAATACCATGCTGTTTTTGTTACTGTTGCTCTATTGTAGAGTTTAAGGTCTGGTGTTGTGATACCACCTGTATCACTCTTCCTGCTAAGGATTGCTTTGGCTATTCTGGATCTTCCAAATGAATTTCATGATTGCTTTCTCTATTTCTGAGGAACATCATTGGGATTTTAATTGGAATTGTGTTGAATCTGTATAGCGCTTTTGGTAGTATGGCCATTTTGACAATATTAATTCTGCCTTTCCAAGAACATGGGAGATCTTTCCATCCTCTAAGGTTTTCTTTAATTTCTTTCTTTAGTGTTCTGTAGTTTTCATTGTAGAGGTCTTTCACCTTTTTTGTTAGATTGATTCCCAAGTTTTTTGTTTGTTTGTTTGTTTGTTTGTTTTGAGGCTATTGTGAATGGGATAGTTTTCCTAATTTCTCTTTTGGAGGATTCATCACTTATGAATAAAAATGCATTAGATTTTATTTATTTACTTACTTACTTACTTACTTACTTACTTACTTACTTACTTATTTAGTGGTGCTGGGGATTGAAAACAGGGCCTTGTGCTTGACAGGCAAGCACTCTACCAACTGAGCTTATCCCCAGCCCAAAACACATTAGATTTATGCATGTGGATTTTATATCCTGCTACTTTGCTGAATTCATTTATTAGTTCAAGAAGGTCTCTGAAGGAGTTTTGTGGATCTTCAAAATATAGAATCATGTCATTGGCAAATAGTGATAGTTTGAGTTCTTATTTTCCTATTTGTATCCCTTTGATTTCTTTGGTCTGTTTAATTGCTCTGGCTAGTGTTTCAAGGATGAAGTTGAATAGGAGTAGTGAACAAGTTCATTCCTATCTTGTTCCAGTTTTTAGAGGGAATGCTTTCAGTTTTTCTCCCTTTAGAATGATGTTGGCCATGGGCTTAGCATAGATAGCCTTTACAATGTCAAGGTATGTTCCTACTATCCCTATTTTTTCTAATGTTTTGAGCATGGAGGGGTGTTGTGTTTTATGAAACGCTTTTTCTGCATCTATTGAAATAATCATATGATTCTTAACTTTTATTCTATTGATGTGATGAATTACGTTTATTGATTTCCAAATGTTGAACCAACCTTGCATTCCTGGGATGAAACCCACTTGATCATGGTGCACTATTTTATTAGTATGTTTTTGTATGAAGTTTGCCAGAATTTTGTTAAGGATTTTTGCTCCTATGTTCATCAGGGATATTGGTCTGAAGTTCTCTTTCCTTGATATGTCTTTGTTGGGTTTTGGTATCAGGGTGATACTGGCTTTGTAAATGAGTTTGGAAGGGTTCCCTCCTTTTCTATTTCATGGAATACTTTGAATAGTATTGGTATTAGTTCTTCTTTGAAGGTCTTGTAGAATTCACCTGAGAATCCATCTGGTCCTGGGCTTTTCTTGGTTGGTAGACTTTTTATGACTTCTTCTATTTCATTGCTTGAAATTGATCTATTTAAATTGTGTATGTCCTCCAGATTCAGTTTGAGAGGATCATATGTCTCTTGAAGTTTGTCGATTACTTCAAGTTTTTCTATTTTGTTGGAATATAGATTTTCAAAATAGCTTCTAATTCTTTTGTATTTCAATGGTGTCTGTCATGATATTTCCTTTTTCATCATGAATTTTAGTAATTTGAGTTTTCTCTTTCCTTCTCTTTGTTAGTGTGGCTAAGGGCTTATCAATTTTGTTTACTTTTTCAAAGAACCAACTGCTTGTTTAGTCAATTTTTTGAATTGTTTCTTTTGTTTCAATTGCATTGATTTCAGCTCTGATTTTAATAATTTCCTTTCTTCTACTTTTGGTATTGATCTGTTCTTTTTCTAGAGCTTTGAGATGTAATGTTAGGTAATTTATTTGTTGATTTTTTATTCTTTTATTGGATGAGTTCCATGCAATATATTTTCCTCTTAGTACTCCTTTTGTAGTGTCCCAGAGATTTGATATGTTGTTTTGTTGTTCTTGTTACCTCTAAGAATTTTTTTTATCTCCTCCTCCCTGATGTCTTCTGCTATTCATGCATCATTCAGTATTGTATTATTTATTCTCCAGGTGTTGGAGTAGTTTCTGTTTTTTTATTTTATCATTGATTTCTAATTTCATTTCCTCATGATCTGATAAAATACAAGGTAGGATCTCTATTTTTTTTTTTTTTTTTTTTGTATTTACCAAGAGTTGCTTTGTGGCATAACATATGATCTATTTTAGGGAAGTATCCATGTGCTGCTGAGAAGAAAGTGTATTTGCTCATTGATAGATGGAATATTCTATATATGTCTGTTAAGCCTAAGTTATTGATTGTATTATTGAGTTCTATGGTTTCTTTGTTCGGTTTTTGTCTGGAAGATCTATTCAGTGGTGAGAGAGGTGTGTTAAAATCACCTAGTGTTATTGTGTTGTGGTCTATTTGGTTCCTAGAATTGATAAGGATTTGTTTGACATACATGGATGCACCATTGTTTGGGGCATAAATAGTTACAATCTTGTTGATTTATGGTTCCCTTAAGCAGTATGAAATGTCCTTCATTATCCCTTCTGACTAACTTTGGCTTGAAGTTCACTTTATCTGATATGAGGATGGAAACCCCTATTTTTTAACTGTATTGATGTGCATGGTATGTTTTTCCCATCCTTTCACCTTTAGTTTGTGAATGTCCTTTTCTATGAGAGGAGTCTCTTGAAGGCAGCATATTCTAGGGTCTTTTCTTTTTAATCCAATCTGCCAGTCTATGTCTTTTGATTAATGAGTTTAGGCCATTAATATTTTAAGGTTATTATTGACATATGATTTGTATTCCTGGTCATTTTGGCTTATTTTTCATTTTTAACTTGACTTGATTTCTCCTTTGATAGGCTTTTCCTTTAGGGTTGTTCTTCCCTTTGCTGACTTACACCATTGTTTTTCATTTCCTCCTCATGGAATATGTTGCTGAGAATGTTCTGTAGTGTAGGCTTTCTATTTGTAAATTCTTTTAACTTTTGTTTATCATGGATGGATTTTATTTCATCATCAAATCTGAAAGTTAGTTTTGCTGGGTATAGGATTCTTGGTTGGTATCCATGATTTTTCAGAGCTTGAAATTTGTTGTTCCAGGCCCTCCTAGCTTTTAGGATCTGGGCTGAGAAATCTGCTGATATATGTTTTGGTTTCCCCCTATACATAATCTGATACTTCTCTCTTGTGACCTTTAAAATTCTCTTTATTTTGTATATTGGGATTTCCATTATAATGTGCCTTGGTGTGAATCTGTTGTAATTTTGTACATTTGGTGTGCTGTAAGCCTCTTGTAGTTGATTTTCCATTTCATTCTTCAGGTTTGGGAAATCTTCTGATATTATTTCATTGAATAGATTATTTGTTCCTTTGGTTTGCATCTCTGTGTCTTCCTCTGTGCCTTCAATAATTCTTAAATTTGATCTTTTCATGTTATCCCATAATTCTTGGAGTTTCTGTTCATGATTTCTTACTATCATTTCTGTGTGGTCAACTTTATTTTCAAGATTAAATATTTTGTCTTCATTGTCTGAGGTTCTGTCTTCCAAGTAATCTAGCCTGTTGGTGATGCTTTCTATTGAGTTTTTAAATTGGTTTGTTTCCTTCATTGCAAGGATTTCTGGTTTTGTTTTGTTGTTTTCAGAATATCTCTTTGTTGAAATGATCTTTTGCTTCCTGCATTTGCTCTTTTAACTCTTTATTGATTGGAGTGATCAATCATTGCCTGCATTTGGTCTCTTATCTCATCCTTTACTTTGTAGATCATTTTAATTATGTATATTCTGAACTCCTTTTCTGACATTTCTTCTGTACTGTCATTGGATTGTATTAATATAGCATCTTGGTTTGTTTGGGGCACTTTCTTCCCTAGTTTTTTCATGTTGTTCATGTATCTTCCCCTCTAGCAATGCAGATCTGAGGTATTGTAGTTTCCCCGCTATAGGTTTATAGTGTCCCTGCAGGTTTCCAATAACTCACTTTTAAGGGGTGGATCAATATTAGTACCACCCAATACAAACACTATGCAGCCTTAAACCAATTGCCCCTATGAAGACATTGACAGTATTGTCATAATAAACAGAGAGAATGAGTTTGATTATCATCTACAGTATAACCAATAGGTTTGCAATTTCTAATGGTGGACAAAGATGATGGGGAGGGGAGTAGGATGTAACTGTTAACGGGATAAGAAGAGAGTATATAGAGGTACTAGATCATAGGAAGTGTGAAAGCGGGATCAAAAGAAGTTGGTTGTAGCATGAGAAAAGGGAGGGATGCTGGGGAAACAGATAAGTCAGAGGAAAACAGAGAGAGTGAAAAAATAAAAGAATAAAAACTAAAAAAAGTTAAAATTTAGCAAAAATCTACAATTTAACTGTCATATACTATTCAAATCTTCCAGTCTTCAGTAGCCTGATGCATGAGAAGTACCTGACAATGAGCTTCTAGTCTTCAGCAGGTGTCTCAGGACGGGAGCTGCCCCACCTAAAGATGGCAGCTTCCTCTTTGGGGATAATCCAAGATGGCTGCACAGGTTTCTGAATGCGTTGGTATATAGGGAGCCATGGCGTGGGAGCTGGGGTGCAGGCACTGAGTTCTGAACTATGCGGGCATGTGGGCCTGGGTCCTCATTGAAGCTCCTGGGTGGGCAGGTTCTCCATCACATGATCTTTAAGAGAAGAAGTCCACTCCACCCTCTTTTCTGACAAGTCCCTCACTTCCAGTTCACCACAAGAAGGATGGACATTTACAGATTACATCTCAGTTTTTTCATCACCCATAACTTAGTCTGAAAGGGCACAAGAAAGGAAATGCCATTTGTCAGCAACATCAGTTGCCTGGAACACAATGGCTCCCACTGGCTCTTGCCTATATGTTTAAAGCAAAAACATTCATCAGGGGGAAAATACACAAATGTGCATTGCTAGAGGAGTAATGAATGGCAAGTCGTTTGCCTCAGTAGAAATCGCCCCTTTCTTGAGAAGATGGACAAAGTGCCCTGAAGGAAGTTACCAGTTTCCAGAAGCTTGTAGAAATTGGACTAATTTTTTCTGCTCATTTTTTATAAAAAGTCTCCTTGTTAATTTTATTGGCATTTCTGTTATTTCACATTCATGAAAAAATGAAAAGCACAAGATTCTCTGTTCAAAATATCTCTATTGGTCTCTGGTGACATTTGCCTCTTTATCACAATTTCTACTTAAGTGTAAATCTTCAGGGTCTCAATCCAGATGGCTGCCATTGTCCCCAAATAAATCCCTATCCTGTCTCTCTACTACCAGCCACAGTCCATGGAATCCCCAGAAGGACCTTCACTTTCAAAATGGCCTTCCTTGCTCAGAGGGAGAAAGGGGCATAAGATAGCTGCTGTGTTTAAAAAAAAGAAAAAACGTAATTGGGAGGCATTTTGATGGGAAGATTCTGGTGGCTTGGGATGCTGCTTAAGCAGATTGAAGTCCTATATAAACCTAAAACAAAACTTAAGATTTACCTGTCAGAAATCACAAACTAATCTGTAACTAGGAACTTTGTACTTGAACCAAGGAAGTATATTTCCCTTATCTTGTTATGTGAGCATGTTATATAAGTCCTCTCACACTTATCCCTGGATGAAGTGATGAAGCGCTTGTTCACCAATCAATCACTGCCTGCTTAAACAAACAGAATTCAATGTACTTAAATCTAGTTTTTTTTATTGACATCAACATCAAATAAGGTTGTATTTTCTGGGTCAAAACCCTCTGAATTCAGGTGAGAAGCCTTCACCTTAAATTTACCCTGGACCACTACAGCTATGTCTATTCCATACTACAAGTCAATTGATGAATAGTTTAATTAGGATATTGACAATACAATTATGTTTTATTACATTTTTCCTGTTATAAGCATCTCATTCATAAAAGATGACTATTTAAATTATACCACTGTATTTGTAACTCCATTTTGCATTGCTCCCTATTTTAACATATCCATTTGTAAATGCTTAAAAAAAAATCCTCATGACTCCTGAGATAATCTGCCCCAAATGCTCAGCAGTGGATGGACAAAAGGACCTGATTTTTGCAGGACTCCATACTGCCCTCTCAAACCAATAAGGCTGAAAAATCCCCCTTCTGCATTCCCACCCCTCCCCAGGTCAGTTGAGAACTGAAGCAGCAGCAGCTCTCTGGTCAGGGACTTGGTTCTAGAAGGTTCTATCTGAATCTGAGGAATTCTTCCTGTGTGTGTGTGTGGTGAGGGTAGATGGAGCTAATTCATACTTGTTCTCTAAACTTTTGGCACTTCTTATCTCTCATTTTGATATATCCCTTCACAGTTTGCAAAGTATTTACAGAGCTCTTCTCCCATTTTATTCTCATGACAACACTGAAGAGACTAAAACTGATGTTCTTGGCAGGTTAACTGATTCACTCAAGCACCCATCACTTTCAAGTTGCAAAGCAAGACTGGACTTGTCTCCTGACTCCACGCTCAGTGCTCAGTTACTACTAATAATGACAATCATTTATTGTGTGCTTATTACTTGCCAAGCTCAGTTCTGAGCACCAACTCCATGAATCCTCATATCCACTCCTGGGTTACCTTGGGTTCCCCAGGAGAAGACCTTGAAGCAAGGCATCAAGAGCAAATTGTTTATTTGGAAGGTGGTCTTAGCAAGCAGGCCTAGGAATGAGGGGAAGTGAGGCAGGGAAGGGAGGGAACTGAGAGATGGTGCCAGTTAACAAACAGGAGATTATTTCTATGAGAATACCCTAGAAGCATTGCGGAACATGTGCTTTTATTTACAAAAAGGGGCCAGAGAACTAGGGGTTTTGCACACCAGTCCCATCTGGCACTGTTTGGGGCCACTGTGGTATCAGGAGCACTAGGGGAGGGCAGGTGGACAGGCAAAGCATGCTACACCCCTCATGAAGAATGTTGAGCAAAGACATGAATTAGGCATGTACCAAAGAGGCTAAGTAAAGGGCACATGGGTGGATGCTAACTGCGACCACTACAGTACTATCGGCCTGGTTATGATTTTAGAAATGAAAAAGCAGAGACCAGAGAATTTAGGTCTCTTTACATGGGTCATACATATAAGAAGTGGAAAAGCTGATTTAGGCAGTCAGATCAAGAGCCCATGTCTTGGCCACCATGCTGCCATCCCCTCCCCCTCGCCACCTGGCATGGCCTCTTGCCATCCCGTGTGCCTTTTGTTTCCCAACCCAAAGCCCCTTGTTGATCCAACTTCTCTGGCCTCCAGTGCCCTGCCTCCCCTTGACTTTCCATCATCTCTCTTCCAACTATACAGTTGCACTAAACTGGAACTTAATTTTGCATGGATCTGAATCCCTGGGGGACCTTCTAAATCAGAGACTGGTAGGCCCCATTTCCAGAATGCCAGTCAATCAGAGCACTGGCACTAACTACCAGGGACTTCAAGCACTTTTGCCCATTGATCTGGAAATTGGGGCAGCCAAGGAAAACACAATGCAGTCGAGCACTGGGTAGAACAGAGCTTTTATCTATACAGAGAAGACACAGAGCAAGATCAGCTTCAGTAGTGTACATTGGTGTCCCATGGCCATAGGGTGTCTCCTGGCAGCCAATGCAAAGCAATTTACCTACCCATCTATGTGTACTTCCCTTGTGCCCTAGAGCAAGGACCAACCCATCCTTGGTGTGCTCTGCCGAACTGAAAGCTGGACCTGTCTGAGGGCCACGGGCACACAGCTTGTGCAGAACCAAGGAGGTTCCCTGAGTCTGCACCTGGAAAGGTATTCCCATACTAGGCAACAAGCTTGCTGTTGTGTGGGATCTTTACCTATGGGTAAGAAGCCCCCCTTTCCCAACAATTTCTGATTCTTCAAGTCAAGATGGACAGAGAATGTGCATCTAACAGGTCCCCAGGTGATGCTGTTATAGGTCATGTAGGTGGTCATGCTCTGAATCCCATTGCCCTATACTGGGAAACCTATCTGATACCTCCTGACGTACACCAAGATGTGTGGATTTAGGGGCAGCAAGCACTGGAGACCGAAGAGAGAGTGTCCTGGGTTCGGATCTCATTTCACCTAGGAGGAAGCCTAGGTACAGGTGGGCATGGCTTGCCCACGGTAACCTCATTCTGCTGCCTTCCTGGGGCCTGTCCTGGAGGGGAGAGGAGGACAGGGGCACAATGAACCACCCTGGGGAGCACAGCCCACTGTGTAATGCATCTCACCTGCAGCCTGGGGAGACAGTCTGCAATCTCAGCCAAGATGCCAAGGGTACCTCAAGAAAGAACATTAAAGAAGAATAATGGGAGGCTTCAGGAAAGTTGAGGTCAAACAGGCTACGTTTGGTCTATGTATCACTGACTTCACTCCTCTGTATGATTCAAAGAACCAATTCAGCTGGCCAAATTCTAAAAAATCAATTAAAACAGTTAAATGTTATTTAGTGTTTCATACACGGAACAGTCTGGTATTGAAATTTCTTATTTTTAAATAAATCTTCAGCCGGGCGTGGTGGCGCACGCCTGTAATCCAAGCGACTTGGGAGGCTGAGTCAGGAGGATCGCGAGTACAAAGCCAGCCTCAGCAACTTAGTGAGACCCTGTCTCTAAATAAAATACAAAATAGGGCTGGGGATGTGGCTCATTGGTGGAGTGCCCCTGAGTTCAATTCCCAGTACCAAAATAAATAAATAAATAAATAAATAAATAAATAAATCTTCATATTGAACATTATCAGTTATGAGTCAAAGATATCTGTAGGTACCTACTGTGTAGCAGACACAGATGCGAGGCCCTGGAGGAGCCATCTGTGATGAATCAAAGTCCCTGCCATTCCGATCAATCGCAAGAGCCCATGCATGTGTGTGCATGCATGTGTGTGGTGTGAGAGGTGTGAGGTGTGTGTGCATACTCCCTCAGATGTACAGCCTTCACTCTTCACCTTGCCCCACTTTCTAAATTCCCTGTAGATCCTTGAGAGTGGGAGCATATTTGGCCTCCTAAAAACAAGACCTCCATGCATTCTGTGTGCAAGAATGTAACACTGCCAAAGCAGCCATCCTGGCGCGTTTCTTTGGGCTCTACTGGAATGCTGAATACCCTATTCACACAGCATATGCTCAGCAGAGATCCTGTCGTAAACAAATACCTTCACACAGCTGGTCAGGAAGCTGAAGAAAAAATAGTCTGGGATTGCTCAAAAAGATGAATTTTCATAGTCTGGGGTAGGAAGGGGGAGAGATTTACCCTATGGCAAAAAGGTTTAGGATGTGAATGCAGTTTGTGTTGGGCAACAGTGCCCTCTCTCGTTTCCTTTAAGGAAAACTGTGGTTTCATTTGAGCTTTCTAAGTTAGGAGTGTACTATTAGGGTCCTGTGAAGAATCCCAGCAATTTGTTTTGAGTCATTTTCAGGGTGTTCATCTGTGATGACCACCTGTGACAGCCACCTCGTCAGCCTGTTGTTATTCTCAGGCTGCTCAGAAAGCCCAGGGACATGTCCATTCACCTCACCTCCTATCCCTAAAGGTAAAGAGTTCCTTCCTCTATTTTCCCAGGTAAGAAGGACAGCTTCCCCATCTTCCCACCTCACCCACATTACCATTACTACCTTTCTTTCTATTGAAACCTTCCTGTCCCTATTTTCTCAAGACTGAGGTCCAAGGCCTTGGGACCCTGTGAGAGCATTTAAGAAATCAACCTGTGCTAAGGTGCTAATGGATACAAACAAGACTACGGGGCTTTTCCTCTAACCCCGCTGTCCTCCCAAAGACATCACAGGCATCTCCTTATACAGTGACTCAGCCTTGGCTGTCCGGTCAGAGGCTCTAAACAGGAAAGGGATTTGGGACTATAAAGAGGGTAGGTGATACATTTCTTAGATCAGAGGAGGGAATATTTCTGTAAGATTTCTTCAAGTTAGAACCAGTAGTAACTATGGCTCTATACTAACAGGACATAAACCCCTGCAGAAAAATGTCACATTGAAAGCCAGAGACTTCTCTTTCATGACACTTCCATGGTACTGCTCTTGGAGACTTCATGGTGCTCTTTAACATGTCATTATGACAGTGCATGCATCCCTAGGAATTGCAGAAGGCTGGCTTTACCAGATTTTGTGTCTTTCTCTCTCTCTCTCTCTCTCTCTCTCTCTCTCTCTCTCTCTCCACACCCCCCCCCTCAGTATTGGGCACTTAACCACTGAGCCACATTCCCAGTCCTTTTTATTTTTTATTTTCAGGCAGGGTCTTGCTAAGTTATTGAGGCTGACCTCAAACTTGCAATCCTCCTGCCTCAGCGTCCTGAGCTCCTGGGATTACAGGTGTGCAACACCATGCCCAGCTACCAGATTCTCTTTGATTGAGCAAAATCTTTATCCAACTGATAGTGCATCTAAACTCCAGGAGAAATGACTGAAGGCCTTGCCCAAATTAAACACTGAAGCTTTAAAAAATTAAAGACTTGCTTGTAAATAGTTTCCTCTCAATTTCAAGATTCCTTAGGCCTCACACTGTGGGAGATCAGCAGCCAATCTTCATCCACGGAGTCACTGCAATAATATGAGAATACCAAAGCAAGAACATAAGCCACACTCCTGCCTAGCAGTGCAGAGAATTTGCCTAGAACCCCAAAGCCACCACCTATTTTCCCAGTTGTGTTGCTTCTTCGCTGACCTCCAGCATCACCATTTGAGGTTTCTGATTGGAGGTGTTTTTAGCCTTTTTGTGACCCAGGGGAACTGAACTCTAATCAAAACAAATCTTTAAAAATGTTAAGGAGGAGGGTGTAAGAAAACATTAAAGCCTTCTTTACAATGTTAAAGCCCAACTCAGTCACATGCACTTCAAAATGTTCTCCATTTCCCACTTGCCCAGCAAATTCCAAACCGAGTAGCTGGGTGATGTCACTAACCTCTCAGATAGAAATCAACACAGTTAAGCTCTATTCTAAGTTGGGTGGATGAAGCCTGTTTATTGATCCCTTGTTTTTCTAAAACTCTTCTCAATCCCCAAAAGGTTCTCACAAATGTTTCCTCACTGGGTACGAGCAAATCCCAGGAAGAGGAGTGGATATTATTATCCCAATTCCCAGCTGATGGAACAGAAGATCAGAGAGATTAAGGAATCCACTCAAAATTTGTTAGATTGAAGTGATGAGACTACACAACTCTTTCTCCTCCCAATAAACAATTCTGTTATTCCCACTTTACAGATTAGGACTGATGAGGGCAAAGAAACTTGCTTAATACTGTGTCAGAGTTCCGTCTTGGCTCCAGTGATTTTAGATGTTGTATTTCTCATTCACTAAATTTCCATATGCATTTGAGTCTATTTCTGATCTTTTTGTTCTATTTCCTTGGTCTCACTGTCTGTGCATGTGTTGGTACCACATTATGAAAGTTGAATTAGATACTTCTAATAGCATCCCTACCATCATTATCTTTTTCAGTATTTTATGGCCATTCCTTGCACATTTATTGTTTCATATAAGCTTTGGTTTCAATTTGTTAAACTCCACAATAAAAAACCTTCTCATACTTTTATTGGCACTGAGATGAATTTATAAATTTGCTAGTGGAGATGGTCATCTTGATAAAGTTGAATCCATCTATTCAAGAATGGGGTACATTTTCCATGTGTTTAAGGTTAAATTTGCATCTTTCGGAGTCTTATTATTTTCTTTACATAGATTCTGCATGTTTCTAATTAAGCTTATTCTAAATATTTTATATATTTTTGTTGCTACTGTTGAGGGTTCCTCTCTGATTATTATTTGTGTCTATGAAGGCTATTTGCTCTTTTTAATAAACTTTTTATTTCAGAAAAAAAATTTGTCCTGGATATTTAACCAGGAACACTATACCACTGAGCTACATATCCAGCTCTTTTTAATATTTTATTTTGAGGCAGGGTGCTACAAAGTGGCTGAGGCTGGCCTCAAACTTGCAATCCTCCTGCCTTGGCCTCCCAAATAGGTGCAATTACAGGTGTGTGCCACCGTGCCCGGCTTATTTTAGATTTACATAAAAGTTTCAAAGTAGTACAGAGTTTCCACACATGTATCATCAGTTTCCTCTGGGGTCACATCTCACATTACCATGATATATTTTTTTAAAACCAAGGAACCAACTCTTCCACATTCCTATCAAAATCCAGACCTTCTTCGCATGTCTTGAGCTTTTCCACTAGTGTCCTTTTTCTGCCCCAGGATCCTACTCAGAATCCCACATCCCATTCAGTTGTCACGTTTCCTTAGCTCCTCTGGGCTATGAGGGTTTTGGCAATTTCCCATGGCATTGACACTTCTGAGAGCTACTCATCAGGCATTTTGTAGAACATTCCTCAAATCTGAGTTTGTCTCATATTTTTCTCAAGGTTAGACTGGGTTCTATGTTTGGAGAAAGTATATTCCAGAGGTAACATGCCCTTCAAGGAGTTGGTTTTGCATGTTACCTTTATATCCTGCTATATTGTTAAGTTCTTGATGATTTTACTTCTTTACCAACTTTCAGGTCTCCCACTGCTTTCTCTCCTTTCTAGAAGCCAAGTTCTCTGAGGCTGCTGTCGTGGGTCCCCTCCCTTTCACAGCCTTCCCTGCAGCTGTGCAACTGTCCGCTGAGTCCCAGGCTTGTACTCAGTGTCTAACACTGAGTGTGGACCCTCCTTGTGAGGCTGATTTTGTGTAGAGCCACATGCTTACTCCACCTCCTCTTTTCTGTACACTCATATGGGTGCCCCCACATTTCTCCTCATCCACACTCTGCACAGTGGCAGCAGAGGCCCCAAAGTATCTCTGTTGAAATTAGGGGTCTGTTTCTCATTTTGCAGCTTGAAGTTTGTGACAGACTGTGTCTCCTTGTAATGTTACAGGTATGGATCATGTGTGATTTAGTTGTGTTCCATGTTGACTCTACAGTTTGGGGAAGGATTGATGGAGAGATTCAGATTCAAGTAGTCACCATCACCCCAGAGCCAATCAGGACTCTTGGAGACATAGTTTTAAAACCTAAGGATTCTGGCCTTTGACTTCCTGGTTTCTGCCTCTACATTGTCCTGAACTTAATGAAGGAGCTACCTTCTAGTCTCTGAAACCAGACACTTGGGTATCAGGGCAGCTGCCTGTGGCTGATACTCAAGAGCGAGCAGGCTTCTGCCGTCTGGCAGAGAATTCCCAATGGAACATGCTTAGAACTTTAGTTAACAGTGCCTCCTTTCTGAGTGCAAGCAGATGACAATGTTTTGCTACTTCGTCATAAAGATCACCAAGTTTCCAGTCTGTATTATCTAGTCCTCACTTTCAATAAGCTATTACTAATCATTTCTGTGCAAAAAGTTATTTGTTGGCATCAAATACTACATTAAACAAGATATAAATTAGTTCTTTCTCATTTAGAGTAAGTTTGGAAAATAAGTCTAGGGTTGAATACAACTCATCAATTATAAAGGATACAAAAAAAAAAAACCCTTCTATCTTGATATTCTGCCACCTGCAACAAGATCTTCCACCTCCTGATTTGAAATGGCATTTTGAGCACCAACCATTATGCCCGCATTTCAAGTGGCCAGAAGAAGTTGCAAATAAGGGCAGAAGTGAGTCACAGGGGTCCAAGCACAGGAGGCTTGGAAATCAGATCTTTATTCTAGGATTCCACACAACAGGTAACAACTGGGGTGCTGAGGAACACCAGAACCTAAGTATAAACTTTGAACACAATTTTTATTCCACGGAACTTCTCGCCAGGAAATTATATGTATGGGATGGGGGAATTACTTAGTAATTACAATGATTTTGGTTTTGAAAAAATTCTTATTCTATACACAGACTGACACATTAAGAGCTTCTGATTTCTAGAATTACAATGCAACTCTATCACTTCACCTTAAAAATCACAGTCCTTTTTATACACGCTGTGTGTATACATGCTCTTTCATACCACCTTATATCACATAGGAGATTTCAAAGACTTTTAATTTCTCCAGAGAGGAGCCAAACAGAATACTGAACCTCCCGGGTTTGCGTGCAAACACTGTTAGTTACATTGTTTGACCATTAGATGGCGATCATGCCCAGGTTGCCAGAACTATACTGCATCCTGGAGCAAAAAGTTCCAGACCGAATCTCTTTCCTGAAAGAATGTGGAATAAATAAATCTCAGTCCCTGGACTCTAAGTGTAACAACTAGTGAATGTCTACAAAACAAATTATGTAGACCAGGATCCAAGGAAAGTTAAATGGCAATGTCATTCTTTGGGTAGTTGCCTCTTCCACTCAACCTTGAAAGAGGTCAAAGGCACAAATAGTTTGGGTTCTATCACCAGTTACCGGGTCCTGTTCTGGCGTTGGTTATCAGTTCACACAGAGACCACTGAGGTCCTCTTTGTTGCAGCTTCTGCAGGCCCGTATGGCCCATAGCTGCCTGCTTTAGTGCTACATTTGGAGTCCAGGCACCTTTGATGAGGCAGGGTACCCTGGAACATTGACAGGGTCTCCCTGATGCCCACAGGTCCCATTTCCCTGAGTTCCTCTTGCATCCTCAGGGCACTTCAGAGACCAGGGTATAGATGTCCTAGGACCAGTCCTTCCCAGCTATGCCCATGGTTACCACGGTACTGTGTTCACGATCCTTGTCCTTTAAAGCTTGAAGGGTTAACTTTTGAAAAAAGATCATTAACATGAAGCCTCTTCACTGCCATTGTAATGTTCAGTTGGATAATTAAATTTATTAGATAGTTGAATTTATTTGCCACTGAGATGACACATACAAAGCTAGACTATTCCTCACAGAAAACAGGACAATTTGCATAAAGAAACAAAATAGGCTCAAGGTCTGGGCGTCACTATTAAGTTGATGTGAGGTTGTCGGTGTTTTTCCCGCCACTCTGGGACTCAGATTCCCAGGAGAACTACTCAAAATTCACAAAAACATTTGATTTGTTTCTTTGAAGTAAAAAAGCCTCTGTACAGAATTTAATCAAGAATGACATAATGGTTAAAATTATTTAATAACCTGCTGCTATCTTCCTGAAGACCAAAGGGACTTCTGAAAGTGTGTTGTCTTTGTCTAGGTGGACTTACTAAGAGGGAAAGGGAAGAAGGCAGTGGATTGTCCAGGTCAGAGCAATACTCTGGAACCAGTACGGTTCGTGTCTGACCTCTCTCCCACAGTCCCATCATGAGTCCTGTTGCACAAAATAAGTGACCAGGAACTCAATCCTTCCCAAGGCAGCCCTTCACGTCTTCAGGGAGATTCAGAGGAGCCTGACCCCTGTAGTTCTGCCATTTGAAGCCTCATGCAGCAAGTCTGAGCTGGCTTTTCCATAGCCAGTCCTTCAAATATTTGCCTACAGCTCTCATGTTCCTTCTGTGTCTTTTCTCTTCCAGAATAAATACCATGGTTTCAGCACTTCTCATAGCATATTACTGATGGTTCTTTCTTCCCAGTTGCTTGTTGCAGAAACAGGCTCTGGTTACTCTTCCTGAGTTGTCTCATAGCATCAAGAAAAGAGCTGCACATCTACAATTTGAGACAGCTGTTGCCAGGAATTCAGAGCAGAGTCTGTGGTCATCTTACTCCAGTCCTGCCATTCACATAGCTCATTGGTGACACTCATCTGCAAGTCTCAAAATTTCAAATTTCAACTTCCTAATGGGACTCTGAAGACCCATCTTGGAATCAAAGGCCCATCACATCATGTAGACATGGTCCAATAGAGATTAAGTGAGAAAACACTAGTTTTCTAGTATCTTCGTTATTCATATCTCTCCTCTAACTGTGATCATTTGCCAATGTAAAGTATAGGGCCCAGAGTGGAGTACAGTTTCAACCTCACAGAGCAGAGTAGACCAATCAGCCTCCTATTCTGGACTGTATACATCTATTATTATGGCCTATGAAGGTGAGTTATTTTTTTTTTTTATCCACATTACTCATCTTGACTCTTGCAAGGTAATACCTCTTTCATCTTTACTTCAGCATGTGGTCTGGTGTACATGCCAGACTGTCCCTGAGAAGTTTCATTCATAGCACTCAAGCTGCTATTTCAGCCTACCAAAATCTTTTGGATTTAGATTCTGTCACCCATTATAGAAAACATTCTTGCCAATGTTACTTCTATGAATTCAGCAAAGTTTAGTTTTGTTTTACTTTACGAAACTGAGCTTGGCAGGAGGATGAGATACAGTCACTGAGATTTACAGAGAAATTATAGAAATAAAAAAATGTATAAGAGACCTGGTAATTTCACTTCTAGGAATTTAGTGTACAGAAATTATCAGAGATATAAATGGAGATTGGAATATTTGGATTTTTCTAATTATTATTTATAATATTATTTAAAATAGTAATGAAACCCATTTACTACCTCAACAGTAAATGAATGCTTAATTTTTTATATTTTTACCACCAATAAAAATGTTGTTTACAAAGGTTTCTCCAAGAAAATATATTATGTAATAATATATATGTAATTTCCATAGGTTTAGCAGAATTTTAAGTGCTCACAATAATTTGATTTTTGTCTTATTGTTGTTATTTTTTATTTGTTCTTTACAATTATACATGACAGTAGAATGTATTTGACATATCATACATACATGAAGTATAACTTCCCATTCTTGTGGTTGTGCATGATGTGGAGTTACACTGGTTGTGTATTCATATATGAATATAGGGAAGTTATGTCTGAGTCTTTCCACTGTCTTTCCTATTTCCATCCCCCCTTCCTTCCTTCATTCCCCTTTTCTATTCCAATGAACTTCTATTCTTCCCTCTGTTCCCTTTATTGTGTGTTAGCATCTGCATATCAGAGAGAACTTTCAGCCTTTGGTTTTTGGGATTACCTTGCCTTTTTTATTTTTAATTGTAAATACACTAAAAGAAACACACCAAAAGGCCAATTGTGGCTTATCTCCAGGTGATGGAGTTTGGGTGATGTCATTGTCCTCTTCATACATTTCTGACACAGTCATGTGTCACATAATGGTGTTGCAGTCAGCAGTGGGCTGCGCATGTGATGGCAGTCTTATAAGATTGCATTTCTTAGTGACATGATCTTTGTTTGCATAAGTAAACTCTTTAGTATTCCCACAATAATGAAATCACCATTGTTATGTCACCATTGTTAAGCAACAAATGCCTATTTTTTCACCATTTAAAATGAGCAAGAATTGTTTTCTCTAATAGAAAGTCTAAGGGAATTTTACCATTAAGCTGTCACATACCCTGGCCCCCATCATCTCTTATGATAGAACCCCCATGCAGTTACTAGAACTTCCTGTGGAGCCAGTCCACTGCCTTGGGACCGAGGGCTCCAAGGCATGATGTACTGCAGTAGCTCTGTCTCACTCTCCGGCCAAACTTAAGTTTCTTAAATAAAAGAAAACCAAACTTTGCTAAATGGTCATGGTCAGCAGACTCCCTGCCTCTAGTGTCCTTTCTGCAGGGTTGACCTTACCCATCCTATAAATGGGTAAGGAGTTACACAAAGGACATTAGCACCTGACCCCAAGGACTGATGGGACCTGGCACAGTCTCACAGTCCTGTCTCCTGGGTTCTGTGTGCCAGGAAGAACCCCGGATGTTGGAGGGATTTTGAGTAAAATGGTTTCTGCTATTGCTCATCACAGAACTGAGATTCTGCCTCAGTTTCCCTACCATAGTGACTTTACCTCCATACTGAAACTGGCCTTTGTAGCCCTGGCCTGTTTGGTTGGTGTCATTAGCCCACTCTGATCTTGCCAATGACACATTAACCTTCACCTTCCACACCTTCTGGGGCTCCAGGACTATCCCAATAGGAGCCAGGAGGGCAGCCCCTCAACCAGAGCTTCTCATGTCTGCTCCCTGATTGGCTAGATGCTCCTGATGTTCTTCCTTTCTCAGCTTTTCTCCCTCTCAGCTGAGTCTTCTCCTTCATCACCTCCTGTGTGATCCGGGAGCAGCACACATGTGCCCCACCCAGGCCCCCCATGACGTTGTGTTTATTGAATGCCGTGGGTAGCTCTGGAACTGTGAAACCTGGGGAGGAACGTGGGGAGAACTGAGAAGAGGGCTATCTTAAAAATGTATTTTTTAAAGTAGAAAATAAACATTATAATTCTTACAAATAACCTTCACTACCTAATAACTTATATATTTTCTTCCAGTCTTCTTTGTTGCTATGGATTTTTTTTTATAGTAACCAAAGTGATAGTGGAGATTTTTAAATAGTAGTTGAAAGTATTTAAAGTCCCTTGGAATGCTCTTGTCACTCTTCTCTCCCCGCACATCCCAGTTAGGCTCGAGTAAGAGAGGAAGATGTGCAATGGTGCCACGGTTGTCCCCGCGATTGCTAACTGTGATTTCTAATCCCATTGACTCATTTGGAGGTCAAGTCCTCCCACAGGTGGTAATTCAGGCACTAGCATGAGCTGTCTTTTACAGATCAGGGAATTTAATATTCATTGAGATTTAGTGATTTACCTGTCATTACACTGCAAGAAGCAGAGAAGAATTGAAGCATGGCCTTCAAAGCCTATGTCTTGGAGTCCCCGAGGTAAGCCCCAGGTCCATGGGATTTACCACAATCAGCTGGAGTCTGATTTCAGATGGGAAGAAGAGTGGCAAATGAATGGAGTCAGAGACAAAAGCAGCAACAAGAAGATAGTGGCTGGGATGAGTTGGCTCTTGCCAAGCCCCACACTGTGCTTTCTGGAGGTTTTCCAAGGATCCCAACCCACTTTCCCTTGGGGGAGTTCACTTTTCCTATTCTTAGAATTAAACTTTATTTTTGGTCTGGGCGCCTTCCTGGTGGGCCATTGATCAGAGGGGCAGCCATAAGGCCTACCTAGCAAGAGCAGGGTTTGCTCTTCTCTGGCCTCAGTGTGCATGTGTTGCAGGATGGAGTTCCAATCACATGCCAGACAGAATGGAGTTCCCCAGGGCTCCCATAAAACAGTCTTAGGTAGAGTCAGCCCCGGCCATTCTTCTCTTGGCCCCTCCCAGACCTTCTCCTTGGGTTTCTGAATGACTTTTCATCCCTTTTCTTTGAGAAGAAAAAAAGGTATCCTCAAATGCACTCATATCATTGCTTTCCCTCTAAGAGCTCTGCCTGCCTAAGTTGAATCCATGCACCAGACATGCACGGGAGGGGGCCTTGAGTGAGCCAGCCCCTGGTGGGGGGCCAAGTCAAGCACAGCACAGGCCGTCCTCCACCTTGGGGTGAGGCTCCAGGGAGACTTCAGTAGGCTCTGCTATGAGCTGCTCATTTGTCATGCCAAAACATTTACATGGGAGCTACTCAGTGCTGGAGAGTAAAGTGATGCACTCCTCCCAGCTTCCTGGTGCCTGATCCAGAGGTGAAGTCTTGGGAATCTGGCACCCTGCTCTGAGAGGTTCAGCCCAGCACCCCAGCAACCACAGTCTGCAGATGGCCCAGGCGGTGATGAGAAAAGTGAAAGAAAAGAAAAAAGATGATGGAGTTCTGATGAACTTTGTTTTGTAGCAATATCCTTTCCCTATCTTTAAAATGCCTCCCAGGAAAAGGCACACTCATACACTGCGGGTGGGACTGCAAATAGGTGCAACCACTCCGGAAAGCAGTGTGGAGGTTCCTGAGAAAGCCTGGAATGGAACCACTATTTGATTCAGTTATCCCCTTCCTCAGTGTATATCAAAGGACTTAAAATGAGCATATCACATTGATGCAGCCACATCAATGTTTATAGCAGCTCAATTGACAATAGCTAAGCTATGGAACCAACCTAGGTGCCTTTGACAGATGAATGGATAAAGAAAATGTGGTATATATACACTATGAAATATTACTCAGCCATAAAGAAGAATAAAATTATGACATTTACCAGTAAATGAATAGAATTGGAGACTATCATACTAAGTGAAATAAGGCAATCTCAACAAACCAAAGGCCAAATGTTCTCTCTGATATGCAGATGCTAACACACACTAAGGTCAGGCGAGGGAAGACAGAAGTTCATCGGATTGGACAAAAGGGAATGAAGGGCCGGACGCGGTGGCACATGCCTGTAATCCCAGTACTTGGGAGGCTGAGGCAGTAGGATCACGAGTTCAAAGCCAGCCTCAGCAACTTAGCGAGGCCCTAAGTAACTCAGTGAGACCCTCTCTCTAAATAAAACACAAAATACGGCGGGGGTATGGTTCAGTGGTGGAGTGCCCCTGGGTTCAATCCCCAGTACCAAAAAAAAAGGGGGGAGGGGGAAGGAAGGGAAGGAAGAGGGGTTGGGAACAAGAAAACAGGAAAGACAGCAGAATGAATCAGACATAACTTTTCTATGTTCATATATGAACACATGACCAGTGAAATTCCATATCATATACAATCACAAGGATGGGAAGTTATACTGCATGTATGTATAAGATGCCAAAACATACTGTCATGTATATCTAAAAAGAACAAATAAAAAATAAAATAAATGCCTCCTGGTGCTGTTAGCTGCACCATATAAATAAACAATGGAATTGACCTGACATACTTCCAGAACCTAGAGTCAGAAATGGTTTGAGCCAGAGGGCATTAAAGGTGAATTATTCATTACAACTCTAAGGTAATAATTACTTTGTGTGAAGAGAGAGAGAGAGATTCATTTCTTCCTAAACATAATGATTAATGTTCTGTATAGTTTGTAAGTTTTTTGACAAACTACTTAAAGAAAAATTGTGTAAAGCCTAATTCTATGTTATAGTTTCCCTGAATTTCTAAAAATTAGCATTTCCCATAAAGATAGATATTCAAATGCATCCTATCTTAATTCTGTCTTAAGAAGGATTATCTTTCTTCTGAATTTATGTACTTGCAATCATTTAGACGTTATAATGACTTTTTTTTTTGAAAGAATGTTGACTGTAAGGAATAGCCACTCTTAGGGCTGGGGCTTGGGGTAGAGATCTTGCCTGGCACATACAAAGCCCTGGGTTTGTTCCCCAGCAGAAAGAAAGAAAAGAAGAAATAGAGAAAGGAAGGGAGGAAGAGAAAAAGAAAAAAAAAAAAAGAATAGTTGCTCTCTTTTAATAGCCTTAGGTAACAAAATAAAAAGTTGGCAATCTTGTGTTAGCTCTGCTAAGGTCCAAATGTTGGAATCCTTCCATAATTCATTGGTGGTTTTAAGAGATGGAGTTTTTGGGAGGTGATTTGATTACAAGGGCAGAGCTCTCAGGAAGAGGAATAATGCCCTTATAAAAAGCAAACCGGGGAACTAGTCCATCCCTACTGCCATTTAAGGACACAGTAAAAAGTGTCTTCCTTGACCAGAGAGGAGCGTTCACCAAACACAGATCTTCTTGCATCTCAGTCGTGAACTTCATAGCCTCCAGATCTGTGACAAATTTCTGTTATTTATAAGCCACGAGTTTATGCTATTTTGTTATAGCAGCCTAAATAGACTAAGACTGTGTCCAAAAATATTTTTAAATTTTCATTCTCATATTTTAATGGCACAGCAAATACGGAACTGCTTTTCTCTCCCTCTACCACTCACAGAATCAAAAACAAAAAGAGCAACTCCAATGTGCTGAGACTAGGAGACATCTGTGACCCAAACTGCTGTATTTGCAGAAAGGCTGCCAAGTGCACTTCAGAACATGCAGATACAGAGACAAGCTGAGAGAGATTGTGGGTACCAGTGCTGGGAGAGCCAGATTTGGCTCTGATGACAATTTGAGAATGTGGTACTGAGAGGACTTACTCAGATTCACCATATTTTCAAGAAGCAGTCTATTGGTGAGACAGGAAGGGAATGAGTTTCCACATTGCTTTATAAACAGTTGAATATCATTTGACTCTAGAGAAACAAAGACTGAAGTATTCACCCACCCAGAATATCCCTGCATCATAAGAAATCACAGCGTAATCCAGGGAGAATTACAGCTAGGTCTGTGCATCAGGTATCAATTGCAGTTAACAAACCACACCTCCAACATAGTGGCTTTAAAAACACCTATTCTGTTAACTACAAAGTCTGTAGTTAACAGACTTTGGCCATTTGGACTGGGCTTGGCTGAGCAGTTCTTTGGGTGGTCTCTCCTGGAGTCACTCAAGAGACTGCATTCTTCCTGTTGTTGGGCTGTCTCTGGATGGTCCAAGGTGATCTCCTTCATATGTTTGGCAGTTAGAACTAGAGAAAGAAATCCAGCTGACCTTAGACTTTCTCCACAACAACTTGTAAGAGTCAAAGTCAATAGAACAGACTTTCTAAGCTTCAGGATAAAAAATAATGACCTAAAAATAAAGCTACAGAAAAAAGTTTTTGAATGCACAAGAATTCAGGGAATATAGCTTCCATATGCTCTATTTGAATTTACCACACACTAAGAATGAAGTTTAGTCAACCATGATGGACCGAATTTATCACACCCAAATTCATATGTTTAAGTCCTAACCCCCAGTCCCTCCGAATGTGGCTGCATTAGTCAGTTTCCCATTACTGTGACAAAATACCTGAGGTAATCAACTTAAAATTACATAATGTCTATTTTGTTTCACGGTTTCAGGGGTTTCAATCCATGGCCACTTGTTCTATTGCTTTGGTCCTGTGGCCACACAGTACATCATGGTGGGAACACATGACAGGAGTCTGTTCATTTTTTGGCAACTGGGAAGCAGAAAAGAGACAAAGGGGCTGGAGTCCCAGTGTTCCTTTTCAGGACCCACCCCCAGCGACCTAGCTTCACTCCCCTAGAGCTCCACCTTCTAAAGGTTTCCCTATCTCCAGTTCCATCACAGACTGGGACCAAGTCTTGAACACAGAGGCCTTTAGGGGACACTAATCCAAACTGCAGAATTCTACCCCTGGATCCTAAGGACTCATTTCTATCTCAAAATGCAAAATGCATTCGTACTTCTCCAAGAGGCCTCGCAGTCATGACTGTTCCAGCATTGTCAAAAGTCCAAGTCCAAAGTCCCCTCTGAGACTCAAAGCAAACTCAGACATGAGCCCTTATAAAAAATCAAAAAGTAAGCTATCTACTTCCAAGATACAATGCCACCGGGTAAACATTGCTATTTAAAAGGGAGGAATGGGGACATAGAAAGGAAAGATCAGATCAAAGCCAGACAAAACCCAGCAAGGCAATCATTAAAATACATAGCTCCATGCTCAGCATCCAGAGCACACAGTAGCAGAAGGTGGGCTCCCAGGGGCTTGAGTTCGCCTTGCCCCTGTGGTCTCTCTGGCTGGAGCCCTCATGGCTGCTCTCTTGAGCTGCTTCTGCTTACTGTCTGCATCTTCTCTCAGCAGGCATTTCGGGCTCCTATAGTTTCTCACTTTCTGGGGTTGGGTCTCCACTACAGTCTCAGCTTAACTCTCCCAGCTTCTCATGTTGCCCTCTCCGAGGAGGTTCGTATGGATTTTGGCCCTGCCACACATTGACACATTGTCTGGTCTCTAAGGTTTTCCTTTGAAATCTTGGTGGAAGCCTCCATGGTCTTATAACTTTAGCATTCTGCATGCCGTAAAAAAACAGCGTCATGTGGACAACGTCAAGGTCTGCCGCTGGCACAGGCTGTACCAGTGCCCACTTGAACTATGACTGATGCAGCCTTAAGTGCCTTGATGGCTGAACATGGGGAAACAAATCCTGGGAAAACAGTTCTCTAGGTGGCCCTGTCCCAGCATGATGCCCCAGGGCTTTCTTCTCAAATTGGTCTTTGAAATGGGTTTGTACTTTATACCCCTGGGCCTGCAATGAATGGGGTCTTGCTGATTTCCTGAGATAACCTCAAAGTATCTTTTATACTGTCCCCTTGCAAAACACTTTGCTTCTTCTCATGGGAGTAATCTCTTTAGCAACTGCGCCCTCATTGGCAGGTCCTTTTAAACACATTCCTTTTCTGGACAAACTTCAACTTTTCCAAATCTCTCTTCTCTGCTAAGTGTTCCCAATTCTCACCAAATCTGGTTTAAAGTGGCCATGCTGCAGACTGAATGCTAAACTGTCTTGAAATTTTATTAACTAAATAAACTAGTTCATTGCCTTTAAGCTCTGCTTCCTGGGAAGTCTCTGGCCATGGACAAAAGGAAAGTAAATTCTTTGCTATGATGCAATACAAATGGCTTCTAGTCTAATTCCCAATTTATTTCCATTTGAAACCTCATAGGCATAACTTTTACTGTCCACACTTCTATCAGCATTCTGGTGTTTTGAGTCCTTATCAGAATTTCCCATGAAGTTCTGTTTTAAGCTTTTTAGGTTTCTTCTAACCTGCTTCTCCAAACTTCCAAATTCCTTCTTGTAAACCACATGGTCAGGAATAGTCAGCAATGGCCCCATTTCTTGGACCAACTTTCTGTGTTAGTCAGCTTCCTGTCACTCTGACAAAATGCCTGAGATAATCAACTTAGCAAGAGGAAAAATTTATTTTGGCTCATGGTTTCAGAGGTTTCAGTTCATGCTCCCATTTCTTTTGGGCCTGTGGTAAGGCATTACATCATGGTGGATTGTATGTGGTGAAGTATAAGCACTAAACTCATGTGGCAGGTAAGAAAAAAGCAGAGGTGAAAGTCTGGGTCCTTTTGAAACCAGAATTGAGGACAGGCAATTAGTGTAAAATAGGTAATCTGGTTGAATCCAGGAATGAAGGCCATCTGGGTCTGGGAAGTTGGAGACTGCCCCTGGGAGTTTGGAATGTCATTGTATCCAGAGCCCTTTTGATCACCAAGGTTACCTGTCTATACCACCCCACCCAGCAGGGAATTGCTAATTAATGCCCCCTGGGCCCCTACCTGAATCCTCCCTGTGGCCCTTGCCCCTACCATCTGCTTCTCACCTTTTTGCCATCTCACTGGCATCTCCTGGGCCTAGTCATGAAGGAGAGAACTAAGGGGGGAGAGAACAGGAGAACAAAGGAGACCCTAATCTATAAAGATGCAGGGCGTGCTCACTTCTTGGGATTCTAGAACATCACCCATGGCCCCCATCTCCCTCCCAGGAGAAGTTTGTATTATTATCTTTAAATAAAACCTGCTTAATATGCTTGCCTTAGCATACTTCTCTGATGTTATATTCAACATCCGAGGAAGCAGAACTCATCACCCATAAACAGTGGTATCACTCTCTCTCCAGTATCTCCTTTAAGGCACACCACAAATTACCTAACTTTGTTCTACTAGGACCTCCTGTAGGTTCTACCACTTTCCAATAGTGCTGTTGACTGGTGACCAAGCCTTTAACACATGGTGCTTTGAGTGACACTTATCCAAACTACAACAGTGACTATACTTGGAGATAAGACCTTTAAAGAGGTAATTAAGATAAAATGAGGTTATATGAATGGATCCTAATCCAATATTACTGTCCCCTTATATGAAAAGGAAATTTGGACATGAAGGGTGACATCCTGAAGACTTCCTGGAGCCACAGGCAGAAGATGTCCATCTATAAACCGAGGAAAGAAGCTTCATAAAGAACCAATCCTGCTAACACCTTGATCTTATAGTTTTAGTCTCTAAAATTGGGAGAAAATCAATTTTTGTTGTCTCTGCTACATATCTGTGATGCTTTGTTCTGGTGGCCCTAGTTAACTTACACCAACCAAGAGAAATTACAAAAATCCATGAAAATGGAAGAGTTTAGCATTGAACCATTTCACCACAGGTCCAAGTCCAAAACAAATCTGTTATACATTAGCATAACATTTCCAAATTCACAAGCTTGGTTTTAAGAGAGTTGGAGTCCAACTGTAGCCTGGCCTCCAACTAAGAGTTGCTTTTGGTGAGTCCACTCAGCTCTCTGAGCCACACTGCTCTATGGTAAAGAATGACTTTCAAAGTGGATTCTAGAGGGTTCTAGACATTTGGCATAACAGCCTTAAGAACCATCAAGAGGATGGGTGAGGCCAGCTGTAGGGTCAGGGCACTTTGCCACTTCATGGACAGCCTAGGACTTCTCCTCAAATGATCCTAGAAAGCACGTAATAGGGACTGTGGCACATTCCACTCTTTCAGGAGTCAAATAGTCTTTGCTCTTGTCAGATTCTTTGGAAATTTTATTACTGCGGGCGTTTTCAAGGTGTGGATGGGTGGGGGATGGACATAGTGGGAACTGACTGAGGAGAGACTGACAAAGTGTCCCGCTGCGATGGCATTCTGGAGCAGCGGTTGTTTCTTTCCCAGGAAATTTCGGACAAGTTCATAGACCACCATCGCTTGCAAAGAAACTGTTAATAAGGAGACTTCCAGCTGGGCTGGAGTAGGAAAGGGGAAATGCTGAAGCCATTGATAAACATGGTACCCAGAAGACAGGGAGGCTGGACATTAACCGGTTGGCGGGGGGCCCAGAGGCTACAGGAAATGGTTGAGTCTCTGCAAAGGCTCCAGAGGCGGCAATCGTCAGGCTCTGGAAGCCAGCCAGGGTGGGCTGAGGTCTGTTTTACAGGGCTTCTAATGACTCCTCTGAGACCTAGCATTGGACAAGAATTAGTAGAGCAGCCGCTTGCCTGATGTGAGTCCCCTAGCACAACTTGGATACGTGTTTTATGGGATTTGAAAGCCCTGCTTGCCTCTGAAAGGCAGCACAGTGCAGCTGGCCCACAAAGCTGCCATTGTTTGGGGTTTGGAAAATCCTCTTCATAGACAGTCAGGTCAGCCCTGAAATGTGACCCAGGGCCAGAGCTCAGGTTAGTCACCAGGATAGTGGGGTCAGTAAGCAAAGCGCCCAGTCAGTGCTACAGTCTCCCAGAAGTGTGGGAACATGAGCCTTGCTCCCTCACAGAATCTCATTTCCGTCACCTGGGTGGTCTGAGACCTAGCAGTACTCTGCAGGGAGGTGACTGTGTTTGTAAGCTAAGAAGCAAGAAAGGATTCGGGATGATGTTCATGCTAGCCACACACTTTGTCATGGAGACTTTAGTGGTACCGAACCCCAGAGAAGGTTCAGAGTTCAACTCCCAGCTAGGTGACTTCTAGTTGCTAATTTATCTTTTCTGAAAACCTGCAATATTGCAATGGGCTAGTTTTGGTAACCAGTTCATTCTATTCCTCCCCTCCCCATTTAGAATACCACTTAGCTATTTGTTTATTTATTCATTTAGTTCAGCAAATATTCAATGCCCACTAGGGACATGACAATGACAATGACTCTGGCACTGCACTGACCACTGCAGTGGAGGAACAGATCTGGTCACCATCTGCATAGTGCATACAGTTCAGTGGAAGAAATGGATATTATTTCTTTTACTTCTTTAATACTCACCTAGTCCCTGATATGGACAGGGTATTGCTGTAAGCACTTTTACAAATATTAATGCATTTAATCCTCCTCACAATCCAATGAGATATGTAGTATTAATTTCCCCACTTTAGAGAAGTGGAAACACAAAGCATTAAAAGAACTTACCCAGGAACCATACAGCTGGAAAGGGCTTACCTCCAGGCAGTCTGGATCAGCTCCTGGGCTTTTATCTGCCTCTCAAGCAGATAAGTGTTCATGGATAGACTGTTTAGGAATGAGGGGAGTGCTTGTTGCTCTGAAGGAAAGACAAGAAAGAACAATGGGGGGATTTTTCACACAGGGTGGGCATGTTTAAGAAGGAAACAGAAAGAAGAAATACTGCTCCAAGCAGGGAAAGCTGCAGAAGCAAAGGCCTTGGGTGAGAAAAGTCAGTGAATTCAAGGGCCTTGGAAAAAGCTTGCATGTTCCACCCTCAAGTCAGAGGGGGTGGCTGGCAGCAAAGGGGACAGTGAAAAGATGAGGCTGGAGGGATCAGAAGGGTAGGCAGCATCAGGCCAAATTCAGTGTTGTCTGGTAGTTCTTGAAGTAAAATAAAAAGGAAAAGCATTTATCTTTAAGAAAACAGCCGTACAAATAGAATGATCCTTCAAGGGAGTCTCAGGTTTTCATTTTGAAAAAGGCCCTGAAGCACATTTCACATACATGTGATTCCCACAGCCATGCTGGAAGGAACCAGATCAGGTGGAATTAACCCATGTGTGACCCCCCCACCTCCCTAATACCTATCTCCCTCCTTTGTTTCTGACTGCAGTCTCAGTTTTGTTCTGGTAAACCTTGTACCTAGCCCCACATGAGCTCCCACTATCCTAGACTCCACTGCAGCCAGAGATGGCCATGAATCCCATCCTGGACATGAGACACCAGGGGAAATCTTCTAGAGACTCTGAAACTTTTGTTTTTCCTGATAATAGGCATAAACCTGGCCCCATCACTACTTCCCTTTTTTTTCTACCTTGGAAGGGGGAGGATGTCTATAGGCTCAGGTGTCATCAGGGAACTGTGGTGGATAAGCAGAGAAGTCTAAGGATTCTCTAAGAAGCTGGCTCCAAATCAATACCCGCCCACAGCTAGGCTTCCCACCGTGAGAGGGAAGGAGAGCCCCTCACTGTCAGCCATTCCAATCAGTGAGAGTTCTATTATTTGTGTTCTCTTCCTAAATAAAACACCTATTATGCTATCAGCAAACTGAGGAAGAAGAACCTGGGGATTGCAGGAACCCCAGAGAGGGGACTTCAACCCAGGTTCTCTTTGCTCCATATTCAAAGCTCCTTCCATTCTTCTAAGATGGAAGTCCTAGTTTGCCTTTAAGGTTTTCTGTGTGTTTACCTTTCTGGGGAATGTGCAATACTTCCAGGGCACAGAATTGAGTTGATTTGAGTCACTCCACCCTCTTCCGGTCTCCAGAGCCAACAGTATAGATGCTGGAACTCAGTGACTTGGTCGGCTCCCTGAAAAGATGAATTGGCCAAATAAGAGTCTCTTTTGTGGAGATTGAGCTAGGTAGTTCTGGGAGCCAAAGTAGGTAAGTCAGGAAGGCAAGAGCAGCTGGAGAGATCTCGCATTCACTGACATTATGAGGAGGAAGGGACCTGAGAGAGCAGAAGTTATTGAAGCCAGATTTAACAGGCAGTTAGTGCAGAAATCAGGGAATCTGGTCAAATTGAGGAATGAAGTCTGGGAAGTTGGAGACGCCCCTGGGAGACTGGAATGTCATTGCCTCCAGAGCCCTCTGATCACCAAGGTTACCTGCTCAACTGCCCCTCCCCAAAAGCTGCAGGCAGTGAGTTGCTAATTAAGGCCTCCAGGTCCCACCTGAATCTCCATGTGGCTCTTCCCCCTGCCATTCCCACCTCACCTTTTTGCTGTGTCACCACCACCATATGGGCAGGAAGGAGAGATAAAGGTCAGAGGAAGGGGCAGAACAAAAGAAGACCCTAACCCTATAAAAGATGGAGGGTGCGCTCACTTCTTGGGGATTCCAGAACATCAGCCAGCCATGGCCCCCCTTCTCCCACTTGGGGGAGAAGTTTCTATTACTACTTTTAAATAAAATCTGCTTAACATGCTTGCCTTGGCGTGCTTCTCTGGGGTTATACTTCAACACCGGAGGAAGCAGAACTCATCACCGATATGCGACGGTATCATTATGACATTGAGAAAATGTATTTAAAGCTTAGGAGATGGGCTAGATGCAGCAGGGGACCTAAGGCAGGGCTGGGGAGCAGCCCACCCCAGTGCAGGCAGGGCCTGGGAAAGATTTAAAAGCAATAATGAAATCTGCATCTGACTTATTATCACTATCACCATGTCCTGGCAACTCCAAGCAGTGTCACGAAAGAGGTCTTTCTAAGTTGTACACTATTGCTGAAGTTATTGTTGAGTTTTAATAATGTATATGTAAGCTTCAAATTAGCCTGCTGTTTATAGTTTGTCCTTTAAGAATCACTGTATTCTACATAAGCAGTCAGTCCCCACCCAGCCACATGAAGACTCAGCCACATACTCTCACTTCAAGGGTGACTCTTTAACAGTGTAGATCTATGACGGCCCTGTAGGCGCTTAACTCATTTCTCCAGAACCTTATAGCGAAGCACTTGTCTGCATGCAAACCGTTGACTCCAAACAGACTGCCAGCACAGGGCTCGTAAAGAGGAAGAAACACAACGAGACACTTTAGTTTGTGACAGCACTACTTGGAGTTGTTAATTTGTATTTAATCTAAAGATCTGAAGTGTGACAGTTTTCTCTGATGTTCAAAATTAAATTCATTCATGAGATCTTCTACTGAATTTGAATAATATCATTAATACTGAAATGTATTCTGCTTTCTTGTGAAATGTTTGCATTAAAACTGAAGGATGAATCAAGAATAAAGCAATAATATTTTATTTTTTGTAAATAAAGTTTGTCACATAGAGGAGAGTGGTGTTACATATGATCTAGTCTGTGTGACAAATGCCCCAGGTGACCTGATAGCCTCATCCTTTCTGCTCATCACTCCAGTTCTCCTCTCTAGCCATCTTCAACCGACACTGTGACCAACAAGGTTTACCTGTGAGACCCATGTTAACGAGCAACAGCCTCACTTCTGGCTTCTCCCTTGGATTTGGCTGCTAGCGAGCAGTCAGAGGAAGTCTGGAAATCAGGAGAGAGGAGATGATATTGGGTTGTTTGTTCAATCCTCTGCCTTCCTACTGAGTCACTGATAGGCTGATCGCTCTGCAGAAGGCGCAGCTGCAGGGGGCTGTCTCCCCACAGCTACTATCTTTGGTTCTCAGTAATTGTGTCCACTCCTTTTATTCTTAGATCTACAGTGTCTATCAGTCAAGGTACCAGAAAAACAGTGGCACCCTCAAAGGGAGCAACATGAAGAGAATCAAATGAAGAAACCATTTAACAGAGATGGGTGCTGCTGCCAGGAACTGAAGAGGTGTGATGCAATGTTCTGGGGCCAAAATCAGCAAGGCTGTGCTGCTACCCCATGGTGTGGAGGGGCAAAGTGGGGGAGTTCTGAGGAAGGACACGGAACACCCCTTGCCAGGGGTCAGTGAATAAGTGTCCCCAACTCACTCTCCTCCTTTCCTCCCACCTCTCAGGGTGCTCACACAGGAAGCTGGCACACCAGGCAGCCTGCTGTGCCTCACACAGGCAGCGGCAGGGGCTGCACAGGTGGGGAAGGTGGAGAGCAGATCCCAGGGGCAGACGGAAAGAATTCAGCAGGGAGGGACCCTGGCTGCCCACTGTCCCTGCCCCAGGACACTACACAGGACCAGTTACTGAAGTGCTGCCTCTTATCTGCAAACCCACTCAGCTGCTCTCTGCTCTGTAGTGCTCCGGCTGCATTTCCTCTCTGCCAACTGGCTCCCTCTTAGATTCTGCCCACAGGGCTCTAGAGGAAAATGGAGAATTCTGGGAAGGAAAAAGAGACTTGCTTCTTCCTGTTTGCTTTTTGTGCATTTCCCGTTTGCCTCCAGTTCCTGACAGCCTCACCTCAGCCTTACTTCTTCCTCTGAGCAGACAGTTAATTCCAGTAGCAGCAATTGCAGTTAAATCCCATTTGCAGGCTTTCTCACACTCATAGGACAATCTTCATTGTGTCTCCTTGGAGAACCCAGCAGCAGTTGTGCAGAACCCTCTCCTCAGAGGACTGAGTGCTGTCCCTGTGGGAGCCCTTCTCCATGCATAAGATGGCAGCAACTGAACCTCAACTCCAAGTTTAGAGATGGTAGCAGTGGAAGCAATCCCTTCTCAGATATCTGAGTCTCTGCTCTCTGGAAGTCCCCCATAAACCCTTTTTTTTTTTTTTGTGGGGGTATTACTTGTGGCTGAACTCAGGGGCACTCGTCCACTGAGTCACATCCCCAGCCCTATTTGTGTTTTATTTAGAGACAGGATCTCACTGAGTTGCTTAGCGCCTCACTTTTGCTGAGGCTGGCTTTGAACATGCAATCCTCCTGTCTCAGCCTCTTGAGTCTCTGGGATTATAAGTATATACCACCATGCACGGCTCCCCATAAACTTGAATAATGTCAATCCTTTTCCTTGTTTCCCCTAACCCTAGAGAAAAATAGTTTCTTTCTGCAGTTGTCAGTAACATGATTCCTTTGTGTTCTTTTCTTGGCACAAATGAAAGGAGCCTGAATCCCTGAATCACAATATGGAAGAAAACTACTCTAACCCAGAAAACATTGACCAAGTTGTCACATGCAAGAAAAACACTTTGTGTAAAGTCACTAAAATATAGAGGATATTATTTCTTTCTTTGCTGTTTATTTATTTTAATTAATGAGTAAAATCATATATAATTATAGTGTGAAACATGATATTTTGATATATATACACACAGCAAAGTGGCTATACCAGGCTATTCAAAATTTGTATTACCTCACATATCCTTTTCTGTGATGAGACCCCTTAAAATTCATTCTATAGCATTTAAAAATATACAATATATTGCTATTAACTATAGTCACCACGATGTATAATAAATTTCTTGAACTTATCTCTCCCAACAGAAACTTTGTGTCTTTTTACCAACCTCTCCCCAGTGCCCTCACCCACAGCTCTGGAAACTCCCATTCTCTCTGTTCCTATGAATTTGACTTTTTCAGAATCTACATATAAATGTGGGTATTATTCCTTATGACAACTAACTATACTAAAGCCTGAGGATGTTTTTAAAGTCACATGCTTCTAGAATCTATTCAAAACCTACAAAGCAGAATCTTCCAGTGCTGTGTCTGGTAATCTACAATTTTAAAATGCTGTTCAGCCTGGTTGGGGGGTCACAGTATAAATCACCCTAAACAGATAGTTATTCGTAGTCACCAGGTAGCAACTACCCCCCAAAACCAGACTTGATATTCAGAGCTCATCCATAGCCTCAAAATTAACCTTATACTTTTTAACTGCTCTTGCTTAATAGAAATGTCACTAACAGATATAGTTCAGAATTGAGGAAATCTGGCAGGAACTGGGCTATGGAAATGTCCCCCTCACCCCCAGAAAGAACTTTCAGATATACTGATTGCCTTCCAGC